>JARHVA010000410.1:1522500-1847500 GCA_037957365.1 Torreya grandis
AAAATACTTTAGGAGGCACACTTGCCACACTATTTGGTGATCTTATATATTCTCCTTTTAGAGCTAAAAAAGTTTTAGAAGGGAAAAAGGTCACAATGTTGATTGATAGTGGGGAAACCCATAGTTTTATTGATGAATTATTGGTAACCAAGATGGTTTTGAAAGTGAAATATTTCAAGGGATTCAATGTGATTGTAGTTGATGGATCCACCCTTCCATATACCAATAGAATTGAAATACTTAATCTTACATTGGGGAGACATAAATTAAGTGATGCATTAAATGCTGTACGTATATGAGAAATGTATGTGTTACTTGGGGTAAAATGGTTAAATTATTTGGGATAATTCACCCAAAATTATCAAACTATGGAGATAAAGTTTAAAATAGATGGGAAAGAGGTTGTGTTTCAAGGCATGACCAATGGTGCTCCTAGAGTGGTCATGACTAAGAGGATGGAGAGATATTTTTGTATAGGACTTATTGCTTAGGCATCTAATTTTTGGGTTAACATTACAAATTCATACATAGATAATAAATCCTACCAGTGGACATTTAATCTATTTTAGACAAGCATGACATAGTGTTCAGGTTATACCTCTAGGATTGCCACTAGATAGAGGATTTCAACACATATTTGAGTTATAATCAGGTTATAAACCTATAATTATTAATCCTTACATCCATCCAAGAGAATTAAAAGAGTAAATTAATAAGGAAATCAAGGAATTATTGGAAATGGGACATATCCAACCTAGTTCTCGTTCCTTTACTTCTTCTATTGTTTTGGTGTAGACAATGCATCAACAACTACATTATCCTTCCCTTTGACATACTCAATATAAAATTCATAGGATTGATGTTTGCTTACCCACTTCTATTGCCTATCACTCAAATTAGTTTGACTGAGAAATATTTCATACTATTATGATCTGTTTTAACTACAAACTTGCCATAAATCAAATATTATCTAAATTTTAGTAAAACATGCATGATGGAAGACATTTCATTATTATAAATGAAGCACCTACACTCCACCTCTTTAAGTTTATAGATTTAAAAGGCTCTAGGGTTCCCATTTTAGACTAAAATATCCCCTATACCTTCCATTGATGCGTCACATTTTAGCACAAAAGGAAAGAAGAAATCTAGAATAATAAGTACTAGGAACAAACTCATACCTCCTTTAATTTATCAACTTTGGCTACTTTAGACCATTTTAAATCCCCCATTTTATTTAATTATGTCAATAAAACAACAATCTAAAAAAATACCTTGACAAACATTTTATAGTAGCTACACAAACCCAAAAACCCTCTCAAATGTATCATGGTAGTAGGTGGAGGCCAATCCAAATTGCTTGGATTTTTTGTTGATACACATGGACCCCTTGGGAAATAATCACATGTCCTAAATATAAAATTTTGTAAATTAAAAATACACATTTAAAATCTTATACAAAGAGTGTTTTTTTCCCCAAAATTTCCAGCACTATGTCCAAGAGTTGAAGATATTCCTCCCATGTTTTACTATACACTAGGATGTCATCAAAGAAGACCAACAAAAACTTCCTTAAGTGTTGCCTAAAGACATTATACATAAAATATTGTAAATTTATTATAATATTATTTAATCCAAAGGGAATAACCAAAGAATCATGGTGCTTATAATGATATCTAAAAGCAAACTTTTGAACATCCTCTTCTCTCACCTATATTTGGTGATATTCAGTCCTTAAGCCAATCTTGGAAAAGTAGATGGACTCAGGTATCTCATCAATTAATTCATCAATCCTAAGTATATGATAACTATTTTTGATGATAATTTTTGTTCAAAATGTATTAGTTTATGCACATCATCATATTTCTATCTTTATTATTCACTAAGACAAATGAAGAAGCAAAAAGACTAGAACTAGTCCTTCTAGGACCTATATCCAAGTGTTATTTGATGGATTTATCAATATCTTCCTTTTATACTCTAGGATGTTGGAACCAAAATGATTGAGAGTGGGGGTGAATCAGTCTTTAAAACTATTATAACTTTACTTTATCATTCATTAACTATCAAAACAATATAATGAACTAACAACATAGTAAGAGCCATGAACATAAGATAAGAACATAACACATAGAACACTTATTTGAGACCTCAAGGGGAAGAAAACCCATTGATGATTTAAATGGAATAAAATCCCATAAGATAAACATCAAGACTTAGTGAAGCACCAACTTCACTTGGAGCACCAATCCCAACTATCCAAACACCAACTTGATTAGGATTTAGTAAGCACCCCCTTGTAAGGAGGCACCAACCCCCTATGAGAATAATCACCAATTCATCCACATAAAACCATTGATAAACTTTAGAACAATTTTTTTCTCATACAACAGATGATGATATCCTTATTTAGCTCTTCACACACTCCTATCTTTCTCAAACTGGTCTTTAGCCTTCTTCACTCAATTAACCCTCTTCTTGACTTAATTAGGCCATATGACCTTAATAATAATATATAATACCCATATCATATATTAATGATGGTTTATATAAACCCTAATAATGGTATAAAATACATCTTTTATATCTTCAAAATTTTATCTCATTTGTTTCAACTCTTTCAAAATCTAACTAGACAATTAGGCCTTGTTCTTATACTAGGTTCTTGCTCATACACTCCTTGGTTAGAAATACACACTTGAATATTTATATTTACCATAAAATTGGACTTAAAAATTAATCAAAAATTATAATAAGTTGGTCATAGCATATAGGACTAGAAGCCTCTTTTAGGCCTTAAGGAGACCTAATTTAATTAGGCCTTCATTAGCACACATTACACTTTGAACTCATTAGAACACTTTAAAAATACTCAAATGTAAATATAATATTATAAATCACTCAAATATATCCATACCAGTATCATATAAGGTATATGACACCTTTTAGCTTCAACCACCACTTGAAGTATGCCATTAGTAATGTTCACAATTAGGCCTGTGCATACCTAAAAAGTCTATCTTGAACAACTGAAGTAAAAACACAATTTTGTCAAAAAACCATGGAAAAAAATAATATAAATATAACCTTAAATAATTTAAAAAATTACTAAATTTATAATACTTCATTACATAGGGTGAAAGGACTAAAACCCTTCTTTGCAATTAGCCCACTCAGAATTACCAACTAGACTCAAAACACAATCATGGAAATAATCACCTAAAACACCTATAAAACCACTTTCAAAGACTTAAAATTCATTTAGATGAGACTATAAGGTGATTAAACCATTACTAGATAGATAATATGGTCAAATGGAAAGTCTTGTAGACCAATCTCATAGTCTTGTATCTTCATGTCTCATCTGAACTAGACAGGTCAACGTATGAGCAATATTTTCATCTTAATCACTAATATCAAATAAATATATAAAAAATTAACATGTTTTATAGGTCATGAAAAATTTCTCCATGTAATTTTATTCATCCCTAATCCATGATAACACATCCCTAATCACCTTCTCACTTCTACTTGGGTTTCTCACTATTTGTATCATTAGGCCTATTAGCGATTGGTCAACTTGTAAGACTAGTTTAGCACCTATGAGGGATATAATATGATCATAAAAAAACATGGAAATTAAATACAAGTCTAAATATTCAACCTTCATGCATTTGGTAACTTTGACTTGGTCAACTCTAACTGTTACATCAAATCTCCAAAAAATAAGACCTTTCCTATAAGGTCCACTCACTCACTTGACAAAACAATTACACATTTAGGTGACTAAGAGAGTTTTATAAATGATAAAATCACTTAAATAGCCATACCAAACCATTTTAAGCATTTTATAACAAGATCTTTCACATCGGGTCCATTTTAGGGTTTTAGATAGGGTTAACACTATTTTTGGTGTTTTGATTTGTTCATAAAGGATTGCCCCTCATTTATAGAAATCATTCCTAGAGATCTTATATATGACCCTTACCAATCTCTCCTTAATATATTAGGTTCCAATGTAGAGTTTACACATGCCAATAAACAATTGAAAGTCCTTTTCGAGTTGAGAACCTTTCATGTGCACTCGTGAAACCTCAAAACCACTTTTCATGACTCTTATTGAAAAATTTAACCTAAAAATTAATAAATTAACCTTTAAAACCCTATAAAACCCCTAAAAATTCTAACATGCTCATTCTTGACTTAGAAATTGATCCTGAAACCCCATCTAGTCACCATCTCTCTTTACTATCTAGGCCTTGATTTAAAAGTCATATTAGGCCTTAAAACTTACCTTATATCCACTATCAAAGATATAAAAACATAATATACATGTAATAAAATATATTACCATTCTAAACCACTAGCACAAAATATTCATATGCATTGACAATACCTCATAACACCTCATTAGGTCAGGCAGCATCTAGAACTAGTTTAGTTGTATGCTAGGTCTGTAGGTCCTACCACTATAGGCTCACCTTGAGACTCTCATGAGTGATCCAATGCCTCATATTCATGATCTAAAAACCTCATGTATATTATTATGCCTCTATACATCCATCTCACTAGGCCACCAAACTCATACCTTCTTATAAGGTCTCTTCATGCAATGACTAGTGTCATGACTAGGCTTCTTGAAAGATGATAATTGACCTTGAAATAATTCTTGATGCTCTTATACCTTGATCATGTGTCTTAAATGATACTTATACTATGTCATACCTCTTAATGATGCTATAAAATAAGAACATTCTTAAATGTCCTCATAAACACCTTTCTTAATAATCTTTGACATCAATAACAACATCAATGCCAAAATTCAATAAGAAGAACAATATTAAATAATATCCACCTTTGTCATTAATGGAAAAACATACTATATTTTTATCATTACTATCTCCCTATTTTTGTCTTTCTCCCCCTTTGACATAAATGACAAAGTGATGTCTATAACTCCTTGGATCACACTCATTGTAATCAAAATACTCAACACACAAGACTTATGAGTTTATGAAACATAACAAAAACATGCCCCTCCTATCTCCATGCATACATTCTTGGAAGAACTAACTTGTTCTTGGATCTAATGAGCATGATTATCTCCTCCTAAGTAATTGAATTTTTAAATGATTGTATGGGTAGGAATTAATCCTAATTCTTGTCTTAGGTGTTCAAAAGTTACCTTTGGAAGTGGTTTGGTCAAGATGTCTACAATTTGTTCCTGTTTAGAAACATATTCAAGTTTGACACTTTGTTTAATTACCTATTCTCTTATAAAATGATGCCTGATGGGAATGTGTTTGGTCCTTAAGTTCATGATAGGGTTCTTTAATATACTTATAGCCATTGCATTATCACAATAGGTAGGGCTAGGACCATCATACTCCACTTTGTAATATTTTAGGGTCTGTCTCATCCATAAGACCTGAGTGGAACATGAATCTAATGAAATGTACTCATCCTTACAAGTGGAAAAAGATACTGATGGTTGATTTTTTTCTTATCCATGAAATTAGGCACCCACCAGGAAGAAGGCTCCTCCACTGGTATTTTCCCTATCATCTATACTTCCTACCCAATCTGCATATTTGTAGGTTGTCAAATTGAATTGCTTGTTTCTTAGATACCACAATACATAATCAATAGTACCAATGAGATACCTAAGTATCCTTTTGACTATTTGCATATGATTCTCTTTTGGATATTTTTAAAACCTTCCCATAAGACCTACTACTTACATGATGCCAGGTCTAGAGGCAATGTGTACAAAAAACTTCTAATCATTGAGCTATATGAAATATAATTAAACTTTGAAGACTCATCTTCCTTACTCAACTTACATAATATTGTCATAGGTGTACTAACTACCTTGAAATCTTTCAACTCAAACTTATTCAACATCTCTCTTATATACTTGGCTTGTGAGATAAATATATCTTTTTTATATTGAGTGATTTTTAACCCAAGAAAATATGATAGTTCTCCTATCATGGACATCTAAAACTCTTTCCTCATCACCTTTATAAAGGAATTTATCATGTTCTCATTATTTCCACCAAATATGATTTCATCCATATAGACAAATACTATCAACTAATGGTCATATTTTATCTTAATGTATAGATTATTATCTACAACTCTTCTTTTGAATCTTTGATCCAAAAGATACTTGTCTAACCTAGCATACCAAGATATAGGAGCTTTATTAAGACCATAGAGAGCCTTTTTCAATCCAAAAACATAGTCTTTGTCATCTTGTAGTGATAACCCTTTAGGTTTTTCATTTTACACTTCTTCCAAATATCCATTCAAAAAGGTAGATTTGACATTCATCTAATATACCTTGAATCCTAAATAAGCTAGATATAATCTAATGTCCTCCAATATTTATACTAGTGTAAATGTCTCCTCAAAGTATACCCCTTCAACATGTGCATATCCCTTACATACTAATCTTGCCTTGTGCCAATGACATTCTTATCTTTAGGCCTAAGAACTAGTTCCTAAGTCTCATTATTCTCTATTTGGTTTAACTCCTCATTCATAACACTTATCTAAAATTTGTCTTTTCTTACTTATATAAGACTTTAGGTTCAATCTTGGATAATAGAGAAACATTTTCATGATTTAGATTACTTACCAATCTTCTCATTGTTTGCATACCTACATTCTTATTTTCAATGATTTGATATTCAAGATGATCTCTTTGAATATACCTTTAAGATCCTTTTGAGTCCTATCTCTCTTCAACTTCTTCTTCTTCCCCATCAACCTCTATAGTCTCCTCTTAATTCTTGAAGTCTAGATTCTTTATAGTGTTCTTTATCTATGAGTGATATTTCCTTGTCTCATTAATATATCCATATTTTGAATTTCCTATTCTTCCTTTCCACTACCCCATTATGCTGAGGTGTCCTAGATGCTGAGAATTATCTCCTTATTCTATAAACCTCATAGAAGTCATACAAATTATTAGACCAAAACTCTCCTCCTATATCATATCTTAGGCACTTGATCTTCCAATTCTTTTCATTTTCAACAAGATCCTTGAATGCCTTGAACTTATGAAGAGATTATGATTTATCTTTCATGAATGCAATCCAAGTCATTCTTGTGTAATCATTAATGAGTAACATGAAGTATCTATCTCCTTGAATGATTTAAATTATTTTAGGCCCATAGAGATCATTGTGTATTAACTCCAAGGGTTGTATAGTAGAGAAATCCTTGGACTTGAACCTTATTTTAGTTTATGTACCATGTTGACATGCCTTAAAAAGTATGTTTGTAGCCTTAATGATCTTAAGCACGTTTTATAAACACTTTTTAGTGATAATATTAACCAGGTTATCAAAGTTCATTTGAATTAAACTTCTATGCCATAAAAAACTTTCAACTATCTTGTTCATGAAACATCTCTCCTTCTTGATCCCATTCAATACATATAGGTTGTTCTCAGTCCTCTTGGTATTAGCAATTAGCCTTTCTAATTTGGATCTCCTTATCTCACACCCTTTATTATGAATGGTTAGTGTGTGTACTTGATTACATATTTGACTTACACTAAGTAAGTTATGTTTCAAACCTTCGATATCCAACAAATTTTATGTCTTAGTCTTTCCATTTTCCAAACTCAAGACACCCTTTCCAAATATATTGGTATTTGTGTTGTCTCTAAACCTCATTGTTATTGTAGAGTTTTTCTTTAATGAGTTTAAATTATTTATGTCTCCTATAATTTGGCTTGAGAAACCACTATCAATATACCATTTCATGACTTCATCTTGAATATGAAAGGTAGTCTAAGCTAGCATAAAGTCTTCTTTGGTCTTCTATTCCTCTTTGGTAAATAGTCCATCTTCCTTCTTGAGCTCAATCTGTTCCATCCTAGCTTGATTTGGTTTCCATATCAATGTTTGATCCTTATTATGCATTCTAGGAGCTTCATATGTCCTATTGAATCTTATATACCTTCTAACTCTATTAGATCAAACTCTTGCAATGTGTCTTATATTATGATATATGTATCAAATAATATTTGTATACTTACTATGGTTATATGATAATATAATGAACTAGCAACACATTAAGAGCCATTAACATGAGACTAGAGCATAACACATTAAAAAATTATTTGAGTGAAAAATCCTAAAAGGGAATAAAATGCAATAATGATTCAAATGGAATATAGTCCTATAAGATAAAAATAAATATTTAGTGACGCACCAAATTTACTTGGAGCACCAACCCCAACTAGCCAAGCACCAACTTGACTAGGTTTTAGCAAGCACCCACTTGTATGGAGACACCAACCCCTTAGATAACTCAACACAAATGAAACCAACTTAAACCTTTAATCAAATATATAAAAATATGTTTCTCATACAAAATATGATGATCTCCTTCTTCATCTCTTTACACACTCCTATCTTTCTCAAGCTGGTCTCTAGCTTTCTTCGCTCAATTAACGCTCTTCTTAACTTGATTAGGCCATATGAGCTTGATAATAATATATAGTACCCATATAAAATATTCATGATTATTTATCTATAACATCCTAATGGTTTATATTACCTCCTTCAGCTCTTCCAAGTTCTATCTCATTCACTTCAACTCTCTCAAATTCAACTAGATAATTAGGTCTATTAGGCCTTGTTCTTATAGTAGGATCTTGCTCATACACTCCCTAGTCAACCATACACACTTGAACATTCAAATTTAAAATAAAATGAGACTTATTTAATTTAAAAAACATTAATAAAACATTAAATTAGGTGTTTCATATCATATAGGACCAAAAACCTCTTTTAGGCCTTAAGGAGACCTAATTCAATTAGGCCTTCATTAGCACTAGTTACCCTTTTAACTCTGTAGAAGACTTAAAAACTATTCAAATTACAATAAAATATAATATTTCACTCAAATATATCCATACCAAGCTCCTATTAGGTCTATGACACATGTTATCTCTAACCACTACTTGAAACACACCATTAGCACTATTCACAATTAGGCCTGTGCAAACCCAAAAAGTTTATCTTGAACAACTAAAGCAAAAACACAATTTTATCAAAAAACCATGGAAATAAATCATATAAATGTAAAATTACAGACTTAAAAAAATTCACCAAGCTTATTATACTTCATTACACAAGGAAAAAGGACTCAAACCCTTCTCTGAAAGTAGCCCACTCAGAACTGCCAACTAGCCTCAAAATATAGTCATGGAAACAATGACCTAAAATACATGTAGAACCAATTTTAGAGACTTAAAATGAATTTATATGATACTATGATGTCATTATACCATTATAATATAGATATATAATATGGGCAAATGGAAATATTGGTCTTATAGACCAATCTCATATTCTTGTATCTTCCTATCTCATTTGAACTAGATAGTTCAACTTATGAGCAACATTTTCATCTTATTCACTGATCTCCAAAAAATATATCCAACATAAACATGTATTATAGGTAATGATAAATGTCTCCTTGAACTTGGATTCATCCCTAATCCATGACCACACTTCCCTAATCCATGATAACGCATCCCTAATCACCTTTTCACTTTTGCCTGGGTTTCTCACTATTTGCATCATTAGGCCTATTAGTATATGGTAAAATTATAAGACTATATTAGCACTCATAAGGGACATGATATTATTATAAATCATGATTTACATCAAATAAAAGTCTCAATCTTCAACTTTCATCCATTTTTCAACATTGACTTGATCAACTCTAACTGCTACATTTAATCTCTGAGAAACAAGGCCTTTCCTATAAGGTCCACTCACTCACTTGACAAACAAATCACACCTATAAGTGACTAGGATATTTGGATACATGATCCAATCAATTAAGTATCCATTAAAAATTATTTTTACCACTTTAGAACAAGATATTTCACATCGGGTCATTATTAGGGTTTTAGAGAGGGTTAACACTATTTTTGGTATTAACGATTGTTCATAAAGGATTGCCCCTCATTTAAAAAAATAATGACTAGATATATTATATAAGAACCTTATCAATTTATAATAAATATATCAAATTATCATATAAAGGTCACACATTTTAATGAAATCTTGAAAGTTCTCAAGTTGAGAACCCTTCATTCTATGCACTCAAGAAACCTCAAAACCACTTTTCATGCCTTTTATTGAAAAAATTGACCTAAAATTTGGTAAACACACTTGGTAAAAAATATCACACCATTTAAAATTATCACATGCCTATTATATCCTTGGAAAATTATCTTGATACCCCATCTGGTCACCATCTCTCTCTTTTCTCTCTAGGCCTTTATTTGTAAGTCACATTAGGCCTTGAAACTTACCTTTTAATCACTATCCAAGATGTTAACACATCATATACATGTGATAAAACATATTACCATGATCAAACACTATCATACAAGATAGCTAAAGCTCTAATGTTTGTGCTCTATGCAAAAAGGTTATTATTAGTTCTTTAATAATTCCCATCACCATTGGGATGATGGTTTGAACTCATGCTCCACATGGTGTGAATAAAATCAACCATCATATTAGTCATATATTCTTGGTTTTGACCAAATTTAAAAAATTGAACATGATATTGATCATCCATATCTTTGTGCCCTGTCCACTCAAACCCTTTTATTTATTGTTTTAGACACTTTTTCTTTTATCTTTCATAATACCTAACCTCCTTGTCACTATTTGGCATGTAGGCAACTCTTCCAACAACTCAATCCTCCAAAATTGCAAGAAAGAAGCTTAGATACCACTGAAATATCCCTTTTAGGGCCAAATTAAATAATTCTAGAATTTGTAGAAACCTTGAACAAAATTATATAATTATAAAAATATCTAATTAGGCATGAAAATTAAATTTATATCTCATTGAAACCCTCACACAAATATGGAAATTTAATAAATTTATTTATCACATCAAATCTAATTTTTTAAATTAATTTATAGGTCTAAAAATTAGAATTAATTATAATTGAGTGTATGAATGATGAAACATAATAATTTACCAGTCAAATAATTCTCTAATTGAAATATGGCACTATGTGAAAGATGGAAATGTCAATACTAAATTTCATTTGAATCATCACTATGTGAAAGATGGCAATGTCAATACTAAAGTTCATTTAAATTGGTACTATGTGAAAGATTACAACGTCAAATTTCATTATTTCCCTACAACAAATAAAACATAAAACATCTTGACAAAATCACTTTGATTAGAAAATTTTGAAAATTTTAGAGGAATGTTTGGTCTGACAAAGGGGAATGTAACAATAATCTATATATTCATTATTATCCTAGTCATCTTTTGCTTTATTCAGTAAATTATTTTCCATTCACATAGGAATAGGAAGAGTCTCTTTGGGAAAGTCAAGTGAAAAACCATTTTAACTTATATATTTTTAAGGTTTGTTCTTAAAAAATCTAATGTGAACACAATTTTGGCTTGCACCAATAATTATTAAATCATGGACTTGATCCTAGACCTGAGGACAACTTAAAGTCCTATCATTAATTTATTTCCCTAACTCTATCCCTTAGCTTGCAATAAATAATGAATAGGATATGGTTATTCTAATTGGATTAATTGTGTAAAGGGTACATGAAATTGTATAAATGAGAATATAAACATAGATAAATTTTTGATACACCACGATACCACTTAGATATGATATTAAGTGTGTATACTCTAATACCACTAATCTAAGGCCTAAGAGGAGACACGATGGATAACCTACTTGAATGGATTTAAGAGGGTTATGAATAGAAACAAATTTAAGAATGAAACAAAATATGAAAGTGTAATTAATTCAAAGAACAAAGAACACAAGAAATAGATGTCAACTAATGTAGAACTGTAAAATCAAGATTTTATTATTTGAGAGATCAAATGTCTAGTTTCTATGTACTTTATAAATTCATTATTCTTTGTCTCTCTATATACAAATAAGGAATAGGAAACATCATTTGAACCATTATAATAGTTGGTAACAAAATATTCATAATTAAAGGGTAAGTGAACAAATTTGGGGAGATAAAAAGTGGCCTACTCATGGACATGATTTTATTGAATTTCAGAAAATTGAACTTTTGTAGATAATTTGAGATATCTACACTCTAATTTGAAGATGGTGTATGAACATGAAATGTATAATTTTGATTCTAGTTTCCAAAAGACTATTTTTTTTAAATGATTAAGTATAACTAGGTCAAACATCTAAAATTTGAAGAGGAACTCCTATTTTTTGGAAGAAAATAGAGCAAATATATGCCTGTGCCATGCACCATTTTTTGAGCAGCATTTAATATTGTTTTAAATCCTTTGGTGAAAATTTGGATAATATCATCTAGTTTTTTACCTATATTTATTTATATTTTTTTAAAGAATACTTTTTTTTATGAATTTTTCAAGTAAATAGATCTTGAAAATTGACAAAAAAATGGATAGCCACCCATGCGGCGCGCCTAATGACCTCAAAACAAAATGAAAATTAGTTTTTTTTGAATGTGTGTATAATTATGTCTAATTTTTTACCATATATTTTTACACACTTGTATCAACTAAAAAAAAGTTACATGAACATGTATAGGCATGTCTGTTTGTGGCATGTAGTGGCCTAAAAAAGGTATAGTTAGAAATCGACATAGACTTTATAAAAATCATATTTTTGGAAAAAGGAGTGCATGCTCCTCATAATGGAATTAATTTTTTGAATTTTTATATTGAAATTATTAGTGTATTTGGTGATTAAATTAATTATTTTATTTTTATCAATACTCTCAGACTCAATTGTATATTGATAGGTCCAAGCCTTTGGCTCGGGAGTCCAAGTCATTCCTGAGCTAAAAGGATTAGTTTTTGAATTCAAATTCAAATAGTGTGATTAAATTAATAAAGAAATCATGTTATTAACCATGTTAATAATGTGATCATGTTATTAACCATATTAATAACATAATTACATTATATATTCATAACTACCAAAAATGCATGTTTACTCTTGAGCTCAAATTTTATATGCATTCTTATATGTTATTGAGCTCCATAATAGTGGTGTTATTTCATGTGACATGGGAAAGGTATCTAATCTTGGATAGTGAATTAAGGTGTCGTGGTATCGCATTAGACTTCAAAAAAATTACGTGTATTTTAATATGTTGACTTGACTACTTATAATTAATTGGTTTTAAGGTGTAAGTCATTATACATTTTATGATATAACTGATTTTATCATGAGATGTCATAAAATGCATTTTTTAAACCAATGGCCAAAATTTAGCCTTTGGAGTACCAATCCAACTATGCATCTAAAATAAATTGGACTATTTCTAGCCCCTTCAACCTAATTGTGTGACTATAAAATGTGATCTTTGGGGGTTGATCAGCTCTAATTTCATTATCTTGATTGAAGAAAATAAACATTATTTATTTATATGAAAGTTTTACATGTATATAATGTGGTTTTGAGCTTAATAAACTTGAATTAATTAGTTAATGAATGAAAATGTCAATTAGTTTAAAATGAGCCACATGAACCAATTTTAAATTATATATGATGTGATTTAGAGTGAAATTAACCCTAATGTCATGTCATATATAATTAACTAGAGAGTTGATCCATTTAATTGAGGAGGCATTTTAGGCCAATTTGAACCCCTTAAATTGTAAGATATGATTTGGGAAGTTTGATTATATCATGAAGTGATCTAATTAGTCACTTTGTGTAATTAGGGGTGTGATTTGGGTAAAATTGATTCCCTAAACCAAAATTATGTCTCAATTGATTGTATAATGTATGTAAAATATATGGCTTAATTGACCATACTTTTATCACAAATGCAAACATGAAGGCAATTCTCACAAATAGGTGAAAAAGTAGCTAAGATTTTCTTTAATTACCTTAGTGATTGGACCTTATATCTGATATTTAAGACCTTAAACCCTATAGCATTTACCTTAAACCCTAAACTCTATACCGTTTACCTTAAACCCTAATACATAAGCCCTAAACCCTAAACCTTTTAAATTGTAGACCCTAAACCCTCAACCAATCAATTTAACCCTAATTAACATCCTTTATATTAATAATTACGTTCACATGGATCAACTTGGTCAAAATCTCATCACTCATTACCATAATTGACTTAATTGGCTTAAATTTTGATGATGTGGGCGATAATTAAGCCCAAAATCACATTATTTACTCACATATTGAGGTTTAAAGAGCTCAAAGTTACCCCAATTGCCTTCACAATTGTACCTTATATATCCTAAAACCTATAACCTAATCCCTAAAATTCCTAATCCCTAAACTCTAAACCATAAATATAAACTCTTTAAACCTTGAACCAATCATTTTAGCCCAAATTAACATCATTTAGACTAATAATTTTGTTCATAGGGTTTAATTTGGCCTAAATTATATGAATTATTACCCCATTTGATTAATTCACTCAATTTGCATGATGACATTGGGTATAATGACATACCAAAAATGTATTCTATAGTCACAAATAGGTCCAAGTAATTTAAATTATCCTTAATTATCTTTGATATTAGACCTTATGTACCATAAATCCTAAACCTTATAGGTCTTAAATCTCAATCCCTAAACCATAAACCAATTGATTTATCACTAATTACCAACATTTAAAGTAATAATTATGTATATGCATTACTTAATTTGGCTTGAATAATATTACTCATTATCCCAATTAAATAATTGGCTCAATTTATTATGATGTGGGGGATAATTAAGCCCAAAAACACATTGGACCTTATGTACACCCTAAAACATATATACATTACACCTTAAGTCCTAAACCATAAACCCTAAACACTATACCCTAAATTGTAAACCATAAACTTTCCCTATTTACCAATCAATTTAACCCCAATTAACATCTTTTATAGTAAGAATTAGGTTCACATTGCATAGAGAAATTAGACTTTATATACACCCTTAAACCTAAACCCTATGCCCTAGTCCCTAATCTATAATTTACCTAAAACATAAATTATAAACCCTATGCCCTAATGCCCTAATCCATAAACCTTCTGAACTAATTCCATAATCCCTAATTAGGGTTCAAACGATCCACATGAACCAAGTCTAAATCATATATGATGTGATTTGGAGTGAAATTAACCCTAATGTCATGTCATATATAATCAACCATTTGAAGAGTTTATTGATTTAAACAAGGAGGTAGTTGAGGTCAATTTGAACCCCTTCAAGAGCAAGATATGATTTAGGGTAAAATTAAGTTTGATTCTATCATGAATTGATATAATTAATCAATTTGTGAAATTAAGGGCATGCTTTTGGCAAAATTGAGCCCTTAAACCAAATTTATGGCTTAATCAATAGTATAATGTATGCAAAATGTATGGCTCAATGGAGATCAACTTCTAAACATCTATTATGCAGTGGTTTATGTGAGAGATCATAGAGTTAAAAGGTAAGGTTAACTCTTTACAATAGGAAAAACTCAAGGATGAGTCAAATATTTTCATCCAGGGAGGAGGATAAAAAATTTAGAGTTTATCATTGAGGGTGGAGCTATTAGAACAAAAGAATGAGAAACTTTGTAATAAGATAAGTTTTTTAGTGAATTGTAGAAAAGTGATATGTATGAGGGCATAAAAAACATTGAAAACTTGTAAGCTCACCTTAGTGAGATTTTTTAGCCCAATGTCAATAGCAAAGGGAAGGGCAAGAAGGGGTAGATAAGTGGATATTAGTATGACATGGACCAAGATAAATCATTACTCTATATTGATACAAACTTTAAAAAGATTAAATCTTATAGGGAGGATGTTTTTGGTAGTTTAGATTTAGACTAGTTTCTTTGGTTTTTCTTTGTTGGTTTTGAGCTATTTTTTATTATCTCTAGGCTTATTTGGTCATATATATTATTCGGTCATTGGTAGATGGTGGTTTCTTTTTTATTTGTACTTATCCTAGGGTCTAAGACCCTAGTTCAAATAAATACCCACTTTAACCTAAATAAGAAAAAAAAATGTATGGTTCAACTGACGCTACTTTTATTAGAATTGAAAACATGAAGGTAGTTATCACAAATAGGTGAACAAATAACTCAAATTTTATTTAATTACCTTAGTGATTCGACCATATATCCTATACATTAAAACCTAAACCCTATACCATTCATTTTAAACCCTAAACCATAAGATCTAAACACCAAACCATTTAAATTATTAACCCTTCAACTCTGAACAAATCAATTTAGCCCCAATTAACATCCTTTATAGTAAGAATTAGGTTCATAATGATCAACTTGGTCAAAATTTCATCACTCATTATTGCAATTGACTTATTTGGCTCAATTTGTGATGATGTGGGGACTCATTAAGCTCAAAATCACATTATTTACTCATATATATAGGCTTAAGGAGCTCAAATTTTCCCCTATTACCTTCATGATTATACCTTATATACCCTAATCCCTAAATTTCCTAATCCCTTAACTCTAAACCATAAATATAAACTCTTTAAACCCTAAACCAATCATTTTAGCCTAAATTAACATCATTTAGACTAAGAATTAAGTTCATAGGGATTAGTTTGGCCTAAATCACATGAATTATTTGCCCATTTGACTAATTTCCTCAATCTTCATGATGACATGGGGTATAATGACAACCCAAAAACACATTTTATAGTCACAAATAGGTCCAAGTGATTTAAATTGTCCTCAATTATCTTTGCTATTGAACCATGTGTACCCTAAACCCTAAACCTTATGGGTCTTAAACCTCAAGCCCTAAACCATAAACCCTATATCCTATATTTTAAACCATAAAATAATTGGTTTGGCACTAATTAATAATATTTTGAGTAGTAATTATGTATGTACATTACTTAATTTAGCTTGAATCAAATTACTCATTATCCCAACTAACTAGTTAGCTCAATCTATGATGATGTGGGGGATAATTGAGCCTAAAAACACATGAGACCCTATGTAAACCATAAACCATATAAACATCAAACCCTAATACCTAAACCATAAACTTTCCCTATTTATCGATTGATTTAGCCCTAATTAACATCCTTTTGAAGTAAGAATTAGGTTCACATGGCATAAATATATTAGAACTTATATACAACCTTAAACCTAAACCCTAAACCTTAATCCCTAATCTATAAGTTTCCTAAAACATAAACTGTAAGCCCTCTTCCGTAAACCCTATGTACTAATGCCCTAATCCTCAATTAGGGTCAAAATGAGCCACATGAACTAATTATAAATCATATATGATGTGATTTGAGTGAAATTTACCTTAATGTCATGCCATATATAATCAACCATTTAAAGATTTGATTGGTTTAATCGAGGAGGCATTTGAGGCCAATTTGAAGCCCTTTAAGATCAAGACATGACTTAGGGTAAAATTAAGTTCTATTCTATCATGAATTGATCTAATCAGTCAATTTGTGTAATTAAAGGCATGATTTGGGAAAAATTGATCCCTTAAACCAAATTTATGGATTCATCAATTATATAATATATGTAATATGTATGGCTCAATAGAGATTGACCTCCAAAAATATATTATGTGGTGGTTTATGCGAGAGATAATAGAGCTGAAAGGTAAGGTTAACTCCCTATAGCAGGTAAACTCAAAGACGAGTCAAATCTTTTCATCCTGGGAGGAGGATCAAAAAATTCAAAGATTATCATTCAGGGTGGAGTTATTAGAACAAGAGAATGAGAAAATTTGTAATAACATAAGTTTTTTAGTGAATTATAGGAAAATTGTTATGTACAAGGGCATACAAAACATTGAAAGCTTGCAAGCTCATCTTAGTGAGATTTTTGAGCACAATGTTAATGGCAAAGGGAATGGAAAGAAGGGGTAGAGTAGTGTATCTCAGTATGGCATAGACCAATATAAATTATTACTCTAAATGGATACAAACCTTAAAAATATGAAATCTTATTGGGAGGATATTTTTGGTAGTTTAGATTTAGACTAGTTTCTTTGGTTGTTCTTTAGCTATCTCTAGGCCTATTCTTTATCTATCTCTAGGCTTATTCGATCATATTTCTTGTTTGGTCATTGGTAGACCATGGTTCCTTTTTTTTAATACTTATCCTAGGGTTTGGGACTCTAGTTCAAAAAAATCCCCCCTTTAACCTAAATAAAAAAACATGTATGACTCAAATGACCTTAATTTTATCAAAATTACAAACATGATGGCAATTATCACAAATAGGTGAACAAAAATCTCAAATTTTCTTCAATTACCTTAGTGATTCAACCCTATATCCTATACCTTAAACCCTAAACCCTATACCATTTACCTTAAACCCTAAATCATAAGCCCTAAACCCCAAACCATTTAAATTATTGACCCTTTAAACCTAAATGAATCAATTTAGCCCCAATTAACATCCTTTATAGTAATAATTAGGTTCACAAGGAACAACTTCATTAAAATCGCATCACTCATTACTATAATTGACTTAATTGGCTCAATCTATGATGATGTGGGGACTAATTAAGCACAAAATAACATTCTTTACTCATATATATAGGCTTAATTAGCTCAAATTTTCACTAATTACCGTCATGATTGTACTTTATATACTCTAGAACCTGTTGTTCCCAAAATATGTCACTCATTTTTGGGAAAACACATGAACTATTTTTGGTCATACAAGCCAAAGATTCTCTCTTCCCTTATTAAAAATTGTTCTGAGCCTTCAAATTCTCTATTTTCCAAACTTTTTTAGTTAAGGGACTCTGCAGATACGTTCCTACAAACTCCATAGGCTGAATTATACGAACTCTACAAGCTTATTTCTATGAACTCTGTAGGAAGGAAACTATAGAATCTTTCAAGGCTCGAGAGACTTAGAGAAATAGACGAACTTTGTAGGCCCATTTATATGGACCCTGTAGGCCCATTTCTATGGACTCTGTAAGCTCATTTCTAAAGACTCTACAGGAAGGGTTCTATGAACTTGTTTCTATAGACTCAGTTCTATGAACTCTACAGGCTTGAAAACTACAAACTTGTTTTTATGGATTGGGAATTATGGACTATGCAGGTTAGTTTCTTGTTTCTATAGACTGGGAACTATGGACTCCACAGACCCATTTCTATGAACTCTGCAAGAAAGAAACAAACTCTCAATACTTAGCCATTTTTCAAGGGCAATTTCAAATTAGGAAGTTCAAAAGAGTCTTCTGAAAGCCTAAAGAGTGCCCTTGCAGAGGGCACTTTGAAGCCAAAAGAACCCTTGCAACTTTTTTGAAAGGCAACCTTGGAGGTGAAACAACCCTTTTGGAGGGCAGGCAAAGATCAAATGGACCATTTCAAAGGCCCAATGGAGCAAAGGAATTCCTTTGGAAGGATTTCCTACAGCAAAAACACTAATGAAATTCCTTCAAACTTTTGTCTGAAGGAATAAGCCTAACCAAAGGGAAAGCCTGATGGGAAGCGATTAACGAAAGGAACATTTCCTTTAGATAAAATGTCTGAAGGAATTCCTTCAAACATTTTGTCTGAAGGAATTAGGAGCCCAGAGAAGCTCGAAGGCTATCTAAAGACCACTCAAAGGGCAAGAACCCTTTTGAGGGGCTCTCACCAAGAAAAATGGACATTTCTCAAGACCCCAAAGGGTAGGTCCCCTTTAGGAAGGATAAAACAACAAAGCCGAAGAAACTACCAAGAGGATGATGGGCCTGCAGATGTCAAAGTTGAGCATCACAAACTAGCTATTGACTTTCAAATGATGATGGGCCTAAAAATGTCAAATTTATGGTAATGAAATAGCTATTGATCTTTGAAGGTTTAAGCACAGACTTGAATGCATTCACAAGCCAAAATGCCAAAGAAAATAATCTCTGGGTAAAGAAGCCAAAAGAGCTAGCAAGGCTGGGAATGTAGCCTCGAGAGCTCAAATTCAAAAAAAAGATAAAACCAGGGAGAGACAAAGAGAAAAATATCTACATAATAGTTATGCTAGTAGGTGGAACAGTCTGCAAAGTAGATATTTTGACTGGCAAACATTGAAGTTGTGCCCTGTTTGTCTCCCTTGGAGTAAAGGTGAAGTAGATAGATGCATAGATAACATGAGATAGACTAGATGATCCAAGTCCATGAGAAGACATATGAGGGGAAGTAATATGCCATAGTAAAAGTAGCTACCCTATTCCAGCATGGTCCTTTGAAAAAATTGAAGATGCATTCAAAGCATTAAATGTAACATGGGAACTCTAAGGAATAAAGTGCCAGGATTTTTTGAGTTGATATATATTATAATCCCTTCTTTTTGAAAATATCTTTTTGGTTAATAGAAGCAAAACTCTACCAAAATTGAGAGGCTATCACTGAGACTTTTAGCTTAGGTTAGTAATCATATTTCTTTGTTTTGAATGAGAAAGCAGGTTACTTTCAGACTTTGTGCTATTATAACTTGTGTCATTTAGGGGATGGTTCTTATGTCTATTTCCTGAATGTGTCCTTGTCCATTGGATGAAATAAGTAGAATTAGTGGAAATAATCAGGAAGGTGTCCTGAAGCTAACTGTGGGAAGACTTTTTGATGTCTACAATTGCCTTTAGTGTGTTTTTTTATTTTCTATTTCTATGTAAAAGACCTTGGGATGACTTTGTGCCCTCATTGTATTTTGTATTTCACTCTTGGGAAGTTGAGGGGGAGACTTTGTGCTACACCTCATTCTGTTGGTTATCGCACCCCTATCACTAGTTACTTGTCACTACCTGAAAGAACTCCAGCTATTTGTTGTAAGACCACTTCTAAAAGAAGAGAAGTGCCTTCAGTGTCTTCACCTAAATTTCTCCTTTGTTTGTGAACATCATCTCTAAAAAAAGAGAGATGAATGGTGTTATCCTACCCCTGAGTGTTATTTTCTACATATATATATAGTATATAGCTCCTTCATACTTATAGGGAACCTCCCCTTGATGAGAGGAGAGATTGGTCCCATTTTGATGTGGTAAACCTGCACACTAGGCCGACCAATTTCCTTATGTTGTGGTTGAAGAGACCTATTTTACTCATCAGTTAGTTGGTGACAAAATATTCACTCAATAGTTTTTGGTGACTCCACTATGGAAGAACAATCAGTTTGAAGCCTCAAGCTTCAAGCTAAGGTAGGACTAGTTCTTTCTCATTTTTATTCTACAATCTGGCAACTCGATGTTATACTAGAAGTCAGAAAACCAAAGTGTTTTTGACCCAATTTTTGAGTTGGTGCAGCAAGGAAATTTTGATTTGTTTCCTCCACAACTTCAAGTTCAATGATCCAAGAGTGTTCCTCCTACCCATACTAGGTCACCAATACAAGGTATAGCTTCTTTTTCTACTATCACCAGAGATATACCTATACATACTCCACATAGATTTTTTATCCTTGCTTTCCATAATCTAATCATGGTAGTTCAAGGCTGCTGGGGTAACTCTTTTGTCCAACTGAATTTAACTCCACTTTTACACGAGATTCCATGTAGTTCAAGGAATAATTTTCCCAAATTTTTTGGTGATGGAAGAGTTCACCCTGATGACACATTGCATCTTTTAGCATAGCCTGTGGTGTGATAGGTGTGGAATTTGAGGACGTAGCAGTCTAAATAGCTATAGAAGCATTATAATGTGCTACTATAGACTGGTTCTACTACCTATAGGATTGGTCAGTAACTAAATGGAACACACTCAAAGCCAAGTTTGAAGCAAGGTTTAAGCCTACAAAAGATGCACATGCCCCACTAGCCCAACTCACATAGATGAAGAAAGAACCTCATGACCCTATGAGGGACTTCATTGCTAAGTTTGACAAGCTGAGGAATTAGATTCCTATCATTGCTCAACCTACACCTGAGAACCTTAAATTTTTCTTCATCAACTCACAACTACCTAAAGTGAGTTTTTTGTTGAGACATGTTGGTCACATAGACCTTACTGCTACTCAGGACTTGGCCACTGAGGTGGAAGATGAACTTATCTTGGTAGGAAAGATAAGGAGAGATCATAACAGAGGTAAATCTTCATCTTCTGAATACTCACCTATAGGAACCACTGATCCAATGGTGCAAAAATTAGCTAATGAGTTAATTGCTCTTAGAAAGCAAATGGTGCAAGGGATGTCATCTGTCCCTTCATACAGAGATATACCAAAGAGGACATTCCCTGATTAGGCATACCAAGGAAATGTTGTTAGGAATCAAGGGTAGCCAAATCATCTTCCTCCCACTCAAGGAAAATTGGCCATTAAAGCACCTCCAACCAATTCAGTAGTTGGATATCTAAAAGCATAATCAAATTTCTCCTTCCAGCCTGAGTTGAACCCTGAAGATGACGCTAATCTCTTTACAAAAGGAAAAGAAGAATTAGTTGGTGACTCCAACATTGGTTTCCTAAATTATCAGGATGAACCCAAAAGTGAAGGTAAAGTAGTTGAGGCATCATATGCTATTTTCACCTAGTATAAGAATCAGTCAGCATAATCAATTGATAAGGACAAAATAAGAGAAGAATCTCAGCCTGTAATTTTAATTGCTAAGTGGGGAACCACTCTGCCTTTCCAGCCAAAGGACCTAGTGATTGCTAAAAAAGTAAGTGCTCCAAACTTGCCTTCACTTTCAACTTCAAATTTGTAGATCACTCCTCCCCCTCCTAAAAACTAGAAGGATGAACTCCCTTTCCTTCTTCATAATTCATTTCAGACATTTGACATAATTAACCATGTCAAGAAAACTAAGATCCAAATATCTGAATTTGAATTTCTACAATCCAACCCTGAGCAGTTGGATAAGTTAGTGGAATGTGTGAGGAATAAAACCATCCCTACAAGACTAGCTATTCCAAAGGTTACTCCCACATCCACCTGGAATAACCTTGTCATTACTCCTCTTGCTGCTCTTAGAAGGACTGAACCATTTTATGTCTCCCTACTGATAAATAAACATCAACTGAACAATTGCATCATAGACTCATGTGCATTAGATAATGTCATGCCTACAAAAGTAGCTAAGTCCCTTGGTCTCAAACTAATAGGGACATTTGGGAGATGTTTCTCCATGGAAAACAAATAAGTGCCCCTACTGGGACAAATCAAGGATGCTTAATTTGCATTTGCAGCATTCCCAGACAAGAGAATCAAAATGACAGTCCTGGTAGCTAATGTCTCAGCCTCATATAACATCCTTCTTGGATGAATTTTTTCAAAGATTTTGGTGGTGAGTTAAGAATGGACTTGTCTGAAGAAAGGATCCTGATTAAAGGTGTCATGTAGAGATTGCTCTCTGAGAAGGAAGCAAAATATGTGGTCACTAAAACATCAGCACCTAAAGCTCAAATTCTATTTGGGTCTTCAGGCATGGGTAATTATTTCTTGACCACAGAGGATGTTCATGTTTTAGCTAATGAAACTTTGAAAAAATGACAGTAAAAAAAATGGTTCAAACAGAATAGTAGTAGACATGATAGAGTGTAGTGCAAGTGCAGAGGAACTCTCCTCTTCATACAAGAAAAAATCTAAGGTAAGGTTAATCTTTGATGATGTATGGATACTATAATTTGATGGCAGTTGTTCCTCTATCAATTTAGGAGCTGGGATTGTGTTGATATCTCCTCAAGGAGATATTTTTCCTTCATCATACAAGTTGTAATTCAATAATACTAATAATACTGTCGAATATGAATCTCTACTACTCAGATTGAAAGCTACTAAAGACAAGGGCATCAAGCTCTTTCATGCTAAGGGAGATGTTGAGTTGGTGGTTTGTCAGGTGAGAAACCTGTACCAAACCAAAAATGAGAGATTATGCCATTATTGCAATCTATTTTGGGATCAACTTGAAAACTTTGATGCTTTCAACATCTCTATAGTGCCTAGGAAATTCAATGATAAAGCTGATGTTTGAGCTATTTTAGTAACTCTTTTGGTTCCTCACCCTAATTTTAAGGGAGACAAGTACACTATAGAATTGGTATTTTGACCAAGTGTGCTTGACAATGCCAATCATTAGTAAGTATTTAATGGTGACCACCAAATCATTACCTTCTTGGAACAAAAAGGTAGCTTAGAATAGCTCCACTTCGAAGGCAATGAACTAGCTCCTAAATCAAATTTAGATGTAGGTCAAGAATTCCTATAGCTAAAGGGGAATAAAATTCCCAAAAGATTGGTTTCCCTTGAAAATTTGTTTGACAAGCATGACAGGTTTGTCAAAAAGTAGTAAATGGATTCAAGCTCTTCTCAGGAGTTTGATCAAGTAAATCTAGGTACCAAAGAAAATCCCAAGATGGTGAACATTGGAAAGTGCTGCACTCAAGATGAAAAGTTCAAGTTCACTGCTCTACTCAGACAATACATAGATGTCCTAGCATACTCTTATGATGATATGAAGTCTCTCAAGCCTGAAGAAATTCACCATAAAATTTCTCTCAAGGATGATTCAACACCTTACAAGCAAAAATCTAGGTAGTACAATTATCTAAAATATAGAAAATGATAAATGCTAAGATAATTTTCCCAATGCATCATTCCACATGGATTGCCAACATAGTGCCATGAGAAAGAAGAATGGTTAAATTCACCTCTGTGTAGACTTCAAGAATTTGAATCAGTCATCCTTAAAGGATAACTATCCTCTGCCCATCATGGATCAAGTGCTTCATACCATGACCGGTTCAAAGATGTTATCAATGCTAGATGGCTTCTCAAGATATAATCAAGTTGAAGTTGGTGAATTAGACCAACACAAGACTACCTTCACCACATCTTGGGGCACCTTTGCATATCAAAGAATGCCATTTAGCCTAATTAATGCTGGTGCCACTTTATAAAGAGAAATGGACCTTAATTTCAAAAATGAAATGGATAAGTTCATTATGGTGTGCCTTGATGACTTGACCATCTTTTCTAAGCATCACCCAAAATATGTATGCCATTTGCAACAAGTGCTGGAACACTGCCACTAATATTGCATTTATCTGAATCCCAAGAAGTCTATTTTTAGAGTAACAGTAGGGAAGCTTCTCGAACACATTATATCAAAAAAAGGTATAAAGATTGACTCAGAAATATTCAAATCCAACCAAGAGCTTACTCTACCCATAAGTAAGATTGAAATTCACTCTTTCTTCAGAAAAGTGAATTTTTTACGAAGGTTCATACCTGAGTTTGCTGAGAAGACTCGCCATATTGTGAATATGATGAAGGGAAAGGCCACTTTTAATTGGATTGAAGAAGGAAAATTGGCATTCCAAGACATCAATACAGCCATTACCCATGCCACAATTTTGGTTTGTCCAAATTATACCAAGGATTTCATCATGTATAGTTATACTTATGAACACACACTTTTAGCCATTCTAGTTCATCAGAATGAATAAGGTGTGGAATCTCCCATATCTTTCATGAGATTCCTTCTCAAAGCTCATGAGATGAAGTATTAAAACATCGAGAAGCATGCTTATGCGGTGATCAAGGCAGTGAAGCATTTTTTCTTTTACATTATAAATTCCCACACTACTGCCTTGGTTCCTGATACCATAGTTAAATCCATAGTAACTCAATAGGAATTTGGAACCAAAAGGGGGAATTGGATTGCTAAAATCTAAGAGTTTGATCTAGTTATCAAACTGATGAAGCTAGTGTGGGGAAAGGGCCTTTGTCAATTGATTGCTGACAACAGACCTGAAGAAGTAGGGCATGAAGAAAAAGAAGTAGAAGACATGCCAACGGTCCTCTTTGTCTCCACCACAAATGAGTGGTATTAAATTATTGCTCATTTCCTTACTTATGGTGAGTGTCTTGCCCACCTATCTCATAAAGAAAGGAGGATTGTCAGACTCAAAGTTGCCAATTTTGTCCTCTGGGACAACAACCTATACAAGAGGAGCCTTGATGGAGTGTTCCTTCGCTACGTGGATAAAGAGCAGCATAAGAAAATTTTGAGGTCCTTCTACAATATGGCATGTGGAGAACATTTTTATACTCTTGTAACTACTCACAATATTCTTAGAGCTAGGTATTACTGGCCTACTTTATTTTAGGATGCATACAAATGGGTACGAAGATTTGAACTCTGCCAACAGTTTGTTGGAAGACCCAAGTTAGTTGCCCTACCTCTCAAGCCAGTGGTGATAGAAGAACCATTTCAAAAATGGGGAATCAATTTCATTGGTACTATAAACCCATCTTCAAGTGATAGACATGATTATTTCCTCACAACTATAGATTACTTCACCAAAATGGGTGGAAGCAATTCCAACCAAGCATGCTACTTTAGAAGTAGTATGCGATTTCCTCAAGGAGAACATCATTTCCAAGTTTGGGGTCCCAACCAAGATTATGATAGATAATGCTACCTATTTATCTTCTCATGAGATCACTTAGTTATATTTTTACTATGGGATTACCCTCTCCCACTCCTCTGATTATTTCCCACAAGGGAATGGCTAAGTTGAATCAAGCAACAAGAACCTAGTGACCATCATCAGGAAGCTGGCAAATGACAACCAATGAACATGGCATAAATCATTGGTTGATGCTTTATGGGTAGATAGAATTACACCCAAGAGGGTGATAGGTATGTCACCTTTCTAACTTCTATATGGTCTCAATGTAGAGATATCGATCACCCTGGAATTGCCAGCACTAAAACTGGCAAAGGTGGTCAAAGATCAGACATATGAAAGCTCCATTAACAAAAGGATCATGTGCTTGACTGAGATGGATGAGCAATGAACTATGGTGGTGGATTGAATTGTTGCACACCAAAGTCTAGTGAAGAAGCTCTTTGACTAGAAAGCAAAAACCTAGGACTTCTAGATTGGAGATCAAGTCTTTTTATGGGACAAGAGAAGAGAACCAAAGGGAATGCATGGGAAATTTGATTCCCTATGGAGAGGCCCATTTACTATTCATGAACTCAATGGTGAAAATAGTTTCTTATTGAAATAACAAGATGGCACACTCTTTTCTCTGCCTCACAATGGGCAGCATCTGAAGCACTTCAACTCTTGAAGTATCAGATAAGATCTTCTATACATATGTATATTTGTATAGTCTTTAGTTCCATTTTATGATTTTCCTTTTCATTTTTATTTTTGTCACCTTTATTTTTGGTTGGCATGACTCCATAGCCCAATGGCACACTTAAAGGCACTAGAGATTCTAGTCTCTACTCCCCTCAGCTGCTTCAAAATTTTAACTAAAGGAAGTTCCCCAACTAGAGCTAGCTGTTGTTCCCAAAATTTGTCACTCATTTTTGGGAAAACACATGAACTATTTTTAGTCCTATAAGCCAAAGATTCTCTCTTCCCTTCTTAAAAATTATTTTGAGCCTTCAAATTCTCTATTTTCTAAAAAAATTTAGCTAAGGGACTCTGTAAATACATTTCTACGGGCTCCACAGGCTCAATTCTATGAACTCTATAGGCTTATTTCTATAGACTCTAAAAGAAAAAAACTACAGACTCTTTCAAGGCTTGAGAGACTTAGAGAAATCTATAGACTCTGTAGGCCCATTTTTAAAGACTCTACAGGCCCATTTCTATGGATTTTGGAGGCTCATTTCTATGAACTCTACAGGAAGGGTTCTACAGACTTATTTCTATGGACTTAATTCTATATACTCTACAGGCTTGAAAATTATGGACTGGGAACTACGGACTTTGTAGGTTAGTTTCTTATTTCTACAAACTAGGAACTATGGACTCCACAGATCCATTTCTATGAACTCTGCAGGAAAGAAATAAACTCTCAATACTTAGCCATTTTTCAAGGGTGATTTCAAATCAAGAAGTTCAAAGGAGTCTTCTAAAAGCCTGAAGAGTGCCCTTACAAAGGGCACTTTGAAGCCAAAAGGTCCATTGCAACTTTTCCAAAAGGTGACCTTGGAGGTGAAACAACCCTTTCGAAGGGCAAGCAAAGATCAAATGGACCATTTCAAAGGCCAAATGGATTAAAGGAATTCCTTCAAAAGGACTTCCCATGGCAAAAATTCTAAGGAAATTCTTTCAAACAAAAAGTTTGAAGGAATTCCTTCAGAATTTTTTTCCAAAGGAATAATCCCGACCGAAGGGAAAGCTTGACGGGACGCAGCTAAGGAAAGGAACATTTCCTTTAGATAAAATGTCTGAAGGAATTCCTTTGAATATTTTGTCCAAAGGAATTAGGAGCCCGAAGAACCCTGAAGGCCATCTGAAGACCACCTGAAGGGTAGGAACCCTTGTGGGGGGCTCTCACCAAGCAAAATGGACCTTTCTCAAGACCCCAAAGGGCAGGTCTGCTTTGAGAAGGATCAAACAACAAAGCTGAAGAAATTGCCAAGGAAGATGATGGGCCTACAGATGTCAAAGTTAAGCATCACAAACTAGCCATTGGCTTTCAAATGATGATGGGCCCAAAAACATCAAATTCACGACAATAAAATAACCATTAATCTTTGAAGGTTTGAGTGTAGACCCAAATGCATTCATAGGCCAAAATGCCAAAGAAAAGAACTGCTGAGTGAAGAAGCTAAAAGAGATAGCAAGGTTGGGAATGTAGCCCTAAGAGCTCAAATTCTAAAAAAAGACAAAACCAAGGAGAGACAAAGAGAGAAATATCTACGCAATAGTTATTCCAGTAGGTGGAATAGTCTATAAAGTAGATATTTTGATTGGCGAACATTGAAGGCACACCCTATTTGTCTCCCTTGGAGTAAAGGTGAAGTAGACAACTACACAAATAATAGGAGACAAACTAGATGATCTAGGCCCAAGAGAAGACATATAAGGGGAAGTAACATGCCATAGTAAAGGTAGTTGCCCTGTTCTAGCATGGTCCTTTGACAAAATTCAAGACACATTCAAAGCATTGAATGCAACATGGGTCACTCTAAGGAACAAAGTGCCAATCTTTTTGGGGCTACTATATATTGTAAATCCCTTCTTTTTGGAAAGGAGATCTTTTTGGTTAGTAGAAGCAAAACTCTGCCAAAATTGAGAGGCTATCACTGAGACTTTGAGCTCAGGTTGTTAATCATATTTCTTTATTTTGAATGAGAAAGTAGGTTACTTTCATACTTTGTACTATTATAGATTGTGTCATATAGGGGATGGTTCTTATGTCTATTTCCTGAATGTGTTCTTGTCCATTAGATGAAATAATCATAATTAGTGGAAATAATCAGGAAGGTGTCCTAAAGCCAACTGTGGGAAGACTTTGTGTGTCTATAATTGCCTTTAGTGTGTTTGTCTATTTTTTGTTTCTATGTAAAAGAACTTGGGATGACTTTATGACCTCATTGTCTTTCATATTTCACTCTTGGGTAGTTGAGGGGGACACTTTGTGCTACACCTCATTCTGTTAGTTACTACACCCCTATCACTAGTTACTTGTCACTATGTGAAAGAACTCCAGCTGTTTGCTGTAAGACCACTTTTGAAAGAAGAGAAGTTCCTTCAGTGTCTTCACCTAGATTTCTCCTTTGTTTATGAACATCATCTCTAAAAAAAGAGAGATGGATGGTGTTATCCTACCCTTGAGTGTTATTTTTTGCATATATATATATATATATATATATATTATATAGCTCCTTCATAATTATAGGGAACCTCCCCTTGATGAGAGGAGATATTGGTCCCCTTTTGATGTGGTAAACCTCCAAAAGGCCAACCAATTTCCTTATGCTATGGTTGAAGAGACCTATTTTTATCATCAATAGCTGGTGACAAAATATTCACCCAATAGAACCTATACCCTAAGCCCTAATCCCTAAACTCTAAACCATAAATATAAACTCTATAAACCTTAAACCAATCATTTTAGCCCAAATTAACATCATTTAGACTAAAAATTAAGTTCATAGGGCTCAATTTATCCTAAATCACATGATTGGTTACCCCATTTGACTAATTCACTCAATCTACACGATGACATGGCGTATAATGACAACTAAAAAATACATTTTATAATCACAAATAAGTCCATGTGATTCAAATTATCCTTAATTATCTTTGTAATTGACCCTATTTACCCTAAACCCTAAAACTTATGTCTTAAACCCCAAGCCCTAAACCATAAACCCTATGTACCCTATATTTTAAACTTGATTAATTGGCTTAACACTAATTAACATCATTTAGATTAATAACTAGGTATATGCATTACTTAATTTGGCCTGAATTGCAATACTCATTATCCTAGTTGACTAATTATCTCAATTTATGATGATGTGTGGGCTAATTGAGCCTAAAAACATAATGGACCCTATGTACACCCTAGAACATATATATATTAAACCCTAAGCCCTAAACCATAAACCCTAAACACTATATCCTAAATTATAAACTATAAACTTTACCTATTTACCAATCACTTTAGCCCCAATTAGGATCCTTTATATTAATAATTAATTTCACATGGCATAGAGCGATTAGACCTTATGTACACACTAAAACCTAAATCTATGCTCTATTCCTATTCCTTAAGTTCCCTAAAACATACATTGTAATCCCTATGCCTTAATGCCCTAATGTTTAAATCCTTAATCCCTTTGCACTAATGTCCTAATCCCTAATTCCTATACACTAATGCCCTAATCCCTAATACCTAATCTATAATAAGTATAACATGATTACATTATTCTCAATATAGATAAAACTCTCTTCTCAAAGTCTATGCTTAACTCAAATCAAGTATTAAGAATAATGTGATCATGTTATTGAATAACCTGATCACATTATTATTATAGATAAAACTCACTTTTCAAAGTCTCTTTTAACCTAAATCAATAATTTTGTCCCCGGAAACATTCTCTATGTACTTTTATGGGATTTGTGGTACCTATGTACTTTTGACCCCACCTTTAAAAAGTTTTCAATTGTCCTTGATGGGTGACAAATCATGTTCAATGAAGAGGAAGATATTGAATTAAAAAACACTAGATGAATTAGAATATTTGAGAGAGAAACACAAGATACAAATGCAAAAACTTTGTGGTAGACAAGGTACAAACCTTAATCCTGATGAACCACATGCCATAGATAATGAGTCGATTGATAATAATGAATTAAAAAAAGATGAAATTGGACATAAAGAATTAAATAATGATGAAATTAACCATAATGAAATGAATAATAATGAAATTGATAATAATTAATTAGATAATGTTATAAGTTTACATTCAAAGTTCCAATTTTTTGATTTTGTTGATGATGAGTCTATGTATGATGCTTCACCCCCCATGAATGAATAAAATTTAATGGAAACAAATAATGAGGAAATTAACAATGAATAAAACTTCATGGAAATATATAATGAATAAATAAAAATTGAAAAAAAGGTCATCCCACTTCTAAATGATGAAAGTAATAATGATTTTGAAATACCCTCTCAACAAATTCCACCATTAATAACACCTCTAAGAATTGTGCATAGAAAAGATAAGTACTTAATTGAAGTCAATGAAAATATTTTAGAACTAATGCATAGCAAAATGTCTGATCACCATTCAAGAAGATTGGCTCAACAAATTTAGGATAATTTTTTTCAACATTTGGATTATGATAGTCAAAGATGTCAATTATTTATTTCATTGATAAAATTGATTAAGATGAGACCTATAATGTACACAATAGGAATAAGAACATATAACATGGATAATGAAAATAATTAATTTTTAAAAAAGATACATGATTCATATCATACTATAGGCCCAAAATTATACACCCAAGATTGTAATGTTTCCCAACATTTACTTACAACTTATGCAGTAAGTGGCTAAATAGAAAAAAAATGAATGCTTTTAAAAAAAGCCAAACACTTAATATAAATAAAAAAACTTAATGAAAGTAATTGATAGACATGAAAGACTTAATGAACATAATACAAAAAAACCCTAGGCATTCCCTGGTAGACTTACATAAAAGGACAAGGCTATAACTGATGCTCTCAAAGAGTTACTTGCTCAATTTTGAAAATACATCATAAGATTTTTGCCCAAAGCAAGAGTTATAGTGAGAAAAAGAGTTGGTTATCATAATCATGAACCACATCTAAAACATTTATTAGATATGAATTAAACACAATTTTATTCTAATTTTTTGGAAAAACATCCACAAATTTCTATTTTTTAAATATATTTTGAGATGGCCAAACCTTTTTCTATAAAAATAAATCACACACACACACACCACTTTTTGTTGTAAGAAACATGTTGAGTTTTCAATGTACTATGATGTTTTTTGCTAGATTCATTGTACTTTGGATACTAACAACATTTAGTAGAAGTGTGTCATTGAATTTATACCAAATTTAGCCAGAAAATTTATTCCAACTATTTTTTGTAAAAGATTGGATGGACAATTTTTTTTATAACAAATCATATTTAGATGAGAATTACAACATTTGTGGTGGATTGCCTAAATAAAAAAAATTGTATCCATGAGGAGATAACATGTGAAATTGGACATGAATTAATTGGTTTAAACAAATATAAATAATTAACTTATCTATCAAAGTGGAAGCCAAGATATTTAGATTAAATGAATGCCTAAGTTTGTGATAGGCACAAGTCAAGCATGTACACAACACAATAGTTGTAAGAAAATGAAATCACAAATACAAGTATATTTCATATACAATATAAGAGTAAAAATAATATTACATAGAACAATAGCTCACCAAGAGAGATGTACATATATGATTTCATGAGTAACTCCTCCCAAGGTAAGTGCTTAGAGAGCCAATAATAGAAGAGTAAATCCCATACTTAAAATAGTCGATCAAAGGAGTTACTTCCTATTTATCTAGTCAAAATGTAACTCCAAGTACACCTAATAAAGCTTATCCATGAAAGTAGAAAAATTCAAAATAAGGGGAAATATCCCATAATAAATAAATATGGGTGAAAACCCCTACTCTAACACCCCTATAAACACAACTTAGGTGGGTAGTGTACAAAAAATAAATGGGTCTCGATAACTAGGCCTGATTAGGTACCCAATACAAAGTATTCTCTCATAAAGTAGATAAAGGGAAAAAAAATCATAGTAAAAAATCCCCCCCAAAAGAGAGACATAGAATAAAATAAGAGGCTTAAAGGACTCCTAAAGATGATACTATTATTGTTGTAGACCACACCCCAAGAAGAGGTCATAGACAAATGAATTTGCTCTTAGTGAATGGTTTGGTAAAGATATCTACAACCTACTTTGAATACTCAAAAAATATCAAGTCAATGACTTGACCATGAATAATCTCCTAGATAAAATTCATGTGAATCTCAATGTGTTTGGTCTATTGGTGTATGTTATTATGGTTGTCATAATAGATGATGGTGGATTGCTTGAAAGAAATACCAAACTAAAATAGAATCTCTTGAATATAAATAGACTTAATAGTTATGTTAATAACTCCCATATACTATGACTCTATATATGTTATATAAATAAAAAATTTCTTCTTTATAGACCAACTAATGGGACTAAAACCCAAAGAAAAGTTGTAACCTAGAATGGAATTGTGATTTTGAGTATCACCAACCCAGTTTGAATCTGTAAAACCAACCAAGTCAACCTTTGTGCCAAATATATATTGAATCCCAAATATATAAGAGCTTTGAATGTATTGAAATATCCTCTTAGTTATTTTTTAGTACAACTCATGGGGTTTTAGAGTGAATATAGAGAAAAGTTCCATTGTATATGAAATATCAAGCTTGGTATGAGTTAGATAAATGAGGCTACCAACAAGATATATATACCAAGTGGCATCAACCAAAGGTGTAGAATAGTAATACTCAAGTTGGACTCCAAATAGAAAGGGAGTTGAAGATGGATTATAATTAACCATGTGAAATCAATCCAAAATATCAAGAGCATACATGGGTTGTGCAAGTGAAAACCTTAAATCAGACTGTGAAATCTTGATGTCGAGAAAGTAATGTAAAGTCCCAAGTCTATCATGTCAAATATATCATGTAGAGCTATCTTCAATATTGTAATAGATGATGAGGAATGCTTGATGATCAAAATATCATCAACATAAAAGAATAGTATCAATATAGAATCATGAATTTTTCTTGATGATGAAACATAAATCGTGATTCAAAATGCATCAAGCAAAAATAAAGTACATAATTTTACCCAAAAATAAGCACTTCTCACTCTAATGGACTATATAAACATCAATAATCTTATTAATAATCATCCTACCTTACAAATTATACATTGGGATCTGAATGACACCTGGTGAAACTTGAAATAAGGATGAAGGAATCCATCTTGGCATACCAATCTTAAGGGGCTTATTTGAGGAAACTATGGATTTATTAAGTATACAAACTAAGGATGAATTCTAAAAAAATCCATGTGGCTACTCCATGTAAATTTCCTCTTCAAGGTCTTCATGAAGAAAGGCACTTTTCTAATCTATTTGGTACACATCCTAACTGTGTGCTATAACTATAACTAGTGTGATTCAGATCGAAGTCATCTTTGTATTAAGTGCAAAGGTATTCGAGTAATCAATAATGACTACCTATGAAAAACCCTTGGTGACCAATCATACCTTATAATTATCTATCAAGCCATCTATTGCAAACTTGGTGCAATATAGCCACCTACATTGGACCATCTTACTTCTCTTCGGAAGTGAAGTCAAATCCCAAGTGTGATTTTTGATCAAGGAAGAATATTCTTCTTACATAACAATATCCCACTTAGATATGCTTGAAGCCTCTTAGAATCTATGTGGATTAAAATTTTAAGAAAATAAAACATGTGGAACACTCTAATAATCTACCTGAGTACATCTATCATCTTCTAGATCCCCTACCCAAGTGGTTGCACTCTAAAGTGTCTGTTTGGCCCAAAAGACCATAAATGTGGGTGAGTTAAGTGTTTATTACCCATCCTATAAAACATGACTAGAGGTGGATGTATAAGACTCCTCATCACTACCCTCACTATCAAAATTGGTAGAAGAAGAAGACCCTATCTCAAGAACCTACTCTAGATGATCTGAGTTAGAAGAAGAATCATCAAGTCTAAGTGAATATAATGAAATAAAATAAGTGACAAGTGTTGAGTCTTTTAGACTCTCCTAAAAGTGAACACTTATCTCTATGAAAAAATCATGTGTGGTGTGATGTCCCTTACTTAGGGGCTCCTTTTTTTCCTACAAAAAGCTCTGATCAACTGTGATATCCCCTTCAAACAGGGAATATAGAAACACAAAAGCCTTGAACAAAGATACAAATTTTTAGAATAAATTCAAATAACAAGAAATCATAATAAATCTCTTAACTGGAAAATCACTAATCTTATTATTGTCTAGAAGGTTACAATAGATGTCCTCAGTCATGCATAAAAGGAATATTCAGATACGGCTTTAAAACCCTGATTAACTTTTGCAAATCTGGCACTTGAGCTTGAATCTGTATGTCTCGACTTGCTGTGTCAAACACACAGTCACCAACATCAGTCGATATACTGCCAACGTCGATCTCTGTCTATCCTTCACTATCGACGTCGGTCTCCATTCGGTCGATGTCGGTCACTGGGGATCTCTTTCTACCGTGGTCGGTCTATGCATGGATCTGTACAGACCTGTACTAACTTCGTATGGCCGCCCAATAAGCACAACTTGTCTGTTTTCACCCCTGATCTGAAGCTATACAATTCTAATACATAATATCTCTATCTGTATAATTTATTGGATAAAAACTAATAAAATAAATACCTGAATTACTGTGATAACTTTTGTGTGAAGTTCTCTCAAAATCCCTGAAATACTATGATAACTTCTATGTGAAGTTATCTCTCAAATCTATAAACCTCTGTGATAACTTCTATATGAAGCTATCTCTCAATTTGGCAATAGATCAGCTGATATTTCATAGCCTCTTAATCGCACACAATGAAGAGTTGACGTTCTCCACTGCAGATGGAATCCTGGAACCCTTGGCTCAGTCTTCATAGAAGAATTTCTTCAATATCAAAATCAATAATCAATGCATAATCCAAACTCTCTCCCATGAGAACTCTTATACCCTTCCAAAGGTGTGCTTGCTAAAATTATATTTCCTCAAATTAGAACTTGGAGTTCTAAAATTAGAATTCCTCAAATTAGAACTTGGGCTTCTTAAATTAGAATTTGGGTCTTAAAATTAGACCAATTAATTAATAATTAATTAATATCTAATTTAAAATTAGACCAAATAATTAATTAATTAATATCTAATTTAAAATTAGACCAAATAATTAATATTTGATTAAATCAATCAAATATTAATATCTCCCTCAATACATGTCGGATCCTCAAACCGTTTGAAGCTGGTGAACCAGGGAGTGATTCTGCACATGACCATATCAAAACAAGGGTGCTCTGATGTATGTCAAATATCCCTAAATAATAGGAGCTCAGGCCTAATGTGTCTGAAATAACCTGAATGAGAGCCAACTATAGGAATTTTGTAAATCAAAGCCAAGCCAATCTCCATCATGACCCTCTATCCATCCAATCAGCCTACAAAGGTCGCATAATAAGCTAATCATCAATCCTGTCAATGTCCATGAAAAAGGGGACATGACATGTGGTTGGATGTAGAAGGTGGTATCCCTTAACACCATCTGAATAACTTATAAATATGTAAGGCTTGGATTGACGTTATATAGATTTGTGTATCTTCTTTATTATATGTGCCACATCTTGAGATCCAAAAAACCCAAGATGCTCAACATTAGGTTTCCTTCCATACAAAGATTTAAAGGGTGTTATGCTTTTCAAATCTTTGTGAGTAACCCTATTTTGACTATAAAAAGCATTATTAATGGCTTAGGCCCAATATTGAGGTGTCAAACTGTTCATGTCATAATTTTATAACTCTATTTAAATGAGTCAACAATTTTTTCAAAGAAGAATTAGGTGCAAAATATGAGGTGTATAACCTAGCTTGGTGATCTGCCCTACCCACTACCACTGTAGTATCACTATCTAACTCCCTGATGATAAGTGAATATAGTAAAATTCAACCCTCATGACTTTGTTGATATGAGTTATTTTATACACTAATAAGAGATTGGTTGAAAAAGAAGGGACACTTAAAACATTATTGAATGTTCCTCCTTCCATTTCAACATACCCTCTCCCTACAACTGGTATAGAAGTGGTATCACCCAAACTAATAGAAGACATGCTACAAGTCTATAAGGAATAAAAATCAACAAGTGAATAGCCCATGTGGTGAAAATCACCCAATTTAATGACCCATGAAGATGTTGAATCTACAACTGCTACAAGAGCCTTGACCTTTTCTTTCTCTTTCCCCTTGCCCTTAGCTTTAGTCAAATCTTGGGTAGATGAATTTTGCTTTATGGACTTAGGAAGACCTATAATGTTCTTCTCTAAGATATGAGTTAGGTGATCTATTTTATTTTTCATGCACTTGTTTTCATCATGTCCATTTTTATTATAGTAGACACACTTAACCTTCTCTTTCTTAAGTTTGCCATTGGAATAGGAGGATTCAATGTTGGTTTTGGTAGAGGTTGATTCTTTCTTCTTCTCTTGATCCTTATTATTCTTCTTCTTCTCTTTATTTAAATTCTTTGATTTCCCATTCTAAATAATTCAGGCTTGAGGTTTTATGGACTTCAATGTGCCCATATAAATCAGCTTATTGTGTTCCCTAATTAATTTGGTAATGAAAACATTTAAAGAGGGCATTTGTCATGAAATCCCTAAAGCATTTTTAGTGGCATGGAAAGTGGAGACAAAGACTGAATAGTCAGGACATAGTTTAGAGAGTATAAAAATAACAAGTTGGTAATATTATTTCTTTATCCCACATTTTTTCAACTATAAAATCAAGGACTTGAACTTAGTGAATAAATCCTAAAGGATGTAAAATTTATAAAGACTTAGGCTAAAGAGTTTATTCTTAATCTCATGACCTCTTATCACATCAAGTTCTCCAAATAGTTTACCCATAATGGTCCATACATCTTGAGGTTATTTGGTAGGCTCTAAATGAAATAAGAGATTAGGTGCTATAAAAAGATATAATAGCTCATAGGCTTCATCACTATAAATAAATCACTTAACTATCTCTACATGTATGTTAGCTTTAGTTTCATCACCCATAGTTATCTTATATAAACCCTTACTCCTTATAATGTTTTTCATCTTGATTTTCCATTCATGATAGTTAAAGGGAGTTAGTGGGTTGATTGAATATGAATCTATTAGTGCAGAAATGAGATGTAGTAGTATTGCAATTTGAAGTTATTGCATAAATGAAAGTGCAAGTAAAATGTAAAGAGAGATTAAAAAGGCATAGTGCACCTCCCCCCCCCCGCCCGATAGTATAGACTCAACCGATAGTACCTCTAAGGAAGCAAGTACAATATGATAAAGTAAAAAAATGAGTAACACTTTATTTTTAAATATTGCCCAAAATATATTGTTTTTAAAAAATAATAAAAAATATCCACTAATATTGATAAACTTAACATATATTCTTCTACATTAAAATAAAAGTAGCCTATTTACCCTTGTTTTAAATTAAGCTATTAAAAAAATTAACATGGTAAAATTTTTAGGGAAAATTGGAATAGACTTGGCATTTTTTGGAAGAAATTTTCAATCCTTTGAAATATTAAGAGTCTTTTTGTGATTTTTATTGACTAACTCACATGGTAATTGCATGCATCGATCATGGTTGAAGGCCTAGCTAGGGGGTTTTAGTGGGGTGGGTTACAGCCCCCTACTACAATCAAAGGTTATTTTCAGTGAGATTATTAGGCTAAGACAACTAATTTTGTCATAAAGGCTACATATATTGGTAGTTTTGACTGATAAATAATGAGATTAGTCTTAATAGGTGAAAATTTGTTATTGTGATCCATTTGGAAGAAATGAAAAACTAGGTCAAACACATAGAACCAACTGAGGATGAACACAAGTCAATACCAAATAAAGGAGACCAAACTCAAGGCTAGTTCTGAATGGTAAATATTGGGATTAGTCTTAACAAGTGAAAAGTTGTTGTGATCTAGTTGGAAGAAATGAAAAACTAGGGTCGAACACATAGAACCAATTGAGGCTGAACACAAGTCGATACCAAATAGAGGAGACCAAACTCAAGACTGTATGAAGGCACACAATTTTTTTGTAGAAAAAATACACCAAGACACACTGAACATGCAGTCAAAAATAAACCATAGAAACTATGTTAATGGATACCAATGAACTAGTTTTGAAAAAAAGATGACTCCACCAATGATGAAAAAAACTCCCACAAATATATTGTGAAAACTACCTTTTATTTGCAAATAACAAATATAAATATTTTAAATAAAACAAACAATAATAAAAAACTAGACAATTGAATACTAGAGTGGATTTGATACCATATCAGGGTGGACCCCAAGATCTATGGATCAAATAAATTCACATGTTTATGATAAAGATAATTTAAGAATGTACAGAATACAATAGATATAATAAAAAGAAATCATAAATATGAGAATATTGCATAAAAAAAATAAAATCAAAACTAATCTTTTATAGAATAATAGCTCACCAAGAGAGATGTACATATAGGAGTGCATGAGTAACTCCTCCCAAGAAAGGTGGTCATAGAGCCAATAATATAAGAGTAACTTCCATATCTAAAATAGTTGGTTATGGGAGTTACTTCCTATTCATCCAACCAAAATGTAACTCCCAAAACATCTAATCAAGCTTATCCATGAAAGTAGGAAAACTCCAAACAAGGGGAAAAAGTCCATAATAAATAAATATGGGGGAAAAAATCCCTACTCTAACATTATTAAGTAAAATATGTAAAATAATCTAAAAGGTGTGAGCTTATTATAAAAAATTAACCTATTTTTGAATGTTTGTTCAAACTTAGGGAGAAAATTATTTATGAGTATGCAAGCCACACACATAGGGATAGATGGTTGGATGAACATTTCAAGATAAACAAGAATACATTCTAACTTGGTTCTTTTGTTTTAATAGTTGACTTTGTTGAAAATTACACATTCAAACCCCAAATGGAAGTTTAATCAAAATATTACAACTCATCATAAGTCATCATTTTTATGCATATAAAATTCATGCATGCACCTAATAATACAAAGTAACAATGAAAAATATTAAGGGAGTACCATTTCTATATTAGTGATGACTGATTGCATTGTTTAAAGTATGTGTAAAGTTATTTTCAAAAGTTCTATGAATAATTTAGTAAGAGCAACATTACTTTAAATCAAAATTACATTTGGTTAGACAATTACACATCACAATTCAAAAATGCATAGATGTTTCATTGGTTGAATAATATGTATGTTAGCACTAGTGTAGAACACATTAAGAAATTCATCGAGGCTGGCCATGGAAAATGGGAGCATGATGGTGCTAGAGCATGTGTAAAAATAGTTGTTAAAATGGATGAGTTGAAATATGAAGAGGGTGTTGATTTGACAAATGAAAAAACCATGGTTGAATAGTGTAATCTGAACATTTTTCATAGTGATCATCCAAATTCTATTATTCATAGAATTTTTTTATTAATTTAAGAAGAACACTTGGAAAATTATGAGGATTGTATGACTCTAATAGGTTCAAGTGAGATCCACTCATTTCATATCTTAAATTCAAGTTCTTAGAATGTTCATACAAGACACTTGACATATTTTTGTTCTGCATGCATGGACTCTATTTGGAATGAGTGTGATTTATAAGAGTGCATGGATGATTGGAGTTATAAACCTCTAATTCCAATAAACACATATCATGTTTCAACATCATTTAAACTTATAGATATGACATTATTAGATGACTTTGATAATGTATTTAATATAGTGCAAATAGGTAGAATATTTTTTATTATGTACAATTTATTCTCATTATATATCTTCATAATGTCATTAAAAATGTTATTTTATGATACATGGCATGTTTTTTTAGTTATTGTAGATGAGGATAATGAAAAGGGAACACATTACTACTTGTGTTGGTGTGTAGAGAGAAAGAAAAAATTGACTTCCCTAGTTATATATGGAGAAAACATTGAATATCCTACTGGATCATTGGTAGTCAATGGAACTTGGTTTTGAAAATATAGTATAAAAATTTTAGATCAATGGTTGTTTGAAGAGTTTAAAATGCATAGGAAGATATTTCACTATTCAAATTTGATTCTTAAAATGAATATTCAATTACAAAAATATCATGGGAGGCCATTAAACATGAAACTATGAAAAGTTAGGGAGTCAGACCATGAAGATATTCTTGATACTATTAAGGTTAGAGTAGATCTTAGTGGTTAATTGGATTGAAATATACATGTATGTTGACGTTTCCAATGTATATGTAATCAATTTTATGAAATGTTTTTTATTTTTTAGGTAGTACATATGAATTTGTTTTTTAATTACGTACTAACAATTTATTATAGGTTAGTCATGCCAGATAAGCTTCCACCTTCATGTGGTTGGCACTGCCAGTAAATAATTTCATATTATTGAAGATAAAATAATATTTCTAAAATTACTTATCATTTTTGCTTAAAATTAGGTTGCCTTGAATGAAGGAAAGCATATAAGGATCATCATGCCTACTTGAAGTGTTTGATATGGTCAAATGCCTTCATGACTTGACCCCTATTTTGGGATGGTGGTCTCTTTCATTCCATTTTTATCTTACCTCACCATGTCCTTGCCTTAAATGCTTCACTTATTCTTCAACCAACTTGTTTTCAACTTCCATGAAGTATTTTCATTATTATAGGGTAGTTTGAAAGATCTTAAATGCTTATTTGATTCCATCAAATGACTATTTTATTTCTCAAATCATAGGGTTAACATGTTTGACATTATTTAAATCCTATTTATTAGGAGATCATGGTCTAATTATCTCTCTATTCAACATTTATTCCTTATTACTTACATGTAATTGATTATCAACTCTCAATTTACCACTCTCTCATTGCATTCACTAGCATATTCATGATATTACATGATTTTCAATGTATTATCCCAACTTATGTACATTAATCCACCTTAATCATGTAAAGTAAGTTTAGGAATCTTTTTAAGTCTTATTACATCTCTAAATTTGATTAAAAACCTCAAAATAAAGACCTCATTCCTTAGAGAGGCAAACTAGCTCCTCTTGATTCTTGACTACACCAATCCACCTCATTAGTGTAACCAAGGTGGATAATGTATAGATAAATATTATATTTATTATTGACCTTCACATGGTTGTCACTGTCAGTAAAGAATTACATATTCTTCAAGCTAAGAGAAGCTAGCTTTTTCAGTACTTAGTGTTTCTATGGTCTTGAATGGTAGTGAAAATGTACTTCTGAGTGGATTTAAATGTTGTGGAAGTGTGATCACATGTAATTTTAATATATAAACATTATTGAAGTGATAAATTATCAAGTGGAGGTTAGAAGTAAAAATGGTAGTTGGAGCTCAAGAAGTTGCCTATTTAATGTTAAAAATGTACATTTTAGGACCCGTCACTACAACTTATCCAATAAATTATTATTGAAGGTTACACCTAAGTGCTATGGGGTGAGATTAGAGGGATTAATGGGGTAGGGGAGTGATCTAAAAATTCACATACATAAATTATAGGTTTTATTTTATGTGTGTTTGAACTTAGTCTAAAAAATGCATTTTTCTTGTATTAAGAAGGGTGTTCTTGAGGCCAAGATGGGTGGTGAGTTTTTGATTGGGCCTGATGGGAGACCAAGAACCTAGTCCTAGATATTATACACCCATTTAGATGTGTTGGAAATGATAATTTTTGGTCAAGAATCATCATAATGAGGGTTATGAAACCATAATTTAAACTTTGACAACATTTGTTGTTAGTGTTTCCACACTCTTGAAGGGTAGTGAAAATGCACTTTCAAATGGATTTGAAAATCATGGTAGTGTGATCACATTTAATATGCCTATGCAGATGTGATCAAAGTGAAGATTATAAAGTGGAGATCCCAGAGGAAAAAATGGTAATTGGAGCTTAAGATATTGCATATCCAATGCTAAAAAGTTACATTTTAGGACCCATCATTACAACTTGTTCAACAGATTATTCTCAAAGGTTAAACCTAAGTGATTTAGGGTGAGATTATAGGGATTGAATAGGAATGGGAGGGATCTAAAATTTCATATAAATGACTTACATGTCCGTGTTTGGACTTAAACTAAAAAATTGCATTTTTCTTGTATTGGGAAGGGCATTCTTAAGGCTAGAATGGGTGGTGGGTTTATTGGTCGAACCTGATGGGAGGCCAAAAGCCTAGTCATGGAAATTATCTTCCCCCAAGACATGTTTAAAGTTCCATTTTTTATTCAATAAATATCAAAATGAGAGTTCTGCAACCACAACTTAAACTTTGATAATATTTGTTGTCAACATTCCCACACTCCTGAGCAGTAGTGAAAATGCACTTCGAGGTGGATTTGAAAATTGTGGTGGTGTGATCATGTGTAATTTGTATATATAGACATGATAAAAGTGATATATTCTCAATTGGAGGTCCTATAGTTAGAAATGGCAATTGGAGCTCAAGAAGTTACCTATTCAATGCTAAAAAGTTGCATTTTAGGACCAATTACTACAACTTATCCAATGGTTTATTATTGAATATTCCACATAAGTTATCTAAGGTGAAATTAAAGGGGTTAAATATTAATGGTAAGGATCTTATGATTCATATAAATTACTTACAAGTTTCATTTTATGCATGTTTGAACTTATGCTTAAAAACTACATTTTTCTTGTATTGGGAAGAACATTCTTGAGGTTGGAATGGGTGGTGGAATTATTGATAGGGCCTAATGGGAGGAAAATAACCTATTAATGAGCATTATATACCCCCTAATATGTGTTTGGAGTGCCATTTTTGGATCAATAAGCATCAGAATAAGAGTTTTGCAACCACAAATTAAACTGTGAGAATATTTATTATCAATGTTTCCACGCTCTTGAATGATAATGAAAATGCACTTCCAAGTGGATTTAAACATCATAGAGGTGTTATAAAATGTAATTTTCCTATCCAAATGTGATCAAAGTGATAAATTATAAAGTGGAGGTCTCTAAGGTAGAGATGGTAGTTAGAGCTTAAGAAGTTACCTATTCAATGTCAAAAAGTTAAATTTTTGGATCCATCACTGCAAATTGTCCAAAAAATTATTCTTAAACATTAAAATAGGATGTAATTTGAGGGCTTAAATAGTTAGGATAAGGATATAACATTTCACATAAATGACTGACAAGTTTTGTTTTATGCATGTTTGAAATTAGGCTAAAAATTACATTTTTCTTATATTGGGAAGGGCATTCTTAAAGGCCAAAATGGGTGGTTATCTTTTCTATTGAGAATAATGAGAGGATAAGAACCTGGTCCTAGATGTTATTAACCCCCTAAATGTGTTGGCAGTGCCAATTTTTTGTCAAGATGAGGTATTTTCATATTGACAATTTACTTGGAACTAATATTTTTTGCTTGAACTTAGTGTTAATATTTGTATGGTTGAATTGAACAATAAAGTCTAAAATTTTGTAATCAGTTGGGGAATGGATATTTTAAATTATTCCAAGTTACATTAGGTTGACAAGAGATTTTAAATTTTAGGTACAGAGGACTATTTTATTGTATAATAATAGAAGACCATTTTTTAGAAAGTTTTGCATAAGATAAGACAAGTTTTTGGTTTATTTTAGTTTTAAAAAACTTGGGTAAGGATTGGAACATGATATAATTTTTAAAATACTACTAAAAATATAATTTTAAAGATCTATAAACTATATTTTGAGAAATTGACCTATTAGAGCAACAACTAGGTCTAGAGACCTAGAAACTTAAAAAGATAGAATTTGAGAATGAAAGCTCAATCTCTTAGAGAAATATAGTTGGTTGATTTATTGTAAGTTTTGAAACCTACATAAATCCTTAATTTTTATTAAGAATTATCCAAAGTGTCTTAAATAATAATTATTCAAAGGAAGGAGAGCAGATTTGAGAGATTAGTGACTAGTTAAGAGTAAACCTAATGAGGTATTGACTAGTTTAAAAGAAGATTATTTGAGAGTGGGTTTTGAGGCAAGTTGAGAAGAAGAGTAGATAAGTTAGGTTTTAATTATTTATGATATTAGATCATATGAATAAAAATTTCATATCCTTATTAAACACTGAAGAGTAAATTATGTATTAGGTGGTATTAAGAATGATAAAGGGTTTTGGCCAAAGATATTGTCTCATGAGTGAATATTTTGTTTCAAGTTAATAAGGTTGTATTTTATTAGACTAAAGAGATTATAGTCAAGGTTAGGCAAAAGTTCATCTCTACATTATAGAAGTATGAACATGATTGGGTATGGTCCTTAAGTGAAATCAAATTGCATGGTAATGATCAATTGAAAAGCTGTAAATGGGTGATGACAAATGCAAAATAGATAAGAGTGTCATCAATTATTTCCACTACACACAATCAAATAAAAACTTTAATTTAAAAAATATGGAAGATCAAAGATTTATATCATTAAAAAGAATAATTTGTTTTTTATTAAATAAGGTGGCAAACTAGGGGCTAAACCCTTACAAGAGCAAGTAAACCATGAAGGCAATCAACATAAATGATGGCTTATAATAGGAACGTCACATTTAGTGAATCAACAGACACATCAAAACCAAAACAAACTATAAAAGGAAAAAATGAGAGGTAGAGAATCTAGAAAAACGAGCTAAGGAGGCCAAATCTCTCCTTACTTAAACATAGATTTAATGAGGTCATCCAATTTCTCAGTGTTCTCCACATTGATAGTAGAAGCAGTAGTACCCAAGTCCTGCAACATAGACATGTTAAGGAGATTAGAATTCTAGAGCCCAGTGGTGAAATTCTACTCCAATTTCTAAATACGACCCTTCAGGGTAGTACTTTTAGCTCTCAAACCAATCTTAGTTTTAATTTCTTCATCAATTTCTTCCACATACATCTTTCCCTCTTTGTCAACATTTTTTGCAAAGTCAGTAACATCCTCAATGGTAGCCTCAAATTCTCTAGTCTCCTGCTTACCTTCAATATCCTTAGAGATTTCCTAAACTTCCAATTCCTTATTCTCCTCATCCTTAATGGCTTCCTCTGAGGTGCTCTTAGAGTAGTCAATAAGCCTAGCCTTAGGAGCAGGTTTGCCAACAATTCACCTTGACCATCGAACTCCTAAGGAGAGACCCTCCTTACTAACCTTAGTGGATAGTTGGGATTTAACAACTTGATCCCCAAGGGTCCTATAAGGATTTTTAGGAATTCCCATAATAATCCCCCTAATACCCTCTTCACTAGCATAAAACTTCCTCTTTTTTCCCTTCGTACTCACAAAGGAGCCCAGGGTGTCTAAGGGAGTCTCCTCAGGGGTAGAAAAGGAAACTTATTTATTTTTAGTAGAGATAGGGGAAGGATAGGGCTCTTCAACAACATCACCAACAAAAGGGTAAGAATACAATTCCCTGCTATCAATTTTAATAGTCTTGGACAGCTCGAGGGCATGGTGGAAATTATACAAGAAAAAAATGAGGCCCTAATGAAGGGGGATAAGATTCATATCAATTTTTTTTACCAATTTAGCTCTCACCCTAAGGACTAAATACTCTAAGGAAGAGAGTAGATAAAATGGAAAGCTGATAAGAACATTACGCCTAAAATGATTCAGAAGGGGGAGATGATAATTGTAAAACTTGGTGAAATGTCCCTCCAGCGTGAAATACTTCATGAGGATGAAGCACACGCCATCCCAAGGCTCGAGAAATTTGGCTTGATTAAATCCTCCTTGGTAAGGTGTAAGTTCTTCTCCTTCTCCAAGAAATAGCTTCTGGCTGAAAAGATCCACAATTTTTGTTTTCTATTGTAGCTTCATCCCCTGCGTAGACATGATAGTAGTCATAGCTATCACCTTTTCTAAAATCTCAAAGCTAATTCCCCTAACAGTGACTCACTGGTTTAGCCAAGACCTTGTGAAATGTTTAGATAGATTTTTATCAAACCCATTGAGCCTCTCCAAATAGGAACTAATCCCACCCTCTTTATAGTAGTGTCAGACCATTAGGTTGTCTTTAAACTCACAATAAGAAACTGGTTCCATTTGAATTCTATCACCCCCCATTTTGGACTTACAAAGCAGACTAGGAGATTCCCCAATTTTTACCATTGTAATTGAAGTAGCTACAATCCCTTGCTCATGAATATGCATAATGATGATGAGTTAGCACATAATTTATAGTATCATGTAGAGATGACACTTACTCATCCCATGCTTAAACATAATTTCCAATGATCTCCATAATGATGAATTAATCTGCTCACCTTAACAAATTGTTATAATATATCAAAAATGATTATCAAAAGAGTATAATAGGCCCCAAACTCTGAGATCCACATCAGCACCCTCCAAAGGGATTGCCTAATAGAGTTATCCTTCCAATATGTCTGACTCATCCTTAACACGTCATTTCCTTTTGGATGAGATCCCTAATATTTAAAGGGATATGATCTATTTGGTGCCAACATCGCCAATTCAAAAATTATTGGTCGAGATTGGCACAGGCATCAACTACACTATTTTCCTCTCTATAAGTATGTGAAATATCAACTCTTGTGAGATTTTGTAGAAGAAATTAAATATCCCTAATGATATATTTTAACTTAATGCTCACACTCGATGCTTTATTAACTACCTCGATAACCATTTTAGAGTCCCCCTAAATACTCAAATTCCTTATACTAAGGGATATATCCAATTTTATCCCCCATAGAGGAGTAGTTGTTTCAACATAGTTATTACTCTGATAGCCTATTCCACCAGCATAGACAACAATCATCCACCCTTTGTCATTACTTATAATCCCTCCCCCACTGGCTTTACCATCAGACTTGGAGGCCCCATCAATGTTAAGTTTCAACCAGTTAGGCTTCGAGGGATTCCATCTAATATTAAATCTCTGAAGAATTTTAGAATTATTATAAGCAAGAATATGATTTAGTACCTTCCATTTGTCCACAATTTGTTCTTCTTCTTGAGTTAGGGGTTTCTCCATAGTACGAATATGAGCAATAGTGACACTTTCCAAAAGAGTCTTAACAAAAGAATGAAACACCTGAGAGGCATTTCTAATAGTATCCCTAAAAATTATGTGGTTGTGCTCTTTCCATAAAAGAATAATTTGTTAATCCTCATTTGTGTACAAAATTAAATACGAGATCTGATATATAATAGTTTAAAAGATTAAAACAACACTATACGATAATATTTCAAATTAAAATTGAATATAAATTAGATAGATTGACACAATTTAGATGAAAACTCCAAAAAAAACATATATGCACATGTAAAATGTAAATAACACACATAGATTACCATGATAGGCATACACAAAATTACATCTACCAACATAGTATGTAATGTCAGTTGAATGTCATATACACATATATAATGCCAAAAATATGTACATTGGCATATAGGCATACAAAAAAACACTTCTCATGTAGGACATCCTAGTCATAAAATAACTTCCTTCTCTTTGCCTTCCTCAAAGAAGACTCTCATTGGGATGCCATTATAGTAGATGGAGATCTCTTTAATGCCTTGGATTGCTCCAAGGTCTGACTATGGGTATTATGCTCATAGATTGCTTGTAGCTAAACCTATTTAAATACAAGTATTATTTCTAAATTAACATAAAATACATTTAACCACTTGTTAAGAAATTAATTTTAAACTATAATAAAAAATCATTTAAATATGCACTTATTACAAGATCACAGTTAGGATCAATGTTTTTTTTACTCTCCAACTAGTTAGTGATAGGCTCAACTATTCAAATAGGTGTTTAAAATAGGTAATAAACATGAGAATTTACCTTATTAATCATTTAAATAAGACTATTAGATGTCATAGGATAACCCTACATACACAATACATTCACATAATTTATATTTTCCCCAAGTATGTAGTAAATTTTTTAAAACAAGTCTATTTTACAATTTAAAATTACAAGTTAAGATATACCTTTGTTAGTGCCTGTGAAGATGACATTATAGAAGTAATGTCTATGTTTGTCTTGGATAAAAATGATTGAAAAATTTCTACTTGAGTCATCAATTTAATGTAAACAAGGTCTTGCTTAATTTTCTATAAAGTATCAAAGACATATATGGCAAGTTTTTCTCCTCTATTAAACCAAGAGTGTATTTAATAGCAATGTATTTGAATTTTGGGATCATTGATAGATAAAATTAACTTAAACTTAGAAGGAAAATATACATAGATTAAATGTACATAAAGCATAAAATTTACTCAAAATTTTACCTCTGTATAAGTAAAAGGTGTCATCCTAATAGAGATAAATGCAGTAGTGGATGGGCCAATAGTTGGATCTAAAAATGTAAATAATGGCTTCTTCAAATTAAATGTTACAAATTTCAAATATGATGATGAAGGCACCATCACCTCATAGAACATAAAATATTACATATATATTATTTAATTTCTAGGTAAATTAATTTTTAGATAAATCAAATTTACAATTATAACTTAAATTTAACATGACATTTATATAGAATATATTTACATCTGTGTGGTGGTTGATATCTACACACCAAATATACATCCCAAAAACTCATCACTCATAAGTATATTATAAAATACCTCTAAAACACTAATTTCATCATCATCAGAAGGTCTAGTGCATATAGGTCCACAAGATCTACAAGGGTAGGGTCTAGTATGCACACTAGGTGGTGTATCTCTAGCATCAATCTGTGAGAGGCTACTCACATGTTGATTGAGTATATCAGTGAATGAAATAAGTGCATGAAAAGTGTTAATCTCCATGGCCTCTGAACTATAGAGGATATTTTAGGATCAAGTGGCTTTTGAATATGGATCTTTATAGACTAATTAGGCACATGATGTGTACTTAGTAGATCCTATGCCGATCATTTCCCTTGGCCTTAAATCTCACTAAAATTAAAATAGTTCAAAATCTCATAGAGGAAAAATTAACAATAGAGTTTATTCAAAAAATATAATGGGACCTCTTGGTTGTTACACAATGGATAATAGAACACCATCCATTATTAGTCTCAAAAGTTGGTTGTGATTAAATTATGTTGGCAATGATGGATTGGAAAATGTTTAGCAGTTACTAGAAATGGTGCATTAGTGTTTGGGTAAATTAATAAGGTGTAAATGGAGGAATTTTATATGTCTTTTTCTTTACCTCACATGTTGATAATTTTTTAGCATAATAAGCCCTAAAACTATCCTAATTTGAATCCCATCTATTAATTTGACTCATTATAGAGTTAATTTTACCTAATAATGTCTCTAGGGAATTGGCTAGATAGGTGTGATGGGTGTTGGTGGAAGTGTGATCCTTAATTCTCCTAATTAATTCTTCAATTTAAATTTTATTCTCCATAATGTGGTCAAATAGACTCACTTGACTACCTAGGGGATTTTGTGCAACTATAGGAGGGTTGGGAGGAGGGTTAGGTGGAGGGTTAGGAGGATGATTAGGTGGAGGGTTAGGAATAGGTAGAGGTAGAGGAAAAATAGGGTTAAGTGGAGGTTTAGGAGGAGTTATAGGTATATGAATAAGAGGAGGGTTAGGTGGAGGCTTAGGTGGATGGTTAGGTGGAGGGTTAGGAGGAGGGTTAGGTAGAGGGTTAAAAAGAGGTATAGGTAGAGGAACAAGAGGGTTAGGTTGATAAGAATGAGGGTTAGGAGGGTTAGGAGGAGGTTTGGGATGAGGGAAAAGAGGGTTAGGTAGAAAAATAAGAGGTTTAGGTAGAGTAACATGAATTTTAGTAGGATGGGTTGTTAAAAATAAATAAATTACCAATTAAATAATGAATAGATTTTTAGCACTGATCTCTTCTACATGGTGGCATCATTAATTAGTATATTCTTGGGATGAATTTGGGTAATATTTGGCCTCAATAGGGAAAAACATGATCACAAAGTATAGGACAGTGAAGGAAAAGATAATGTGAATGCAAAATGAGGAACTTTTACGTTCGATTCGATTTTTATTTTTTGGGTGATACAATAATGCAATAACTTTATTAACGTAACCACATTATTTAATAACATAATCACATTATGGATAGGTAATTACTAATACATAATTTAAATAATGTGATCATGTTATTTAAATAATATGATCATGTTATTAAATAATTTAATCACATTATGGGAAGTGTCCATGGAATTATCCACCAACTATGTGTACATACCCCAAAGAGTGTGGTGACATCAATAGATATAATCAATAATGAGTTGGGTCATAAAAAACTAAAAATATAGGATATATGTGTTAATTAATAAGTGGAATTAGATATAAAAAATTTGCATGTAGCTATGGAACCTACTCCCAACATTATTGATGTTAACACAAGCTTGGATGTGAAATAATGGTAATCTTAAGTAAGATCTAATGAACCAAATCCTATTGAATCAAGATATGTATCATTTTGATGATAAATTAATTCTCTCATAAGGAATTTCAAGATATATAAAGATGATGAACAAACTAAGCAACATATAGAGTGCTCTTTGTGAACTCAAGAAAAACATTCTCGACTTATGAAAAATTATTGATGAAATGACAAAGGTCATGAACCTACATTTAAAATACAATGATTTTGAAATATGATAGTATATTTGGTGCTATAAATAAGTTAAAATATTTTAAATTAAATAAATCAAGGAGGAATAATAAAGTATTGTTGTGTATGCTACAAAGGGAGTGAGCTCTGAAAGTGGGCATCTTTCTCAAGGAAAGTATTCACAATTAAAACATAATCTATTTTCCCATTGTAATTTTTTAATATTATATGGTTATGAATTTATTAAATTTTTGTAATATTCAAGTCAATTAAATTATTTAAAGTGAAGAGTGAATGTAAGAATATAAGAAATGTTTATTAGGAAGGAATCCCCAGGGTGACATTCAAAGAATGACCACCAAGTTTGGAAATTTGTAATCCTTGTGTTTTCTAGTATTCTCCGATGATTGGGATTTTAAAATTTTTTACATGTGAAGACCAAGTTGATACATGAGACTAAAGTTAAGAAACTGATAGCTTTCAAAATCCCACTATCATATATGTGTTGACCAATGACTAAACATTTATATTTGTTCATTTTATTCCTAAACTCTTCCAAATCTATATGACCACTCTTTGAATCAAAAAATTATAGGATTATTATCTATAAAGTTTATTTGGGTTAAAATTTCATGTATTTATGTTTCATTATTGGAGGCTTAATTATGCAGAAGGTAACTTCCTTAAGCTTAAGATATTTTGATAGGCATAGTCAGAATGAAGAATTTTTTTAGGTGAATGAAAATAAGAGGTTATAGTGGTCATAAAGATATTATATTCACCCTTTTAAACTATCCAAAGAGGCTACATAGTCTAACCTAATATTTAAAGTGCTTGAGACACACCAAAAACATGAAATGCACTAAAATGCTAAAAACTAGATTACATTTTCATATAATAGCAATAAAATTATCTATACATTGAGGGGATTTGAATAGTAGTGTTTTGGGTTATAAGTAAGATTCAAATAGGGTGAAAACAATGGAAAATATATAATTGGAATGATATGGTTCTAGACTAGTGTCCTTAGGAAAAACCTTAATTAGAAAGGACATAGGTCAGACTCTAGAATTGCATAGTTCTAAATCGGTGCCTTATCCATTGGAATATAGATTAATAAGTAATTACATGGGGAATTTAAAATAATACAATGAGGAATGAGAGATTAAATAAATAAATAAATGGAAACACACCAAAATCATAACTCAATTATATACATTTGGGAAAAAAACTTGATGTAGGAGCATCCTAGGTGTACGAGCAATCTTGCATTACCTAAAAAGGTAGGAGTTGGAATAGTTTCAATTAAAATTCTTAGGGTATATTTATTAGTTCAAAATTGTTTTTGGTTCATAAGAGATCCAATTTTTATTTAGTTGGAGTTACAATAGTTTTCTAAAATCACAGGGATCACATCGATCACATTAGGGGTCATATGATCACATTCCCATATCACAACTTCAAGTTGGTTTGTATTGGTGGTCACATGTATATTCCATCACAACTCCAAGTTATAATTTTTGGATCCATGTGCACATCATTTCATGAATATTTTAATTCATAGGGACTATATAATCTCTGTGTTAGTGGCCACATTATCTCCCTAAGTTCCTAAGTCCATGAGGGACTTTATATTTTTTACAATATTATTGACAAGTAAGCACTCTTTATGAACCTGACAAGATATGAATTAGTTTACAAAGTCTAATTGGTATTAATACAAGTGTCATAGTCATAATTATTCACATAGGCCTTATCTTGTTTGCAAGTCTAAGTTATGGAAGTGTCATGGGTGCATGACCAATTTTAAGTTAGAGTTCATAAATCAAACGGGTCTACCATAATCCATATAGAAATTACGTGAGTTTGAGAACTTGATATTTCAACATGTTTCATAATCACAAGGGTCACAAGATATAGTACTAGACATAGTGTAACATGAATGCATTAAAATATTTCAATGGATTTAAATGATTCACATGTCAGCATAAATAAAGAGAGGCCAAAATGAAAAACAAAAAAGCATGAGGGACCATGAGGTGAATTTAATAAATCCAAGAGTCCAAAGAGACCTTGAAGACTGTAAGAAAGGCTTAGGAACTAGTTATATAAGGACCTATGATCTTGCCATATGACACTTATAATGTGCATCCTACGATCACAATTTTAGATTTGCCCACAACAATGAAAGAAAAACATATAGATATTTGTATGGTCATGAATTTCACATTAAAGCACACTTTCAGGGTTTAATGTCTCATTGGAAAGCTATGGAAGAGAAAATTTAGCTAGTGGTCAAACAAAAGTTAACCTGACCATGTAGTAAATATTACAAAAAGATATTCTAGGAATCACCAACAATTATAAGGAAAGTTTAAGAATGTAAAAAGTGGGAAAATGTAGTGAAAGGATCACATGCAATTGTTAAAGGGGATTTTGTAGGTAGTATATATGGGACATAAAGAAATCAATTGAAGGTCATATTGGGAAAGGTTAACATCAAAATATTAGGAGGCCAATATTGAAAGGGTTGTGGAAGGAAGGGAGATTTTAGCAAAAAGTAGAGATTTAAGCCTGAAAATAGAGAATAAAGATTAAAATAAAGGGGCAATAGATCATAAAAGGGCCATAATAAAAATAAAAAAGAGAGGAGTTGTAGATTGTGTAATAAAGAGTGAATAGAGGATCAGAGTTAGAGATAGATGGGGATAGAGTAGGTGAAAAGAGTCACTATGAATGAAGATGTTATTAAGGATTTATTTCATTGAATAAATAGAGAATACATATTGTTTTACATTGTGTGACTTTAACTGCATGGCCAAGGGCACCCATTCACTAGGAATCATTGCCATGAATTGCACCAAGTTATCTCAAACTAGTCATATGAGTTTTTGTAGATGTGATAAAGTCTTTCAAGTGAAGAAGATCCATGTGATAAAATTATGAGACTTTTTTATTTTAGTTAACTACAAGTTGTGAAAAATAATCTCGTATTTGTTGTAGGTAAGAGAAAGTCTTGTAAGAGGAGAGAGTTGTGTGAAAGGGATAAAGACTCTTGATTGATTCTATTTTAGGTTTTAAAAAATAAGCATTGATTATATTAGTTCCAAGTTATGAAATATAAGATTTCATTTTATAGAGGGTAAGATTGTCACAAGTGTGTGAGAAGTCATACAAGTGTGAATCAAGTAGTTAGTGTAAGAGAGGCTCTTATTTGAGTCCAATGTAGGTTGTGAAAAAGAAGCTTTCTTAAATCAATTACAAGTTATGAAAGATAATCACGTTTATGGAGATGAAATGGAATACAAAAGAGGAAGTTCACAGGATTAGAAGACCTAGTAGATATGTTGAAGGAATTCCATGAAAGATTGGGATGGAACAAGTGGAGAAGATGTTGTAACTATGAGTAAAGAAGATGAATAAGAAATGATGATGGGGTGGTTTTCCCTCTAAGAAAGGTTAGATTCTTTATAAATATATGCAAGTGAATTAGGAGATCCCAACAAATAAAAAAAACCAACAAAGGTGAAGGTGAAAGAAAGAGTTAAGTCCACTTGAAATATTGTTTTGTTTTGTGGTAAAGAGAGCCAGAGAAGCTCATGAAATGGATTGTTGAGTTATAATTTTTTTTTAGAGGAAAACATCATAGATTTGGTAAGGATAAAAATTTCATAAAATAATTTATGTGGACATGCAATTGTGTATGGATCATGTTGTGCATCCAAAATTATAGAGAGAATGGTGGAAGAAGATCCAAACATTGAGACTTAAGAAAGAGTTGAAGAAGATTGCCTTTAGGCAATCAAAAAAGGATGTTTCCAAATGAGAAACTCAAATATGTGAGTGAATATAATAAGGTTTATTTGAAAATCAATTTGAAAATGAGATCTACAAGTGAGCATACCAAGTATGTTTTCAAGAGCATCAGAGAGAAATTTTGGAGTAACCCTTAAAAGAATAAATCTTTAAGGAAGAGGATGTGGAAGTAATAAATTATTAACCAAAATAAGGAAACCCATTATTTGATGATGGGAAATAAATTAAAAAATCCTTTAGGTGGGAAGAGTTTTCCGTCATTAAAGGATAAAGGTAGTAAAATTGATATTTATCTTTTGTAAAGAAGCTCAGTTTTTTGATGAAGAAAATAATGAAGCTAAACGAAGTGTAAGTGAATGCACATAAGGAGTGTGTACTTAAATACCACTATAAAGGAGGAAAATAGTTTGAATAATGATGTAAAAATAGTAATGGAGATTTATTAGAATGAACCTTTGGAATTCCATCATGTGAATGAAATACAAGAGGAAAATGTGAGAAACAAAGAAGATTTGGATGATGTGTCCTCAAGACATGAAGAAGCACTAGAAAAACTATTTATGGGATATATTGATTCCCTTAATATGGGTGATTTAAGTGTAGGTCTAACAATGATGAATATATCAAATAAGAGGATAAATTGTGGTTTGATCCAATGTGTTCATATGCATAAGAGATAACATGAAGAAGTGGAAAAAGATATATTGCACTTAAAGTAGTTTTATGTGAGAGATAAGACTCACAAAGGAGATTGGATAAGTGAAAAATATCATTCCCATGACATAGAAGCAAAATAATGGAAAGAGGGACAATGAAATCAGGATTGTGATGATGAAAATGGGATACGAAACAAAAAAAATAGAAAGAGGTGTTGTCAATAGAAAAACTAAGGATTGTTCTTATAAGCAGCAAAATGATGAAGGATTTGATAATCTTGAGCTTGGGGGAAATTAATTTTATAATATGAATATGAATGGAACACCTATGGGGGTTATAAATTCTTGTGTTTTAAAGATAATTTATGGCTATATTCTGTGTCGACATGCAAAAATGAAGAGAAATTAAGCATTCAAAGAGGCATTTCAAGGTGAAGAGGTGAATTTAGAAGTGAAAAAATATGCACTTAAGAAAGTGAGGAGGAGCAACTAATTTTTACTTCAACTATAACATGTGAAGAAATAGAGAAATAAGTAGTTTATTTGAGGACTCTAATGAATGAAAGAGCTACAAAAATAATGGTGATGTCATAAAATAAATCAAAGGAAGATATGGAATCTATTAGAAAAGGGGAGTATAAAATAGAGATGAGTGTCATAAGGAATAATCTAATAGTAGGTTAGATAGTGAATGAACAAAGACAAGAAGTCTTTAGGAGTAGGTTGTTGAAAGATAGCCATGGGTTCAAGCCCATTAGATAAAGTATGATGAAAGAAAGAACATCTTGGTGGAAATGGTTGGACAAAGATGAGATCAATCCCACATGAAGATGGGGAAAAAATAATTTGGTGAAAGTGGACAGACTATGCCCAAATAGTGGGTGAGAAGAAAGAAATAATTTATTGATGTGGTGGAACTATGGTTGATCCATTTACACATAAGGTAAAAAAGTGAATATCAGTAGAAGAAGATGAATTTAAATCCAAAAATTTGGAAGTGTAAGAGAGAGAAAAGTAGATGAAATATTTGGTGTACTGGAAGGGATTACCATAATAATCAATCTAAGTGGCCAAAAGAGTAAGTTTTCCATTTATTCCATCTATGTGAGTAAGATTAAAATTTTTAATTACCTTGAGTGTTTTATGTAGGAGAATCCAAGGTGTATGGGTAATCCTACATCACCAAAAATATGTACGAGTTGGTGTAGTTTTAAAAATAATTTCAAGCCAAAATTTTCAAATCAACAAGGTTCTCAGGTCACATTTTGATATCTAGTTTTGGTTCATGGATTTACAATAGTTTTTGAGCTCTTAGGGATCACATAGATCACACTCAAGGTAACATGGTCATATTCCAATGTTTCAACTCTAAGTTTATTTGTATTAGTGGTCTCAGATATTTTCCCTTGTAACTTTAAGTTACAATGTCAGAGGCCATGTGTGCATTATTTCTTAAGTCTCTAAGTCCATACAGACTACATAATATATATGTAATAGGGTCCACATTATTTACCTAAGTTTATAAGTAAAAAAATATTATTTTTTGTAATTAAGGCTTCTTTCTAGACCTGACAAAATATACATTGGTTTATAAATCCTAATAGGTCTACAAGACTCTTAGGATTCATGCATAGGACCACAAAAGTTCATAAAGACCATGGAGATTAGGTGTTATAGTTATAATTACTTATGAGGCCTTAGTGTGTTCATAAGTCTAAGTCATGATAGGGATCACGAGTAGACGTGTGACCAATTTCAAATTTGAGTTTATAACTCCAATGGGTCCATAACCATCCACAAAGGAATCATATGACTTTGAAAACCTAAATTACAACATGTTTCATAATCACTGAGGGTCACAAGATATAGTAACAACCATAGGGTAATGCAAATGCATTATAATCCTTAAATATATTTAATTGATTAATGGGTCCATAAACATTAAAAGAGGTAATAATGAAAAGGGGTAAATTCATGAGGGACCATAAAATGGATTTAATAAATCCATGGGTCCATAAAGTCTTGGAAGACCATGAGAAAGGATTTTGATCCTATTATCTAGGAGCCACATGATCTTATCACTTGGCATGATCACATAAAACCTATGATCACAATTTCAAATTTGGTCACAATAATGGAATAACATGAATATCTTATGATGGTTATAAATTTCATGTTAAAGCACCAATTTAGGAATTTAAGGCCTCATTGGAAAACTCTAGAAGAGAACATTTACCTAGTGGTCACTGTGAAATAGCTATCCCAACTCTACAACCATTGTTACAAAAATATCTTTCTAGAATCATAAGCATTTACAAGAAAAGTTTTAGAAAGGAAAAAATAGTAAAAATTAGGAAAGTGATCTCATGCTCTTGTTAAACAAATTTTTTTAGGCAAGATATATGGGAGATCAAGATATAAAATAAGAGTCACATTGTAAATTTAAACATTAAATGATCAAGAGGTTGGAATTGGAAGGATTGAGGAAAGACCTAGAGATTTAAACTTACAAATCATGAGCCGATATCAAAGTAGAGAGGCTACAAACCAGAGAAAGGACAAAATAGAGATAAAAAGAGAGAGGCATTAGAGAGAAGTTGAATTTTTTTCATGATATAGTAGCATACAAGGATTATATTAATATTACATCAACCAAAAAAAGAAAAAAGAAACAACTGGGAAAAATAATTTGACAACGAATTGATAGTAAAAGAACAACACATAACAACAAATAAAAATTAATGATTTTTGAAGAAAAATGCATGGGTTTAGAGATTTTTATGGATTTAAATGAATGTGAAGAGACATGGTACATTTTATAAAGGGTAATGGAAATAATATCATGAAGTGGGCAGAAGAGAGGAGGATAAAAATGTGATGCAAAAGGGGGAAAAGAGGAGCTGTAATAAAAGAAGAAGAAAAAACAACAAGCTCTAGAGGAACCAATCAGATGTTGGAATGTGTTGGTGATTTTTTCCTCCATTTTTACACTCCAAAACATGTAAGGCACATATTTTATAATATTTTTATTATTTTAAACATTATAATGTCTTCAAATCAATGAATATAGTGTGTTCCTTATGGTAAATGTCTACAAATAAAATTTTGAGTTTCTCTTTATGTGTGCTAAAACTAAGCATCATAGAATTAAAGGTTATCCTTAAGTGTATCCTCTCTTTTTTATATATCTACATGGTATTAGAGAAATATATTTCCTTGTTGAGTTGTGTGTGTGAGGTTCTTGTATGAGTCAATTGTTGGCTATGAAAAGTAAGTTGTGAAAAATGAGCTTGTATTGGAGAGAGGATAAGTTTGTTGCAGGTGTGAAAGAACCATGCAAGTGTTGAGTAAGTGAGATAGAATATTTTATGAATATATTTGTGAAAGATAATCCTACTTTTTGAGGAGGACATGACACATAAAGGAATAAGGGTACTAGAGGTTGAAGACTTGGTTGATATGTTGAAGGGAGTCTAATAAATATTGAACATGATAGAAGATGCAAAAAGAGAAGATGTTTCAGCTGTGAGTATAGAGTATGAATAAGAAATGATGATAGGTTTGTTGTCCCTTAACTAAAGGTTAGATGATTCGGAGAGAGACCAAACAGGTGGAGGAAAATATCCCACTAGAATAAAGAGATTGATAAAGGTCAAGGTGAAGAAAAGAGGCAAGCCCACTATTAATATTTTTTTTGTGGTAAAGGAGCCCAAATGTACTCATGAATTAGATAGTGGATCTAGAAATGTATTTTTAAGATATGTATATTGAAAAACTTGTGAGGATATAGATTAAAAGTAAGAGATTACATGGAGTTGCAGTTGTGTATTGGAGAGATCTCCTAGAGAGGAGACAAGGGAGAGGAAAGAAAAAGATAAGGAGTGTGGAAAATATAGTTTCTAACTTTATGGGTAATGTTGCATACTCAATAATGAAAGTAGAATGATTATATAAGATTCATGTCTTTAGGCTTGAGACAAAAGATAATAAGAATGAGATTTCAATAAAATGCAATGTGAGAGGAAAGTTTTCATGGGAGAAGTTCAAGTCTACTTTGATAAGTAGAAAGGAGATGGATAAAAGTGAGGTGAATAAGGCTATCTTGAAAGACAACAAGAGAGTGAGGTTTCCACGTGTGAAACTCAAATATTATTTAAAAAACATTAAATAGAAAGAGATTTTTGAGTCACACATAAAGGAAGGAATCATCATGTTAAAGGATATGGATGTGATATTTGTTGAACTAGAAGAAGGAGACCCATTGTTTGATGATGGAATTGAGTTTATGATATACCACAAGTTAGAAAATTCATAATTTTTCTTAGTAGGAAATGCATTTGTATTTTCTATTTTGGAGGGAAGACGGGTTGAGAACAACCAAGGAATGTTACATTTTTATTTGAAGGAAATAATACATATGAATGAATAAGTCAACCATGAAGAGTAGTATATTTCTATGAAGAAAATAATATAAATTATTGATATGAAATTTAATTCACATAAGGAGAGTATGGTTGAAGACCAACCATGTGAAGAAGAAGGAAATAGAAATAAGAATGAGGAGAGGACAACCATAGAGGTTTTTGAGAATGGGCCTTTGGGAGTCCATCATGAGAGAGAAAGTTGTGAGGAGAATGTGAGCATCAGAGAAGCATTGGGAAAAATGTCCTTGAGGCATGATTAAGAGTTTAAAAAAGTATTTATGGAAACTATTGATTCCATTAATGTGTTTATTCAATGTGTAGTTTTAACAAGGATGGAGATAGAGATGGTGGACTTATTTCTACCAAGAAGAATGAATAATAAAAGTGATGTTGCATACGTGGTGACATCCCACATAGGTATTGGAGAAGAAACTATTATGAGTGAAGGTATGCATTGTCCCTATATAGAAAAAGAGGGTGCAAATTTATTTGCACATGTCATGGAAGAGGAGAAACAACTTGAAAGCAATCAGCCTAACACTGATATAAAGAGGATGAGAAATGAATAAGAGTAACTAGTTTCTGAATCAACTAATAAAAATGAAGAAGATGAATAGAAGCAAGAGTTAATTATTATATTAGCCAATGAAATTGTGAATATCAATGAATAACCTATGGGGAATATTAATATTCATATGTTTTTAAACTAATTTATGACTATAGTTTATGTGTAAGTGCAGAGATAGAGAGAAAGTAGGCATGCAAAGAGGCATTCCAAGGAAAAGAGATGAAATAAGATGCGTAAATTTATGCAATTAAGAAAGAGAGGAGGAATAACTAATTTTTATATCAATTATAACATATGAATAATATGTGAAGGAAGAAGAAGACTCTTATAAATGAATAGGACATAATAAATATGGTGGCAAGAGAGGAGATGGAAGCCATGAGAGAAGAGGAGATATAAATAGTGAAGAGTGAAGAATGAAGGATCCAAAAATAGGTTGGATAGAGAGTAAATAAAACTAAGAAGGATTTAGGAGGAGGTGGTCATTTAGTGGTGTGTTTCATCCCATAGGAGAAATTAAGATGATATAAGGGGTATCTGGGTGGAGGTGGTCAGACAAGGGTGGTTTTTAGGCCACATAAAGACTGAGACAAAAGAGGATAAGTCTTTAGTAGAGGAGGATGGACTATGGTGGGTGTCAACCCATAAAAACAAGAGTAAGGAGATATAAGAAGAAGAGGATATAATTAATACTAACAAGGAGGAGATAGAAATGGAAGAGAAATATTGAAAAAAAACTACAAGTACTTAGTGTGTTGGAATAAATTTCCATGGCCATTATGCTTCATGGTAGAAAGAGTGGTTTTACAACTTATTCAATCCATGTGATTAGGCTTTCACATTTTAAAAACCTTAAGTGTCTGAAGTAGAAACATCTAGGGGTTCAAGCAATCTTTCATCAACCAAAAAATAAATAAATGAAAATAAAAAAGAAATAGTTGGGAATAACATTGCAACAATGAAACAACAACAACAAATCAACATAAAATAGGTAACAAAATGTAATGGTTTTTGAAAAAAATGCATGGGATTAGAGTGTTTTATAGAATTAAAGGAATGTGAAGAGACATGGTACATATCATAAGGGGTCAGGGAAAGAATCTCATGAAGTGGAGAGAAGAGAGGAAGATAAAAATGTGATGCAAAAGGGGAAAACAAATAATTGCAAGAAAAAATATAAAATCAAGCAACTATAAACGAACTAATAAGATGTTAGACTATATTGGTGATCATTTTATCCATGTTTACACTCAAACACTTTTAAGGCATATAGTTGATAGTGTGTCTATTGGTTTAAACATTGTAATGTCTTTAAATCAACAAATATATTGTGGTATTTATGGTGAATGTTTAAAAATAGAATTCTAAGTTGGTATTTTATATGTGTGCACCCAAACTAAGAACCACATAATTAGAGGTTATAATTAATTGGATACCCTCATTGGAGTCCCTATGAATGTAGATGTTGTTAAGGCATTATTTCATTGAATAAACATAGATTGTATGTTGTTTTAAGTTGTGTGACTTTGGTTTCATGGCCAAAGGAATCCCTTCACTAAGAACCCCTATTATGAATTACACCACAACCTACTATCATTGCTTGCACTATTTTAGATATTTCCCACTATAGGTCAATGGGAGATGAGTTTCATATCCATAAGCCAAATAATATGTATTGTCTCTGTAAAAAGGATATACTTTGGAAAAGCCCATCCATAGGAAGTCAAATTTCCACCTCACATCCTAGATGATAACTAATTCTCCAATTTGAAAGTCTCTTTATTTAGCCTTCTTGTCAAATATATTATTCACTTTACTTTGGGGTTCTGCTAGTCTACAACCATGATTCTCTCTTCCTTCAACTTACTTAAGTACAATATTCTTTTATCTAGAGTATTTATTAAATTCTCATCTTCTATCACTCTCACCAATTGAAAAATAAGGAACTCCAAATAAATGGGAACTAAAACATTTATACCATAAATAAATTAAATGGGGAAATGCTAATGACTCTATTTGAAGTGGTGCAATTTGCTCACAATGCATCATCTAACCTTTTATTCCAATTCCTTTAATTTTCATCCATTAGTTTATGTATGATGGTAACAACATTATTATTACATAATTTTACTTTATCATTTCATTGGGGTTAGTAATATGAAGAGTGAGATAAGGATATCACATAACCATAGTAGAAAACCATAAGTTTGGAAGAAGATAAATTGGAAGCATTGTTTATAAAAAAAATTTACTCAAAATCTAAATAGAATGTTCTCTTTAATAAAATTGCATCTCTTCATATGTAGTCTTCTTTATAATAATAGCCACAAAACACTTTGTGAAATAGTCCATTTGTTGAGGACATGAGTGTGAGTTACAATAGAATGTATATTTAAAGTATCGATGAAATTCAAACCCCATTGTTAAAATGGATCTTATATTACTACAGGTCTAAAGGGAAGTGGGGCAAGTTTCATTCTTCCAACAAAATTCTAGCATGATTTACAAATTGAGTCCTATTCTTGAGATTTTTTGAATCATAGGCTAATATTGGTGAGCTCTTAGATTCTTAAATGTCATGACAAGCAAAGAAAAGTGACCACCACATACTTGATTATGGAAATATTATAATAATCTCGTATGTTTTTCCTTATAGACACATCTCAAAAAGAAAAATTCTAAACCTTTATTAAAAAGAGTATTGTCATAGATTACATACCTATCATCTCTCAATTTAACCATTCTTTTATCTTTAGCATTTACATGCATTGGGCACTCTCTATGGGTCAAAAAGAAGGAAATATTTTAGTACCATTCATCAATAGAGCCCATGAATACTATCAAGGAAATCTCTTTAAAATATTCTTTGTTAAGGCCTTTTGTGAAACCTTTCTCTAATAATCAACTCCCTCTACAATCAGTTGACATAAACCTTTACCTTTATCTATCTTGGTGGGATTGATTTCTAACTCATATTATTTCACTTTGGAAATCCATCAACCCATTTTTTAACCAAGATATTTTTGCGTCAATATATGCTTGACTACCATGTCTTGTACCATCACCTATGTATGGGAATTCAAGATGTAGAATCTAAGATATTTCATACCTTCAACCATAAAAAAAGCTTATTTTTTGATGGGAGAATACTTGATATTGTGAACATTCAAAGAATATATCATGAAATCAATCGAGTATTTTATACCCTTTTCATTCTTTTACACTAAAATTGTTGACAACATATGTTAATAATAGTAGCTATACACAGTGAAGTCTTTCTTAAAGTCTAGTCACAATAGCATAGAATTTTTAATCTTATCAAAATATTTCTTACCATGACCACTCCATTTTAAATACATATTACCTCTCATCATCTAGGTGATGTGTCTATAAGTTCATAAAAATTAGGTAGAAATATTTATAATAAATTCACCTTATTGAGGAGTGTGTTCCAAGCTTCTTGGTAGGAAAAGATAGTTGTTGAATTGCCTTCACTTTTTTAGAATCAATCTTACTTATTTCCTTTAAAATTATATGGCTTCCCTTCAATAATTTATAATATGGAATTATTTTTATTTAGTGAGATTCCTTTAGCTTAAGACCTTTCAAAATCCATATTGAGGTGCTCATAATGATCTTCTCACTTTTTTGAAAACATTGTGAGATCTTCAAGATATACCACTATGATTTTTTTCTTCATGTAACTAAAATCTAGGTACATACTCCTATGAAATGTGACACTAACATAAATGAGTACAAAAACATCCACTTATATGAAATGGCACCCCATGAATTTATGAACACAATCTTGTGTTGACCTTCATGCATTATTTCTATGCAATTGTATCCAAATAAACTATCAAGCATAGAATCATTTTAGACCAAGCTACTACTTTTAAAACTTGATCTATTTTATGTAATGGATAGTTATCTTTGAGATATGTCTGATTTAGGTTATGGAAATCAACATGGATCTTAATTTCTCAACTATTATTCCTCATAGGTACAGTCTTTGCTACCCATATTGAGTGATGGATTGGTAAAATGATCATGGATTTTGAAATTTTCTTTATTTATTCATATATATTACAAATTATTTTGGGATTTTAAAGCCTTTGATTTTGTTTAAAAAGGTTAACACTAGGTCTTAACGAGATATTTCACATCATCTTTTTAGGTCTAAGAAACTTCAATTCAACATATCACCAAGCAAAAATGTTTTAATACAATGTGAAAAGACTCACAAATGCCTATCCTTCTTCTTTATAATAACATTTGCCAACATTGACAGATCTCTACCCTTCTTTTCTACTGATGTTTACTTTTTCATATTTGAGATATCCATTTAGTTCCTCTTTAATTCTATTCTTGATGTATATGTCATGCTTATAGATCAATTTTTCATGTGGGACCAAACCTTTAATAAGATTATTTTCCTTGAGTTTGATAGCCCCATCATGCTCTTTTTCATCCTTGATTTCATATTTGGTTCTAATTTTTACCCCAACTTCATCATTACTTTTGACTTTTTATTTATTGGCATAAGAATAATATTCACTATACTCTCTCTATCTCCCTTGAAAGTGTATATTTCTGAAGTTACTAGTGTTTTCAAGGAAACTTAATATCTATTCATCATTATTGAACAAATTTCAATGCTCTAAATTATTAGGTACATTTGGTCCATGTATAAGTTCTATGGTATAAGTTTCCTCATCAATCCTTAAGTAAGGAATTATCAAAGAGGCAAATACATCTAAGGCATTGACCTTGGAATTATTTTCTCTAGGTACCAAGACTATATAGAAAACCTTGAAAACTTCAATGCAATCCCACACTTTATTCCGATAGTTCCTCAAATGGTCATTTTTCACTTGATATTGATTTCATACTTGTTTGATAATTAGTTCAAAATCACCTTGAGCCCTTATATTCCTTATACCCATCTCCTCTATAACTTGAAAAAATTCATATTTTACTATGTTTTTTTTGCACTAGAACAATAACTTGTAGGAAAAATATAATAAACCATTAGTAGGGGAAATAAAAACAACTCTAGAACCTACACCAATAAAGAAATGGATACCAAATAACTATACCATCCATATATCATTTATATTGACTTCAATGAGTTTGGAAATATTTAGGTCTCCACTAACATCATCATATATTTATCATGTCATGTCTCTTCATATAAAATATCATCAAGTAGATGGTCTGGTTTTTGTACTGTGTATGTGCTTTGAACTCAGGTTCTAGTCTTTTTTAATACCTTTTATTGAAATCATAGCTTGAAACTAATCCTTTTGTATTTTTCCTCCTACATATCTACAAAATATTTTGCTCAATAACTTGCCATAGGTTATGTAAATGTCTGCCATTAGGAGTTAGTCATTTTGACTCTCTTTTGAAGAGAAGTAGCCAAAGGTACCTAGGAATTTTTAATCTTCTCCTAAAAGGTACTATTTTTTTCTCCATAAAAAAACATCAACAAAAAGTCTTTACACATGTAAGCCCAAGTGCATGAATAACTTTAGTGGACATTAAATTATCAAAGTCTCTAGAGTCTATGATATAATTACTAAGAATGAGACCTTCAATATAAAGGGAGAGATGGAAGGGTTCTAAATTTTCAATATTAGGGTAGAGGCAACCATTAGGTTTTGAGAAATTAAGATATATTAGACTATGGGGATACCCTTGGATGCATGTCCAAGGCTACTAGGATTATCTCCTCTAATGAATTTTATTAATCTATTAAGCTGATCTGGAATAGACTTTAGGTTTTCATTTTGAGACATCTAGATTTTAGATTTATTCACATGGTTAATGATGTGAAATGCAAGTAAGTTTGAAAAGGTTAAAGATTAAGAATTTGTATTAGTTTGAATCATATTTTGATCATGTTTTGGTGAGGAACTGGGATTTTAAAGATTTACAACATGAGATGAAGATTTGGTGATTTACCCTTCAAGGTGAAGACTTCCATTATGATTGTGGGATTCATTTCAATTTATATGGTAATGCCTTAATAAAATCATAAAAAAATACACGCTTTATAAGGGAGTGCTTTTGATTACTACATCAATACACTCACTGTGGAGGGGTTAGATAAATTAGTTTATAATTACATTATCAATTTGATAAAGTATGCATTGTTTTAAAAAAATAATATTCATGGTATGATAAATGGAAATAACATAGGTTGTTGATTGACAATAATGTATATGATGGATATTTCATGGGAGCATAAAATAGTCCAAATTATAAAAAGAGGGTCATAATGCAACTAGGATTTCTCTTGACATTTTTCACATTAATCTAAAGGTTAAAAATTTCACTTCCTGATGATAAGTACACCACCAAGGTGAAATAAATTGGTCTTCAAAAGTTAGAGGCTATTTCAAATTCCATTATCCTGTCCAAGAACTAAAATTATTCTCAACCAACTCAAAAATAATATATTTTCAAGTATTGGAAAACTTTTATGGAGATTATTGATAGCTGAAATGATGCTCCTTATGACTTCCATAAGGATGTTATCTAGTGGGATAGAAGGAAATTTGTATTAGCCCTGAACATCATAGACTATAAAATTTTGACATTATTTCACTGAGCCTCCCTAATATTTTTGAAGATACATTTCTATTCTCTATTTCCTCTATCCTCATAATATGTACAAAATCAAAATATTTGATAAATATAAGGAGGATTATTTTAATAATGATTTGTTTATTGTTTCAATTGTAAAGAATGAAACACATACAACATGTTTTGTTAATTAGAAAATTTATAATCTCGATAAAATGATCAATCAAGTGATTTTAATAGACTCATTTCCTATCTTCATCTACCTCTTAATCATTATTGGGCTTCCCTAATGATATATAGACATTTTATTATGGATGTAGGCTAAGGTAATCTTGGGGCATTAGTAGGACAAGACAATAAAAATCCTTTTGAAGAGCTGTTATCATATTAGCCTATTGAGAAATACAATATTTGACGAGGATATTTGGGTATAAAATAGATCCTTCAACTTCTAAGGGAATTATTCCCAACAAGGTAAACTTGGTAATTAACCAACTCAGTGTGAGGTTTGGGTAAAATTAGTTTCTATTGACACCACTCAATTTCAGAGGAATTCATAACTAACATAAATACCAACTTAGTGTGAGGTTTGGGTAAAATTAGTTTCTATTGACACCACTCAATTTCAGAGGAATTCATAACTAACATAAATATACTCGTGATCAATATTTTTTTGGTGGGATGATAAGCCAATCTAAATTAGAAGAGGATGCCAAATATTGAAACTAGGATTACTCTTGCCATAGGATATCCACATCCTAAATACTAGGAATACACCTATAATGGTATTTGAAAATGTCCTTGATGATAAGTTCATTGCTAAGTTGACAAACTTTGATCTTGAGAATTTAAATATTAGTTCAAATCCCCATGGCACATCTAAGTAGTGCAAATTGTTATAAAAAATAACTCCTCTAGGATAGGATGTTTCAATTTTGTTGTGGATGTAATAGAGATTTACAATGCTTGCAAGTAGTTGAGTATTACATCACTAAAGGATATGGACACTATATGTAATCATATCAAAAAATATGAGAGGGTTCATCTATAAAGAGATATTGATAAAAAAAAATGAAAGGAAATTTTTATTGAAACAAGGTAGATATGTATATTATAATTATAATTTGGTGTGTGTACTAGAAACCATAATTAAAACCTCCTATAAATAAGTTAGTTAAGGTCATTGATGGAATTCTACAAGTGGGACCTCCTCCCATGACATCCCATCTTGGTGCATGCATAATGAGGTGCTATATGCCAACATAGAAAGGGTTTGAGAAAATTAAATAAATTGGTTATCATTTTTTATGTTATTACTACCCCTTTAGAATATTTTGTTGAACATATGGCACAAGAACATTATCTTCCTAGCTCTAAGTTCCCCATTATTATTTTCTTGAACTTAGTCACAACATTTTTTTCTAATTAAGAGCAATAAATATAATTCTTTAGATAAAAACCTTAAATGCTCTGACACTTTGGAAATATTTTTATAAGTTCATGATTTCTTGTGATTGTAACAAGTTTTCATACTCAATGATGTATGAAACATTCCTAGATTTAGATGTATAGATCCATTTAAATTATGAGCCACCCCTATATATAGGTGTTTTAATTTAGACAAAATTCACAAACTAAAATGCTTCTCAACTTGGTCTCACCCATAATTTATTAAGTATATTTTTTAATGACTAAGCATTGGAACCAATTCCTCAACATACCCACTAAAGATAAAAATAAGATAGTTTATAAATGAAGGGAAGTAAAATTTGAATGGTTTTAGATAAATCTTGAAACAAATCCTATGAAGGAGATTAAATATTAAAGGGATATCAACATATGTTTCAAATTCACTCATGTTAATTATTCTATTGGTTATATTCCATGACAACTATGACTGAAACCATTTACTACACTGAAATTAAATTGTATATAGAAATCTCATTTTACTTATAGAAATTATTTAGTCTTTTGTTGAAGATAACAAGTTTATCTTTGTTTGTGATAAAGATCATGGGATATAATATCTTTTAGGAAATGTTACTTGTTAGGTGGGCAATGTACACTCTAGTGTACAAGGGTTGTTTAATAATATCTAGTTTGACCATGAAAAAACATTTTATGTTGAAGTGATAATCATGGGGTTATTTTTACTCTAGTGTATTTGTAAATGCAACCACTAGGTAGTTATGGCCAAGAAGGTATAACTCACATACATGTTGATGTTAATCACCAAATAACTATTAGGTCAATTTTAGTCCTAAGTCAACCCTAAATCTAAATGGAAAGCCTTTGACTTGGCCTATATGACATGGACATCTCAGAGGTATAAATGGAAGTTGGAGCTCAAGAAGTTACCTATTCAATGTCAGCAAGTTACATTTTTTGACCTGTCACTGCAACTTGTCCAACAAATTATTCTTTAAGGTTCTAGCTAAGTGCTTCAAGGTGCAATTAGAGAGATTAAAGAGGTAGGAGAAATATCTTATAGTTCACATAAATGACTTACAAGTTTTTTTTCATGCATGTTTGAACTTAGGCTAAAACATCATTTTTATTATATTGAGAGGGGCATTCTTGAGGCTAGAATGGGTGGTTAACTTGTCTATCAAGCCTAATGGGAGGCCAATAGCCTGGTCTTAGTTGTTATCAATCCCATCAAACATGTTTGGAGTGCCAATTTTTCATCAAGATGAGGTATTTGCATATTGGCACTTTATTTAGAACTAATATTTTATGCTTAAACTTATTGTTAATCTTTGTATGGTTGAATGGAAATTAATTGTTTTTTTCACCTCTTGCAACACTCTCTCTCCCTTTCCTCTCCTATTTTTCCATGAAATTATATTTTAAGTATTCAAGGTGATTTAGAAGATAGAATAGGTCTATGATACTATCAAAGATCATTTGTCTTATATCATTTATGAGAGGCCTAACACCCTTAAGGGACATGCCTAGGAAGCAATGGAACCATTGATGAGCATTAACTTAGGTCTATAGACCTTAATAGGGAGTTTAAGTACATTAGGAGTGAGGTGTTGAAGGGTCAAAAACCAGTCTCAAGAATGTGTATTAGGCCTATTAGGCCAAATAGCCCTTGAAAGGCAAAAGTACAATAAAGTGTAAAGGAGTGTAGAGGCCTTTGAAAGTAGATTGAGTGGGTTGAACTAAGGTTGGATAGATGGATATAAGAGCTAGAGGAAGTGTTATTGAAATTATTAAAGAATAAGAAGATATCTAGGCATAGCCAAGCCTAGGGAATGTATAGTGAGAGAGTGTGAAGAGTGAATGACAAAAGGGGTATAGTAAAGGTGATGTAGGAGCATCACCAAATACATGCATAATCTATGTTTACAATATTTTTGGGTAATTATTAAGACCTATAAAATAGGTTAGTTTAGTAACTTCAATTTGAATGAGTAAGAGAGAATTTAAGCAAGTTTAGTAAATTACCAATCTTGGTTTAGAATATAATAAAGTGATAATATTCACTCCTAATGAGGAGGAACTATATAAGACAAACCAAAGATATTAAAAGGATAAAAAATATCTTTTTTGAAGAGGTTAGAGCATATGTTGTAGGTCTGTCTCAATGGAAGAGGACTGTGTAAATGTTTTATTATTATACATAATAAAGATTTTTGAGTCTTATTGCATTTTTTACATTGTATTATACTTTTATAATATGATTATAATCCTTTCATATTTATTCCAAGCTTAAATCTTAGTTATATGTTTGAAACCCTAATAAATTCTATATTTTTACTATTAAAATAATTTTTAGATGCTTATTTACCCATGGAAACTATTATATGAACTCAATTAGAGTATTTGAATAGTTGAATATGTTTTTTAAGACCAATATACATGTGTTAGATCATATAAAATCCCAATGAGCTCTATGAACTATCAATAATTATCTCAAATCCTACAAAATTTTGAGTAAATCTGAAGTAAGGATTTCATGAGTAAAACACCTCTAAAACTAAAATGATAGAACAATAAAGTCTAAAACTATATAAACATATGGGGAATGGATATTATAACTTAGTAAAAATATAACTGGGTTGATAATAGGTTTGAAATTCTAGGTACATAGGACTATTTTTTTGTATAACAATAGAAGACCATTTTTGAGAAAGATGTGCATAAGATAAGACAAGTTTTTGGTTGATTTGAGTTCTATAAACTTGGGTAAGGGTTGGAACATGTTATAATTTATAAAATAATACTATAAATATAATTTTTAATATCTAAAAAATCTATTTTTATAAATTGACCTATTAGAGCAACAACTAGGCCTAGAAACCTAGAAACTTAAAAAGATAGAATTTGAGAATGAAAGCTCAATCTCTTAAAGACATATAGTTGGTTTATTTCTTTTAAGTTTTGAAAAATAAATAAATACTTAAGTTTTCCTAAGACAATTCCAAATTTTTGAAACCTAAATAAATACTTATGTTTTCCTAAGACAAATCTAAAGTGTCTTAAAGAATAATTATTCAAAGGAAGGAGAACAGATCTAAGAGATTGGTGACTAGCTAAGAGCAAACCTAATGAGAAATTGACTAGTTTAAAATAAGATTATTTAACAGTGAATTTTGAATCAATTTGAGAAGAAGAGTAGATAATTGAGGTTATAATTCTTCATGATATTAGAGCATATGAATAGAAATTTCATAGACTTATGAAACATAGAAGAGAAAACTTTGCATTAGGTGGTATTAGGGATGATAAAGGGTTTTGGCCAAATATATTAGCTCATGAGTGAATTTTTGTTTCAAGTTAGTAAGGTTACCTTTTAACAAACTAAAGAGATTATATTCAAGGTCAGACAAAAGTTCATCTTTGCATTATACAAGTATGGACATGATTGGGAATGGGCCTTAAGTGAAATTAAATTACATTCTAATGATCAATTAAAAATTTGTAAATGGGTGATGAAAAATTAAAAATAGATAAGAGTGTCATCAGTTATTTTCACTACACACAATCAAATAAAAACTTTAATTTAAAAAATATGGAAGATTAGATATTTATAGCATTTAAAAGAATAAAATTTTAATCCTCATTTGTGTATAATATTAAAAATGAGATCTAATAGATAATTATTTAGAAGATCAAAAAAAAACTATAGGATAATATTTTAAATTAAAACTAAATATAAATTAGATAGATTAACATAATTTAGATTAAAATTCCAAAAATATCATATAGGCACATGTAAAATGTCAATAATATACATATATTTCAATGATAGGCATAAATAAAATTACAACATCTACTAACATAGTATGTAATGTTAGGTGAATGTCATATACACATATACAATGCCAAAAATGTGTATGTTGACATATAGGCATACAAAAATGCACTTCTCATGTAGGACATCCTAATCATAAAATATATTCCCTTTCATTGCCTTCTTTGAAGATGACTCTCCTTAGGATGCCCTATGGGTAGATGGAGATCTCTCTAATACCTTGGATTGCTCCAAGCTCTGACTATGGGTCCTACACTCATAGCTTGCTTGAAGCTGAACCTATTCAAATACAAGTATTATTGCAAAATTAACATAAAATACATTCAACCACTTGTTAAGAAATTAATTTTGAACTAGAATAAAAAATCATTTAAACATGCAGTTACTATAAGCTCATGATTAGGATCAATGTTTTTTTAATGCTCCAACAAGTCAGTGGTAGGCTCAACTATTTGAATAGGTGTCTAAAATAGGGAAGAAACATGAGAATTTTCCCTAGTAATCATCTAAAAAGGACTATTAGATGTCATGGGACAACCCTACATACACAATGTATTCACATTATTTATATTTGCCCCAAGTATGTAGTAAAATTATCAAAACAAGTCTATTTTTACAATTTAAAATTGTAAGTTAAGATATACCTCTATTAGTTCTTGTGAAGATGACATTGTAGCAGTAATGCCTATGTTCATCTTGGCTCACAATAATGGAGAAGTCTATACTTAAGTCATCAACTAGATATAAACAAGGTCTCACTTACTTTTTTTAAAAGTATAAAAGATATATATGGTAAGTTTTTCTCCTTTATTAAACCAAGAGTGTATTTAATAACACTGTACTTAAATTCTGAGATCATTGATAAATAAATTTAACTTAAAACTTAGAAGGCACATATACATAGACTAAATATACATAGAGCATAAGATTAACTCAAAATTTTACCTCTGTATAAGTAAAAGGTGTCATACTAACAAAGATAAATGCAATAGTGGATGGGCTAGCAGTTAGATGTAAGAATGTAAACAATGACTTCTTCAAATCAATTGTCACAAATGTTGATTATGATCATGAAGACACCCTCATATGATCATGAAGACACCCTCACCTCATGGGACAAAAAATAACATATGCATTATTTAATTTCTATGTAAATTAATTGTTAGCTAAATCAAATTTATAATTATAACTTAAATTTAACATGACATTTATGTAAAATATACCTACATCTATGTAGTGGCTCGTATCTGCACACCAAATATATGTGCCAAAAACTCACGACTCATAAGTATTTTATCCAAGCCATTTAAACCACCAACATCATCATCATCAAAAGGTCCAGTTAATATATCTTGACAAGATCTGCAAGGGTAGGGTCGATTATGCACACTAGGTGGTGTATCTCTAGCTTCAGTCTATGAGAGCCTCCTTGTATGTTAAATGAGTATATTATTGAATGAACTAAGTTCATGCGGAGTGTTAATCTTCATGACCTACTGAACTATAGAGGATATTTTTGTTTCAATTGGATTTTGGATATGGATCTTTATAGGTTGATTAGGTGCATGACATGCACCTAGTAGATCCTATGTAGAACCTTTCTCTCAGCCCTGAAACTCACTAAAATTAAAATAGTTCAAAATATCATAGAGGATAAAGTCACAATAGATTTTACTCAAAAATAAAATGGGACCTCTTTTTTGTTACATGATGGATAATCAAACACCATCCACCATCGGTCCAAGAAATTGGTTGTGATTAAATTGTGTTGGAAATGATGGATTGGAAAACACTTGACAGTTACTAGAAATGGTGCATTAGTGGTTAGGTTAATGAATAAGGCACAAATGGAGGATTTTTATATATCTTTGTTGTTTACCTCACATGGTGAATTTTTTTAGCATAATAATCCTTACAACTATCCTAATATGAAGCCCATTTGTTAGTTTGACTTGTTATAGAGTCAATTTGACCTAATAATGTCTCTAGGGAATTGGCTAGATAGGTGTGATGGGTGTTGGTTGAAATTTTATCACTTATTCTCCCAATTAATTCTTTAATTTCAATTTTATTCTCCACAATGTGGTCAGATAGACTCTCTTGACTACTTGGAAGATTTTGTGTAAATGTAGGAGGGTTAGGAGGATAGTTAGGTGAAATGTTATGAGGAGGGTTAAGTGGAGAGTTAGGAGGAAGGATAATTAGAGGAACAAGAGGGTTAGGTGGAGATTCAAGCTGAGAATCAAGAGGGTTAGGAGGAAGGTTAGGCTGAGGAATAAGAGGGTTAGGTAGAGGAATAAGAGGGTTAGGTAGAGTAACATGAAGTTTATTAGGACAGGTTGTTAAAAATAAATAAATTACCAATTAAATAATGAAAATAAAAAAATAATAACTTTAATAAATAATGAATAGATTTTTAGCACATACCTCTTCTATATGGTTGCATCATTAATTAGCAACTTCTTGAGATGAATTAGGGAAAGGTTTGGCCTCATTAGGGTAAAGCATGATCACAAAGTGGAGGAGAGTGAGGTAAAAGATAGATCATGAATGCAAAATGAGAAATTTTTACATTCGCTTCAATTTTTATTTTTTTTGGGTGAAACAAGAACACAATGTCATTATTAACATAATCACATTATTTATTTTAAATAATACAATCATGTTATTTAATAAAATAATCACATTATTTCTAGGTAATTACCAAGCCATAATTTAAATAATGTGATTTCATTATTTGAATAACACACTCACATTATTAAATAATGCGATCACATTATGAAAAGTGTCCATATAATTATCCACCAACTCTGTGTACATACCCTAAAGAATGTGGTGACATCACTAGATATAATTACTAATGATTTGGGTGCTACAATACTATAACTATAGGAGCTATGTGTTAATTCATAAGTGGAATTTGATATAACAAATTTGCATGTAGCTATGAAACCTCCTCCCAACATTATTGATGTTAACACAAGCTTAGATGTGAAATAACAGTAATCTTTAGTAAGATCTAATTACTTGAATCCTCCTAAATCAAGATATGTTGTATTTTTATGATAAATTACTTCTCTCATAAGGAATTTCAAGATATCTAAATATAATGAACTTGCTAAGCAACATATAGAGTTCTCTTTGTGAACTTGACAAAAAAATTATTGACTTGTGCAACACTATTGATGAAATGACAAAGGTCATGAACTTACATTTAAAATACAATGATTTTGAAATATTATAGTATATTTGGTGCTATAACTTAGATCAAATTTTTTAAATTAAATAAATCAAAGAGGAAGAACAAAGTATTGTTGTGTAGACTATAGCGGGAGTGATTCTTAAAAGTGGGCATCTTTCTCAAGGAAAGTATTCACAATTAAAACATAATTTATTTTCCCATTGTAATTTTTTAATATCCTATGGTTATTAATGTATTAAATTTTTGTAATATTCAAGTCAATTAATGAGTAAAAAGTGAAGAATTGAAGAGAGAATGTAAGAATAGAAGAAATGTTTGTTTGGAAGGAATCCCAAGGGTGACATTCAAAGAATGACCACTAAGTTTGGAAATTTGTAAATATTTTGTTTTATAGTATCCTCTAATGATTGGGGTTTTAAAAATTTTCATATGTGAAGACCAAGTTTATACACTACACTGAAGTTAAGTAACCAACAGCTTGAATAATCCCACTATTATATATGTGTTGACCAATGACCGAATGTTTATATTTGTTCATTTTATTCCAAAACTTTTCTAAATCTATATGACCACTCTTTTAATCACCAAATTCTATGATTATTTTCTCCAAAATGGATATGGGTTCAAATATCATGTATTTATTTTTCATTTTTGGAGGCTTAATTATATGGAAGGCAACTTCCTCAAGCTTATGAGATTTTGATAGGCATAGTTAGAATGAAGAAATATTTTAGGTGAATTCAAATAAGAGGCTATAGTTTTCATAAAGATATTATATTCACCCTTTAAAACTATCCCAAGTGGCTACATAGTCTAACCTAAGCTTTGAAGTGCTTGAGACACACCAAAAACCTAAAATGTACTAAAATGCTTGAAACTAGATTAAATTTTTAGATAATAGCCATAAAATGCTCTATGCATTGAGGGGATTTGAATAGTAGTGTTTTAGGTGATTCATAAGATTTGAATCAAGTGAAAATAAGGGGAAATATCTAATGGTAATGATATGGTTCTAGACTAGTGCCCTTAGGGAAAAAGCCTTAATTAGAAAGGACATAGGTTGGACTCTAGAATTTCATAATTCTAAAATGGTGCCTTATCCATTGGAATATAGAGTAATAAGTAATTTCATGCGGAATTTAACACAATACAATGAGGAAGGAGAAATAAAACAAAAATAAAAAAATGGAAACAAACCAAAATTGTAACTCACTTATATACATGTGGGGAAAAACTTGATGTAGGAGCATCCAATGTGTACAAACAATATTGAATCACAAAAAAAGGTAAGAGTTGGCATAGTTTCAATTAAAATTCCTAGGGAATATTTATTATTTATAAAGAATTTTTAGTTCATAATAGATCCAATTTTGGTTCAGTTTGAGTTATAATTTTTTTTCTAAAATCATAGGGATCACATTGAGAGTCATGTGGTCAAATTCCCATATAACAACCCCAAATTAGTTTGTATTGGTGGTCACATGTATACTCCCTCACAACTCCAAGTTTTAATGTTGGGATATATTAGTACATCATTTCATAAGTATTTAATTTCATAAGGACTATATAATCTCTATGTTAGTGGCTACATTATTTCCCTAAGTTTTTAAGTCCAGGGGGGACTTTATATTTTCTACATTATTTTTCATAACTAAACACTCTTTCTAAACCCATTAATATATGAATTATTTTACAAAGTCTAATTGGTATAGAAGATAAGTATCATAGTCATAATTATTCAAAGAGGCCTTATCTTTTTTGCATGTATAAGTCATGGTAGTGTCATGGGTACATGACCAATTTTAAATTAGAGTTCATGATTTAAACAAGTCTACGACAATCCATATATAAGTTACGTGACTTTGGGAACCTGAGATTTCAACATGTGTCATAATCATGAGGGTCACAATATATATTACTAGCCACATTGTAACACAAATGCATTACAATATTTTAATGGATTTAAATGATTCATAGGTCAAAAAAAATAAAGAGAGGACACAATGAAAAGGAGTAGAGCATGAGGGACCATAAGGTGAATTTAATAAATCCATGAGTCCATAGATACTTTGAAGACCATGAGAAAGGCTTATGAACTAGTTATATAGGGACCCATAATATTTCCCCATGACACTTATCATGTGTAGCCTATGATCACAATTTTTGATTCGGTCACAAAAATGAAAGAATAACATATAGATCTTTGGATGGTCACAAATTTTGCATTAAATCACTAATTTAGGCATTTAAGGTCTCATTAGAAATCTTTGGAAGATAAATTTCAGTTAATGGTCACATAAAAGTTAACCTGAACATGTAGTAAATATTACAAAAAGATCTTCTAGGAATCATTGACAACTATAAGGAAAGTTCAATAAAGTAAAAAGTGGGAAAAGCAATGAAAGGATCTCATGCAACCGTTAAATGGGATTTTTTAGGTAGTATATATTAGACATAAAGAAATCATTTGAGGGTCATATTAGAAAGGTTAATATTGAAAGATCAAGATATCAATATTGAAAAGGGTTGAGGAAGGAAGGGAGATCTTATAAAAATGTAGAGCTTGAAGCCTACAAGTAGAGAACAAAGATTAAAATAGAGGGGCCACATATCATAAAAGGTCCATAATAGAGATCCAAAAGAGAGGATTTGTAGAGTCTATAACAAAGAGTGAATGTAAACCCATAAAGGCTTAACATTATATATATATATGGATAAAATAGGTGCAAAGAGTCACTATGAATGAATATGTTATTAAGGATTTATTTCATTGATTAAATAGAGAATAAGTATTATTTTATATTATGTGAATTTGACTGCTAGCCAAGGGAACCCCTTTACTAAGAATCCTTACCATGAATTGCACCAACTTATCTCATACTATTCACATGATTTTGTTATAGATGTGATAAATTATTGAAAGTGAAGAAGATCCATGTGATAAAATTATGAGACTCTTTTCTTTTAGTTAATTACAAGTTGTGAAAAAGAATCTTATATTTATTGTAGGTAAGAGAAAGTCTTATAAGAGGAGATAGTTTTATGAATGGGACATAGAATCTTGATTGAGTCTATTGTATGTTTTACAAAATAGGCATTGCTTATATCAATTTTAATTTGTGAAACATAATCTTGCATTTGACATAGGGTAATATTTTCATCAGTGTGTGAGAATTCATGCAAGTGTGAATAAAGTAGTAGAAGAGAGGCTCTTATTTGAGTCCAGTGTAGGTTTTGAAAGATAAGCTTGCTTAAATCAATTACAAGTTGTGAAAGATAATATTATTTGTGGAGATGAAATGGCATACAAAAGAGGAAGTTCATAGGAGTATAAAACCTAGTAGAGATGTTGAAGGAATTCCATGAAAGATTAGGATGGAACAAGTGGAGAAGATGTTGCAACTATGAGTAAAGAAGATGAAGAAGAAATGATGATGGGGTCGTTGTCCCTATAAGAAAGGTTGGATGCTTTGGAGAGAGATTCAAGTGAAGTAGAAGATCCCAATAAAGAGAAGAGACCAACAAAGGTGAAGGTGAAATAAAGAGTTAAGTCCATTTGAAATATTATTTTTTTTAATGGTAAAGAGAGCAAGATAAGCTCATGAAATGGATTGTTGAGTTAGAAATTTTCTTAAGTGGAAAACATTTTAGATACAATGAGGATAAAAATTTCATGAAATAAGTTATGTGGACATGTAACTATGTATTGGAGAGACCTATAAAATAAGAGACAAGAGAAAAGAAATAAAAATTTGAGTAGTTGAAAACATATGGTTTCCAATTTTATGGATCATGTTGTGCATCCAAAATTGTAGAGAGAATGTTGGAAGAAGCTCTAAGTATTGAGAATTGTGAGAGAGGTGAATAATATTGCCTTTAGGCAATCAAAAAAGTATGTTTCCAAATGAGCAGCTCAAAGATGTGAGTGAATAGAATAAGGTTTATTTGAAAATCAATTAGAAAATGAGATCTACAAGTGAGAAGCCTAAGTATGTTTTCAAGAGCATCAGAGAGATAAATTTATGAGTATCCCTTAAAGGAATAAATCTTCATGGAAGAGGATGTGGAAGTAATAAATTATTCACCAGAATAAGGAAAATCATTATTTGATGATGGGAAAGAAATTATAGAGTCCTTTAAGTCGGAAGAGGTTGTCATCATTAAAGGATAAAGGTACTAAAATTTATATTTCTCTTTTTGAAAGAAGAAGCTAAGGTTTTCGATGAAGAAAACAATGAAGGTAAAGGAAGTGCAAGTGAATGCACATAAGGACTATAGAGGAAGAAAATAGTTTGAAGAGTGATGTAATAATAGTAATGGAGATTTTTGATAATGTAACTTCATAAGTCCATTATGTGAATGAAATCCAAGAGGAAAATTTGAGAAATAGATAAGAGTTAGATAATGTGTCCTCAATGCATGAAGAAGCACTGGAAAAACTATTTGTGGGATGTATTGATTACCTTAATGTGGGTGATATAAGTATAGGTATAACAATGATGAAGATATCAAAGAAGAGGATAAATTATGGTTTGATCTAGTGTGATCATGTTCATAAGAGACAACATGAATAAGTGGAAAATAAATATTTCACTTAAAGAAGTTTGATGTGGGTGAGAAGACTCACAAAGGAGATTGGATAAGTGAATAATGTCATTCCCGTGACATAGAAGCAAAAGAAGAGAAAGAGGGAGAATGAAATTAGCATTGTGATCATGACAATGGGATGGGAAACAAATAAAAATATAAAGAGGCGTTATCACCATAAAATATAAGCACTATTATGAGAAGGAGGCAAAATGATGAAGGCTTTGATAGGCCTGAGCTTGGGGAAATAAATCTTATAATATGAATATGGATGGAGAACCTATGGGGGATATAAATTATCATGTTTTAAAGCTAATTTATGGCTATAGTATGTGTCAACATGCAAAAAAGATTAAAAAATAAGCATTCAAAGAGTCATTTTAAGGTGAATAGGTGAATTTAGAAGTGCAAAATTATGCACTTAAGAAAGTGAAGAGGATTAGTTAATTTATACTTCAACTAGAGCATGTGAAGAAATAGAGAAATAAGTAGTTTATTTGAGGACTCTAATGAATAAAAGAGCTACAAGTAGAATGGTGATGTCACAAAGGAAATCAAAGGAAGAAATGTCATCTATTAGAAAAGGGGATTTGAAAATAGAGATGAGTGATAGAAGGAATAATCAAATAGTAGGTTGGATAGTGAATGGACAAAGAAAAAAAGTATTTAGGAGTAGGTGGTCGAAATATATCCATGGATTTAAGCCCACTAGAGAAAGTATGATGTAAGAAAAAACATTTTGGTGGACATGGTTGGATAAAGATGAGATCGATCCCATATGAATATGGGGAAATAATCATTTGGTAAAAGTGGATAGACTATCCCCCAATAGTGGGTAAGAATAAAGAAATAATTTGTGTATGTGATAGAACTATGGTCGATCCATTTTCACATAAGGGAATAAATTGAATATCAATAGAAGAGGATGGATTGGAAGCCAACAAGTTGGAAGTGGAAGAGAGAGAAAACTAGATGAAATATTTGGTATGATAGAAGGGAATACCATAATCATAAATCTCAATGGCCAAAAGAGTAATTTGTCCATTTATTCCATTTATGTAAACAAGATTCAATTTTTTAATTACCTCAACTATTTTATGTAGGAGCATCCAATGTGTATGGGTAATCCTACATCACCAAAAATAGGTATGAGTTGGTATGGTTTCAAAAATTAATTTTAAGGAATTTTTTTCAAATCAATAGGGTTCTCAGGTGACATTTTGAGATCCAATTTTGGTTCATGGATTTTTAGTAGTTTTTGAGGTCTCAGAGATCACATGGATCACACTCAAGGTCACATGGTCATATTCCAATGTCACAACTCTAAGTTTATTTGTATTAGTGGTATGATATATTTTCCCTCACAACTTTAAGTTACAATGTTGAAGGCTAAGTGTACATTATTTATTAAGTCTCTAAGTCTATAGGGACTACATAATATATATTTATCAGAGTCCACATTATTTCATTATGTTAAGTCCACAAATATTCTTTTTTATAATTAAGGCTTCTTTCTAGTCCTGACAAAATATACATTGTTTTATAAATTCTAATAGGTCTACAATACTCTTGGGATTCATGAACATGACCACAAAAGTTCACAAATACCATGGAGGTCAGGTATCACAGTCATAATTATTCACAGGGCCTTGGTGTGTTCATAAGTCTAAGTCATACAAGGACCATGGGTAGATGTGTGACCAATTTCAAATTTGAGTTTATAACTCCAATGGGTCCACAATAATCCACAAATTAGTCACATGACTCTAAGAACATGGATTATAACACGTGTCATAATCATTAAGGGTCACAAGCTATAGTAACAGTCATAGTGTAATTCAAATGTATTACAATCCTTAAATGTATTTAATCGATTAATGGACTACAAACATAAAGAGAGGTAATGATAAAAAGGGGGAAATGTATGAGGGACCATAAAATGGATTTAATAAATCCATGGGTACATCAAGTCTTTAAAGACCATGAGAAAGGGTTTGGAGCCTATTATCCAGGAGCCATGGGATCTTGGAACTTGTCATGATCACAATTTCAAATTTGGTTACAACAATGGAATAACATGAAGATCTTTGAATGGTTAAAAATTTCAAGTTAAATAATTAATTTAGGCATTTAAAGTCTCATTAGAAACCTCTGGAAGAGAATATTTACCTAGTGGTCACAATGAAATATTTAACCCAACTATGCAACCACTATTAAAAAACTATCTTTCAAGATTCATCAAGAATTACAAGAAAAGTTTCGAAAAGGAAAAATCTATAAAAAGAAGGAAAGTGATCTCATACTAGTGTTAAAGGAAATTTTTAGGTAGGATATATGGGAGATCAAGATGTAAAACAAGATTCACATTGTAAAGGTCATCCTTGAATGATCAAGAGGTTGACATTAGAAGGATTGAGGAAAGACCCAGAGATTTAAACTTACAAATCAAGAGCTCATATCAAAGTAGAGAGGTTACAGACCAAAGAAGGGCCAAAATAGAGATCAAAGAGAGAGGTATCAAATATAATTTTAAAATTTTGCATGATATAGGAGCATCTAAGGTTTCAATTAATCTTTCATCAACCAAAAAGAAGAAAAAATAAACTAATGAGAACAATAATTTGTTAACGAATTGATAGTAATAGATCAATGCATAACAACAAATAAAAATTAATATTTTTTGAAGAATAATGCATGGGTTTGGATAGTTTTATGGATTTAAGTGAATGTGAATATACATGGTACATTTTATAAAGGGTAATGGAAATAATCTCATGAAGTTGGGAGAAGAGAGGAGGATAAAAACATGATGTAAAAGGGGGCAAAGAAGAGCTGCAAGAAAAGAAATAGAAAAACAACAAGCTATAGAGGAACTAGTCAGATGTTGTCCTATGTTGTAATGTTTTTATCCATGTTTATACTCTAAAACATTTAAGGCACATAGTTGATGGTTTTTTTATTGATTTAAACATTGTAATGTCTTCAAATCAATTAATATAGTGTGTTCTTTATGGTAAATGTTTGCAAATAAAATTTTGAGGTGATCTTTATGTGTGTGTGTGCTAAAAATAAGCATCATAGAATTAAAGGTTATAATTAAGTGTATAATCTCTCTATGTTTTCACCATTTGGTATCAGATCAAAATCTTTCCTTGTTTATTTTTGTGTGTGAGGCTTTTGTATGAGTCAATTTCGGGTTGTGAAAAGTAAGTTGTGAAAAAGGAGTTTGAATTGGAGAGAGGATAAGTTTGTTGCAGATGTGAAATAAGTCATGCAAGTGTTGATAAAGTGAGATAGAATATTTTTTGATTCTATTTGTGAAAGAAAATCTTTCTTTTTGAGGAGGATATGACACATAGAGGAAGAAGGACACTAGAGGTAGAAGACTTGGTTGATATGTTTAAGGGAGTCCAAGAAATATTAAACATAATAGAAGATGCAAAAGTAAAGAATTTTCAATTGTGAGTATAGAGGATGAAGAAGAAATGATGATAGGGTTATTGTCCCTACAAGAAAGGTTAGATACTTTGGAGAGAGACCAATCAAGTGGAGGAAAATATCCCAATAGAAGAAAGATATAGATAAAGGTCATGGTGAAAAACAGAGGTAAGCCTACTATTAATGTTGTTTTTTCAGGTAAAGAGAGCCCAAATGTGCTCATGAATTGGATAGTGGAGTTAGAAATGTATTTTGCAGAGAAGTATATTGAAAACCCCATGAGGGTATAGATTATAAGTAGGAGAATATTTGGAGTTGTATTTGTGTATTGGAGAGATCTCCTAGAGGAGACAAGGGAGAGGAAATAATAAGATAAGGAGTATGCAACATATAGTTTCTAACTTTATGGGTCATGTTGTGTACTTAATAATGGAAGTATAATGATTTTATAAAATTCATGTCTTTAAGCTTGAGACAAAAGAAAATAAGAATAATATTTCCATAAAATGTAATATGAGAGAAAATTTTTCATGGGAGAAGTTCAATTATACTTTGAGAAGTAGCAAGGAGATGGATAAAAGTGAGGAGAATAAGGTTGTCTTTAAAGGCAACAAGAGAGTGAGGTTTCCATGTGAGACACTCAAATCTTATTTTCAAAATAACAAATAGAAAGAGGTTTTTGAGTAGCACATAAAGGAAGGAGTGATCATGCAAGTGGGTATAGATTTGATAGTTGTTGAACTAGAAGAAGGAGACTCATTGTTTGATGATGGGATTGAGTTTATGATATCCCATAAATGGGAAAATTCAAAATTTTCCTTGGTAGGCAATGCATTTATATTTTCTATTTTGGAGGTAAGAAGGGTTGAGAACAAACAATGAAAGCTACATGTTTCATTGAAGGAAATAATAGATGTGAATGAATAAGGCATCCATGAGGTGTTGTATATTTCCATGAAGAAAACAATAGATATTATTGATATGCATTTTAATGCACATAAGGAGAGTATGGTTGAAGACCAACCATGGGAAGCAGGAAATAGAAAGAGGAAAGAGGAGATGACACCCATGGAAGTTTTTGAGAATGGGAATTTGGGATTCCATCATGAAAGAGAAAGTTGTGAGGAGAATGTGAGCATCATATAAGCGTTTGACAACATGTCCTTAAGTTATGATGAAGAGTTGAAAAAAGTATTTGTGGGAACTATTGATTCATTAATGGTGACTTAGGTCTTGTAAAGTGGAGGACATTATTTGTATTAAGTATCATTAATAGAAGCATATCATAGATAGAGATGGTAATATACCACCTATAACACTGTATTATAACCTTAAATTTTTGAAAATGCCATATAAGCCTTCTAATTCATAGACTAAAATCATACTAGCCAATGTACCAATAGTGTATGCATATTTCCAACTAGGACTTAAAATTTCATCAATTTCATTATTTTGTGAGAAACCATGCTTTGATACCACTGATCACCTAGATAAATAGAGGAATAATGTAGAAAAACATATTAATATAAAAACTTTTTTTATTTTTGTACATAATAAGCTTAAAAATATTATGAAAAGAAGAGGTGGTTATAAAACCAACCAATGGGTGAAGCCAACCTGTAATAAACAAATACATAACATAAACTAAATAAAAGTAAATTTGGATCATAATATAATCCAATAGGTTGTTAATTGTCAATAATGTATATGATGGATATTTCATGGGAGCATACAACAATCCAAATTACCAAAAGAGGGTGCATAATTCAACTAGGATTTCTCTTGTCATTTTACACATTAACCTAAAGGTTGAAAATTTCACTTCCTAATGATAACTACACCAAGGTAAAAAAAATTGGTGTTAAAAAGTAAGAGGCTAGTTTAAATTCCATTATCATGTCCAAGAACATAAATTATCCTCAACCAACTCATTAAAAATTATATATTTTCAAGTTTTGGAACATTGTTATGGAGATTATTAGTAGCTGAAGTGATGCTCCTTGTGACTTCCATAAGGATGGTATCTATTCAGATAGAAGGAAATTTTTATTATCCCTAAATATCAAAGACTATTAAATTGTGCCATTATTTGGCTATAGAAAAGGAGCCATCCTATTGGTTTTGAAGAGACATTTATATTCTATATGTCCTCTATCCTCTTAATATATACAAAATCAAAATATTTGAGAAGTATAAAGAGATTATTTAAATAATGATTATTTATTGTCTATAGAGAATGACAAACATGCAACATGTTTTGTTAATTAGAAAATTTATAATCTCAATAAATTGATCAATCAACCAATTTCAGCATACTCATTTCCTATCTTCATCTACCTTTTAATTATTATTGGGCTTCCCTAAGGATATGTAGACATTTTATTATGGATGTAGGCTAAGGTAATCTTAGGGCATTAGTAGCATAAGACAAGAAAAAGTATTTTGAGGAACTCTTATCGTATTTTCTTATTAAGGAATACAAGATATTATGATATTTGGGTAGAAATTGGGTCCTACAACTTCCAAGGGCATTATTCTCCATAAGATAAACTTGGTAATCAACAAACTCAATGTGATGTTTGGGTAAAATTAGTTTCTATTGACTTCACTCAATTTTAGTAGAATTTGTAACTAATATAAATATACTTATGCTCAATAGTTTTTTGGTGGGATGATAAGCCAATCTAAATTAGAAGAGGAGGCCACATATTTCAACTAGGATTTCTCTTGCCATATCATATCTACATCCTAAATAATGGGAATACACCTATAATGGTATTTTAAAATTTCCTTGATGATAAATTTATTACTAAGATAATAAATTTTGATCTTGAGAAGTTAAATATTAGTTCTAGTCCCAATGGCACATCTAAGTAGTGAAATTTGTTATAAAAATAACTCCTCCAGAATAGGATGTTTCAATTTTGTTGTGGATGTAATAGAGATTTACAATGCTTTCAAGTAGTTGAATATTATGTCACTAAAGGAGATGGACATTGTATGTAAGCTTATCAAAAAATATGAGAGGGTTAATCTATAAAGCATTGTTGATACAAAAATAAAAGGAAAAAACTATTGAAACAAGGTAGATATGGCTATTATAATTACATTTTGGTGCATGTACTAGAAATCATACTTCAAATCTCTTATAAATCAACTAATGAAGGTCAGTTATGGAATTATAAAAGTGGGCCCTCCTCCCATGACATCCCATCTTGGTGCCTGCATAATGAGGTAAAATATGCCAACATGAAAAGGGTTTGATAAAAATACATAAATTGGTGATCATTTCTTATGATATTACTACCCCTTTAGAATTAGTTATGGAACATATGGCAAAAGAAAATTATCTTCTTGAACCCAAATTCCCCATTACGTTTCTCTTCAATGTGTTGTTTTAAAAATTAGTTTAACCCATTTTTGGAACAACCCCCTATGAAACTTGTCCATTTCATCTTTTGTCTCTCTAAGTTTGTTTTTGAGACGCGTTTTGAGTTCATTCTCATCTTGGCCTAGGAACATGAGAGTTGTTACAATTTCGTTGCGACCAAGAATCCCTCCCCCAGACTGTCTCTTCCAGAGTTGGTCTTTTCTTCCATTTTCGTGCATGGGTGGAAAATTTTGCCGCCAGTGCATTTTTGACCTTTGTAATGCAAGGGTGGCGAATTTTGCCGCCCCTGCATCTTTCTTGCAAGGGAAGCAAGTTTTGCTGCCCCTACATCTTATGTAATATCCCCTGTCCAATAGGGAATATAGAAAAACAAAATCTCTGATACCACTGTAATATCCTTTTGAATACCAAAACAAAAGCTTTGAATTGCTTATCTGTATTTCTACAAAATATCTTCAAATAGATAAATAAATCATAGTATAATCTCTTATTTATTTGCTCATATGCTTATAATAGAGGTCCTCTATCAAGTATACAAAGAATATTGAAAGTACAGCCTTAATAGCCTGAGTATTCCACAAACTGGGAAAGAAATCTGGATCTGGTACGTCTCAGCCTGCTATGTCAAAAACACAATCGCCGACGTCAGTTATACTGCCATCATCGGTCGATTGGGATTGTTAACCTACCAACATCGGTGAGAGGTCAGCTGATGTCAGTCTCTGTAGGTATCTACCTACCGATGTTGGTGTCTAATCTTTCCACTGGTGCGTACGGATTTTCATGGATCTGTACATACTTTGTACGGCCACCAATATAGCACAACCTGTAAACTTGATCCTGATCTGAAGAATTGTGGGCTAATACAAAGATATGTATCTAGATAATTATTGCCTAAAAAAACCAAAATAAAGAAATACCTGTGAACCCTTGTGATAGCTTTTATATGAAGTTATCTCTCAAACTTGTAAACACCTGTGATAACTTCTGTATGAAGTTATCTCTCAATTTGGCAATAAATCGGTTGATCTCTCACAACCTCTGAATCGTACACAATGAAGAGTTGACATTCTTCAATGCAAATGGAATCTTGGAACCCTTGGCTCAGTCTTCACAGAAGAATTCTTAGCAAAAACAATATCAATAATCAATCATGAATACAAACTCTCTCCCATGAGAAACCCTTATACCCTCCAAAGGTGTGCTTGCTAAAATTAGATTTCCTTAAATTAGACTTAGGGCTTCTTAAATTAGAATTAGGGTCTTAAAATTAGACCAAAATATTAATAATTAATAATTAATTAATATTTAATTAAAATTAGACCAAATAATTAATATTTGATTAAATCAATCAAATATTAATATCTCCCTTAATTCATGTCCAAACGAGCCCGAACGAAAGCCAATCCCAGCTCCATCAAGACCCTTTATCCATCCCATCAGCCTATGAGGGTCACATAATAGGCTAACCATAAACTCTGGACATGTCAACTAAAAAGGGGACATGACAATCCACCCCTCCTGAAATTGCTTGCCCTCAAGCAATTGCTGAATGATAAACCAATCAATCCACTTGGATCCCAAATGTAGTCATGATCTACCCTGCTGTCAATCAATGCTAACTTCAAGCCATGTCTATCACCACTCTCATCCAATGTCACCACACCATCCCTAGTACCAAGATAAGAATCTCAACATCCAATCCAAGAATGGAAATCAACTGGCAACTGAAGTAAACTCCTCACTCGAATAATATCTGAGTCTGGAATGTGAATGCTAGACATACTCATATCATCAACATGTGACCCACCTATAACAGAAAGTTGAGTCCCTACCACATGTGCTAACTCCTAAACTAAACTCACCTCAAGACAAAGCTCATCCACATGTCTCTCCTATGTTGGTGCCAATGTGCACTCGGCAGCACACTCTCCCATATCGTGTGGTATGAGTCTCTCCATCTGATGAAAAAACATATTTTTGATGTTGCTACCCCATATAGCCTTAAGAATATGTGTCTTCCCACCAACATCAAAATGAACCTCCATGTCCTTAAGATGAAGAGTGACTTCCTCAAGGGAATGAAGCCACTTCATACCCAAGACTAAGTCTATGTCGCCCATGTTCACCACATAATAATCAGTGTTGAACTCATAGTTGTTCAATTGCAATGGGAGGTCTCTAATCATCTTCTCACACCTAAGAGTGTGACCATCAGCCACCTTAACTTTAATGCCCTCAAAATCTTCAATAGTGAGTCCACGCTTCTCCACAAATCTAGCATCTATAAAATTATGTGTGGCTCCTATATCAAGAAGGGTGATGACCTTCTGTCCTGCCAAAACTCCATGGAGTCTGAATGAATCATCCAACTGAATGCTAGATAGGTGTTCCTCCTATATGTGTAGCTCTAAATCTGCCTCTGCCTTAGGCTCCTCAGGACTATCCTACTATTTGGAATCTTCTAATTCTGAATCCTCATAATATGCCCACATCACATGATTTGCCTTGCCCTTAGGCCTTAAAGGACAATCGTGATTGGCATCATATGGACCTTTGCTGTAGAAGTAAAGCTTTTTCTTGCATAGATCGTTAAGAGCCTCTCGATCCAAAGGTGGTGCTACTGGGTTGGCCTTTGAATCATTCTTAACACTTGATTTATCTTTGTTGAAATCTAATCCCTCTCTATCTCCGTTGGAGCACTGATGGTCTCATGATGAAGAAGTACCTCTGGAGTTATATTTACTTGATGGGGCTGCCATCTCCATACTATGTGCCTTCTTCATAGCTTCCTGTAATGAAGGAGGATCAAAGCCTTTGATCCAACCTCTCAATGGTTTTGTCAATCCCTCCATGAAGATTACTACAAGTCACCTCTCTAAAATGTCAAAAACCATAACTGATAACTTCTAGAAGTCACCAATGTAAGACTCTAGACTGCCACTCTGGCACAACTGTGCCAACTCTTGAAAATATGATTTCAAATCCTTCCTATCAAAATGCTCCACCAGCCTATCCACAAACTCTTAATAAGATGTGATCTGATCATGATGGAGTGTCACCATCTCATGGTGCCACCAATTGTGAGTTAATCACTCAAGATGTAGTGTTGCATATCTGATAGCATCTCCCTTAGCCATCAGTCACAATGTGAGAAATGTATCTAACTTACTAACCCAGGCCTGTGCTGTCACCTTACCACTACCATCAAACATTGCTAGTGTGAGCCTGCTCATAGCATGTTTCAAATCATTATTTTGGTATCTGGGTCTCCCATCTTGTCTGACCAATCTGTAGTGCTCTCTCCTCAGATTAATAAAATGATCAAAGGACATCTTCTCCTAAACTTGAGGAGCTAATAAGTCCCAGTCATCGCTTGCACCCATGAGAACATCTACAAATTCGAAATCCTCTGCCTCCTCCTCTGCTGTAACTTCTGGTTCCTCTTGAATAAACATAGGATGTGTAGGTCTATTCGATGTTCTGAAGTGGGCCTGCTAAGGTCTCTGACTAACCGTAGTACTCTTGTTATCTCCTTGTTCTCCATTCTGTCTATTAGGTGTGTTCATCCTCCTTATCATAGTAGTAAGTGCATGTAGTGCCTGTGTCATCTCATGGTAGGTTTCTCTGGTACCTAGATCATCATTAGGTCAGTGGCCCCTAGGTGGGCTAACCTCACATCTGTCACTCATGATAATCGGCTTCTGTTCTAACACCTGGGTACCTTCAAGCAAGGCTCTACTATGTGTGTTATACCTATGTGGTCCCAACTCTTGTGGCTGCATAAGATTATCAAACCCTTAGGATGGCAAGATTTAGCTCTGATACCACTGTAATATCCCCTGTCTAATAGGGAATATAGAAAAACAAAAGCTCTGATACCACTATAATATCCCTTCGAATACCAAAATAAAAGCTCTGAATTGCTTATCTGTATTTCTACAAAATATCTTCAAATAGATAAATAAATCACAGTATAATCTCTTATTTATTTGCTCATATGCTTACAATAGAGGTCCTCTATCAAGTATACAAAGAATATTGAAAGTACGGCCTTAATAGCCTGAGCATTCCACAAACTGGGAAAGAAATCTAGATTTGGTACATCTCAGCCTGCTGTGTCAAAAACATAGTCACCGACGTCGGTTATACTGCCGTTGTCAATCGACTGGGGTCGTTAACCTGTCAATGTCAGTGAGAGGTCAGCCGATGTCAGTCTCTGTAGGTCTCTACCTGTTGATGTCGGTGTCTGATCTTTTCATTGGTGTGTATGGATTTTCATGGATCTGTACGGACTTCGTATAGCTGCCAATATAACACAACCTGTAAGCTTGATCCTGATCTAAAGAACTGTGGGCTAATACAAAGATCTGTATTTGGACAATTATTGCCTAAAAAAACCAAAATAAAGATATACCTATGAACCCTTGTGATAGCTTCTGTATGAAGTTATCTCTCAAACTTGTAAACACCTGTGATAACTTTTGTATGAACTTATCTCTCAATTTGGTAATAGATCGGCTAATCTCTCACAACCTCTGAATCACACACAATGAAGAGTTGACATTCTTCAATGCAAATGGAATCTTGAAACCCTTGGCTCAGTCTTCACAGAAGAATTCTTAGCAAAAACAATATCAATAATCAATCATGAATACAAACTCTCTCCCATGAGAAACCCTTATACCCTCCAAAGGTGTGCTTGCTAAAATTAGATTTCCTTAAATTAGACTTAGGGCTTCTTAAATTAGAATTAGGGTCTTAAAATTAGACCAAAATATTAATAATTAATAATTAATTAATATTTAATTAAAATTAGACCAAATAATTAATATTTGATTAAATCAATCAAATATTAATATCTCCCTTAATTCATGTCCGAACAAACCCGAACGAAAGCCAAGCCCAGCTCCATCAAGACCCTCTATCCATCCCATCAGCCTATGAGGGTCGCATAATAGGCTAACCATCAACTCTAGACATGTCAACTAAAAAGGGGACATGACATCTTGACCTGTAAGGGCAGAAAATTTTGCCGCGCTATGTTCAAACTCACCGAAACATGTAAGGGCAGCGATTTTTGCCACCTAAGCATGCCTCAATTTTTGTGTGTAGCATTTATTGACATGTGTGGTGGGTTGTTGGGTTTGTTTTTTTCACCCCATATAAACTGATTTGAACACCATTTCTTCTCATTTCTTCCTCCTCTCCTCCTACCTTCTGCATTTGGACCATCTGACGAGTGATTTGAAGCGCGTTTTCGTAGATTCGAGCTTGTGGCATGCATGGCTTTCCAGGTGGGTTTTGTTTTTTGCATTTGTTTTTCTTGTTCTTAGTTTTTTTATCATGTTTAGGATGTTTTGGAGGATTTCTACCTACTGGAGATGGCTAGAAATACCATCCCTCTCTATTGCCTATGGTCTTGTTCAATCCTGCACGAGCGGCAATTTCACCGCCCGTCCCCCCCTCTAGTTTTTTCCCAAAGCCCTCAAGGGCGGTGATTTTTGCCACCCCTGCATCTTGGCTTTCCCCATTCCTAGTCTTCACTTGTGTGAGCGGTGAATTTTTCCACCTGCACTCACTCATTCGTGCATGAGCAACAAATTTCACCGCCTATGCACACTCTTTGCCAGACACGCATCGACTGCAAAATTCACCGCCAAAGTATGTTCAGTGTGCATGGGGTAGCGATTTTCACCGCCCCTACTCTCACTTTTCCAAACTGCATGGGCGACAATTTTTTCTGCCCCTACCTTCTCCCCTATTGTCTTGCAAGGGCGGTGAAATTTGTTGCCCATGCAGGCCATCCCTGTAGGGGAAGCGAATTTCACTACCCTCACACTCTTTTGCTTTTGGATGTAGGGGCAGTAATTTTTTCTGCCCATGCATTTCTCCTCCATATTTTTCTAACTCTGGAGGAATTTTCATCTTTTCCATTTTTTTCCCTTTTTTCCTCATTTTCCACCCCCTTTTTCTGACCCAACCTTTTTAAGTGACCTCCATTGACCAAGATCACTTAAAATGCATTTTTTCCAATTTGTCTGCTCTCCCCTAATTTCATGATCATGTCTGCAGTACCTTCAGAGAACTCTTGCTCATCGACACCTCTCCAACCAAAGCCAGTTCCCATGTCTGAAGCATCTTCAAAAAATGTGAAGACCATGAAGTATAAATACCAAGGCATCTTCCCGCTCACTTCAATCTCTTCAAACGTTGACGACATCCAAGACACTAAAATTGGCCACATGGACATGGCCGAGTTCATAACTTGAATGAAGGTGACAAACCCAAGCACCAAGATAAAGAGGATCATTGAGAGTAACATCCACCTAGTGGCCACTTTTCCAGTGGTAGCACATCATACAGAGTTTGTCCTTCAATGTGCCCACTTCTAAAATAAAGAGACCAGGTTGGTCTCAGATGCCAGCGGCAATGTGGTGATTTAGCTGGATTCTAAATTTATTGACAAAGTCTTCATGTGCCCTCTAGCCACCGAAGTGACCAAGATCGACTTCGTGGATGCCCAGAAGGAATACAACAAAGACCCCGAGAGGGCAAAGAAAGTGATGAACTACAAATGGCTGAAGACCCCCAAGACCAACCTATCTAAATGGCTACAAAACTTATAAAGGAGTGACTTCATTGAGGAAGTTGGTGACTTGATCACCCTTCTCAACAGAGTTTGATGCCTCCCATCTTCCTCACTTTTCCATGAATGGATGTACCCATTCATTAAAATCATCCTCTAAGACAAGCAAGTCATCTTTTAGGGAGAACAGATCAGCAACGCTCTCCATGAGCAGCTAACCAAGGTACATACTTCTTATAAGTTTTATATGACTTCATACCTTGTGTACATAGCTACCGTAATGTGAACTTTTCCAGGTTTGACAATCGAAGGGGATAGAAAGACAACCCCAGTATACTCATTTTATCCCTAGTTGACACTTCAAGGGTCAACCCATCATTTCAAAAGGGTAAATGACACCTTCTTTGCTGCATTTTTATGTCTCTTCGACCCTCAGCTTGAGCAGAAGATAGTATCAGATGAGGCTTGGATAGTGGTCAACAACTACGACTGCATGTTCCTCCAATTTCCCACCTTCTACTATCTTTGGGTTGGCTTTTTCCAAGGCTACCCCTATATTCTCCCCAAGTTCCCTTCAGATAGGTTGGTACTAATGAAACTTTGTTGACAACTGATTGTCGTGCATACTAGACAAATGGAGCTAAAGAAACCAAGTTTCAAATTTCCAATCAAAATTGGTAGGTATTCCATTGTAACAGCAGCTAAAGCCAAAGTCATGGAAACAAAAATGCAGATGGTCACCCTAAAGCAGTTTAAGAGAAGAGATAAATTTGACTACAGGGGAGTCAAGGACAAAATCAGGTGAAAAACTCAGTTCCATGAGCCCATGATTGAAGATATCTAAATTGACTTGAGGATGGCCAAAGAGATCAGAAAGATGGATTATTGTAGGCTGACCCTAGACCAGATTGAATATCTGGGGCTTGCAGAGATCCCCTCTAGTCTGGCCGATGATGAGAACGTCGTCAATAGAAAATACCTAGTTGAAAAATTTGTTGGCTCCCCTTTTCCTCCAACTCAGTGGTCTCAGAAGGAACTAACTTCTCTGAGAAAAAGATTTGAACCAATATTGGCTAACACCAATGATTGGTTAACAGCCAAAAGAATCAAACTGAAAGAATTTATCATGAGATTAGAGGCTCAATACCAAGCAGAGATGAAGAAGAAGGCCAAGAATAGAACCAAGAACAAAGGTGATGCACCTTCCCCTTTTAGGCCTCATAAGCCTAGAATCATCTTTGTGTCTAAGAAACCAAAGACTAATGAAGAGCTTGAAGCAACAGCTAAAGAAATTGAAGAAGAGAGTCCTCAGACACAAGCAGCTCAGCCAATGGAAATAGATGACTGGTCGATAGAATAGCCAAGCACTAAACCTCTGGCTTCATAAGACAAAGCACAACTACTCAAGAGTGTCTCTCCTTCTCCACCTTAGTCTCCTGTGGCACCCTCTTCTCCTATCTCTCCGATCAGTGTTCCCTATTCTGGAGCTGCCTCTCCTTCCAGAGTCATATTTGGTGATCCTTAGGGTGCTTCAGGAGGTTCTCCTCGCTCCTCTGGGTCCATCCCAAGTTTGTCTTCTCCCTCTTTCAATCTGAGGGAAAGTTTTGCCCAAGAGCTGAAATTAGTAGTTGGTACAGTTTCGCCTATTACTCTCACTGTGATTACTATCACCACTAGTAGTGTAGAAGCTACCACAGTAACACCAGCTGAGACAACCATTGCCACAACAGGTGCTTCTCTCCTACCCTAGATGTCAACATTCACCCCCAAAAAAAAGAAGTTTGACATTTCTCCAAATGACTTCAACTTTGGCAAAATAGTGCTGGTGAAAGCCAAGGCAACGAAGAGGCCAAAGATCCTCTCCAAATTGGTCGAAGAAAAAGGATAGAAGTTTTTGGAAATTGCTAAGCCTCCATAAGATGTAACCCTTCAGGGTTTCGACATGAGCAACTATTCCATCTCTCATGTTGAACTTGGCAAAGTTACTTACGAAGGTGCGAAAAGTGACCTTCAATCTGCTATGGACATCATGGTCTAGAAATTTGACCGAGAGAAGGAGATGAAAGATTATTACAAGGCCAAGATAGAGCAGCTAACGACAGTAATAAAAGGGTTCACTCTTCCCCCTGAAGCGGCAACTCTGGAGGCCTTCTCCATAGATGACCCTATCATCCAAAAGGTAGAGAAGACTTACTTGAAGGGAAAAGTCTTGGAGAACTACGTTGAAAAAATACATACTCAGGGACTTTCCTTGCTATCAGAGGTTGTAGAAAAGATGGACAAAATGAAGAAATTAAAGGCAGAGTTAGATGACTTTGTCTTTCTTATCTATCAGGAAATTAGTAGTTTAAAAAATAATCTTGCCAAATAGAAGGAGATGAAGGATCTAAAGAAAAGCACCTTGATATCTATCAGTGTCATCTCCAACAAAGACTCTTATGTTGAAATCAAGGAGTCGCTGACTTTTAGGATCCAGGTACACAAAGATTTAATTGAAGATCTCAAAGCTTTTAGGGATACTGGATGAACCTGGAAGTAAAGGGGAGGGTTTGGATGGATCTTAAGCTATTTTCACAAGATCTCAAAATCAGTCAGCTTCTTAAACTGACAAAGGAAAGGAAGAGGAGGAGCCCTAGCTAGTGGTTTCCATTGCTAAATGTGGGACTCCATTGCCTCAATAATCAAAAGATCAAGTGATTCATAAAAAAATAAGTTCCTCCAACCACGCCATCCCTTCCACTTCTATTGCTCAGACCAATGTCATACCTACTAAAATTCTAGAGGATGGACTTTCTTCCTCTATCTCAAGTTCTTTTCAATTATTTGATATAATTGATCATGCAAGAAAAACTAAAATTCAAATTTTAGAGGTTGAATATTTGAGGGCTAACCTAGAACAGTTTGATAGGTTAGCAGAATATGTAAAAAACAAAGCCGTCCCCGTAGGACAAGATTCTTTGAAAGCCGTTCATAATCCCTCTCAAGATAAATTGGCCCAAAATAATCTTGATGTGACTCCTCCTGCTATTCTTGGGAAAATAGAACCTTTCTATGTTTCCCTACTTATAAATGGTTATAAACTGAGTAATTACATTATAGACTCTGGAGCCTCAGATAACGTCATGCCCACCAAGGTGGCAGATTCTCTTGGCCTGACTTTGACCAAAAATTTTGAGAGGTGTTTTTTCATGAAAAATAAGCAAGTCCCCCTCCTTGGTCAAATAAAAGACGCTCAATATGCCTTCACGGTTTTCCATAGAAGCAGATAAAAATGACAGTTTTAGTGGTCGATGTTCCAGCATCTTACGACATCCTACTTGGGTGGAATTTCTACAAAGATGTTGGAGGTGAGCTAAGTATGGACTTGTCGGAAGTAAGAATCCCAATCCAAGGTATCATGAAGAAGTTGCTTCCTAAAAAAGAAGCAAGGTATGTAGTTACCTGATCGTCGGCACTGAAAGCTCAAATTTTATTTGAGTCCTTAGGCATGGGCAACTACTTCCTGTCTATGGACGAGTCCTATGTGACATCTAATGAAACTCTTACGGGTGATGACTTGAGATTGTGTTCAGCTGACATAGTAAGAGAATCAACAAATCAAAACGAACACGTGAAAAAACCTCTTCCCCCAAACGAATGAGCTTTCAAAGAAAAGACAGCATCTAACGAGCTATGGACCTTAGAATTTGACGGTAGCTGCTCTTCTACCAGTTCGAGAGCCAGGGTTGTGTTGGTGTCTCCTTAGAGAAACATTATTCCTCTGTCCTACAAATTACAGTTTAATAATACCAACAACATGGTTGAGTATGAGTCCCTATTTCTCAGACTATAGGCTGCTAAAGAAAAAGGCATTAGGCTACTCCATGCTAAAGGGGATGCTGAGTTGATAGTCTGCCAAGTGAGGAACTTTTATCAGATGAAATATGAAAGGTTGCGCCACTATCACAATTTGGTCTGGGATCAGATTAAAAATTTTGACGCTTTCAACATCTCCGTCGTTCCAAGGAAATTCAATGATCGAGCAAATGCATTGGCCATATCTACTACCCTCTTAGTCCCTCACCCAGACTTTAAGGTAGACAAGTACACTATTGAGCTTGTCTTTCAGCCAAGTGTACCCGATAATACCAGCCATTAGCAGGTATTTAAAAATGATGATCAAATCATCGCCTTCTTGGAGCAAAAGGACAATTTTGAACAACTATGTTTTGAAGGTAGTGAACTCCGAGAATGTGAAGCAACTCCTGAGTCAAATATGAATACAGGTGAAGATTTCTTATAGCTTAAGGGGAATAAGATTTCTAAAGGCCTAGTTTCACTAGAGAAGTTGTTTGATAACCATGATAGGTTTATTAAGCAACAACGAACGGATTCAAAATCCTCTCAATATTATGATCAGGTAAACTTGGGAACCAAGCAAAATCATAAAATGGTAAACATTGGGAAATGCTGCACTCTTGAGGAAAGATTTAAGCTTACTAGTTTACTTCGCCAATATATAGATGTATTGGCTTATTCCTATGATGATCTGAAATCACTCAGGCCAAATGACATTCGCCACGACATTCCTATGAAGGCCAACTCTGTACCTTACAAGTAAAAATCTAGGCAATATAAACTAAAAATCTCAGGTACCATTTTAGCTGAGATACAAAAGATGCTTAACGCTTGAATAATTTTTCTAATCCATCACTCAATATGGATTGCCAATATAGTGCCTGTCAGGAAGAACAATGGAAAAATTTGAATCTGTGTGGATTTTAGAAACTTAAATTAGTTGTCTTTAAAAGATAACTACCCCCTTCCTATCATGGATCAAGTTTTGTAGATGGTAACAGGTTCAAAAATGTTATCAATGCTAAACAATTTTTTGGGGTACAATCAGGTCGAAGTCAGAAAAGCAGATCAGCACAAGACAATGTTCACCACACCTTGGGCACATTCGCTTATCGAAGAATGCCTTTTGGTCTGATAAATGTAGGTGCCACATTTCAAAGGGCAATGGATCTTGCCTTCAAGGATGAAATGGTAAAATTCATTGTAGTATACCTGGATGATCTGACAGTGTTCTCAAAACATCATTCTGAGCATGTCCACCATTTGCAAAGGATACTAAAAACGCTCTCGTCAGAATGGTATTTCTTTAAACCCAAAGAAATCTATTTTCAGAGTCGCTGAAGGGAAACTTCTCGAACACATTGTGTCTTGAGAAGGCATTAAAATTGATTTAGAGAGAGTTGAGTCCATCCAGGAACTTACTCTTCCTACTAGCAAGACTGCAGTTCACTCTTTCTTTGGAAAAGTGAACTTTCTACAAAGGTTTATTCCCAATTTTGCTGAGAAAACCTATCACATTGTCAACATGATGAAAGGCAATGCTACATTTAGGTGGACTGTTGAAGGCAAATCAACGTTTAAAGAAATTAAGGAAGCAATTGCCCGTGCACTAGTCTTGGTTTGTTTAGATTATACTAAAGGTTTCAAAATATATAAACATACAATATCAGCCATTTTGGTCCAACAGAATCTAGAAGGTGTAGAATCTCCTATCTCTTTCATGAGTTGTCCACTTAAAGATCATGAGCTGAAATATTTCCTTATAGAGAAACATGCATACGCAGTGGTCAAAGCAGTCAAGCACTTCAAGTTTTATATCCTGAACTCTCACACCGAAATTCTCATACCAGACACAATAGTAAAATCTATTCTCACTCAATAAGAGTTTGGTACGAAGAGAGGTAACTGGATTGCCAAGACTCAAGAGTTTGATCTGGACATCAAAACTACCAAGCTCATACAGAGAAAGGGTCTTTTCCAGTTGATCTCCAACAATATTCTAGGTAAAGAAGAAAGTGAAGAAGTATTGATCGAAAGCATCCCTACGGTCCTCTTTGTTGCAACTATTGATGAGTGGTATTCTGACATTGACCATTTTTTGACATATGGTGATTGTCCCACTCATCTTTTTTTTAAAGAGAAATGGAATGTTAAGTTAAGAGCAGTTGGTTATGTCCTTTGGGACAATGGTCTTTACAAGAGAAACCTGGATGGGGTGTTTCTTCGATGTGTTGACAAGGTGCAACAAGAAAGACTCTTAGAATCTTTCCACAATCTAGCCTGTGGAGGACATTTTTTTGCACCGGTGATAGTGCATAAAATTCTATGAGCAAGGTATTATTGGCCGATGTTGTTTCAAGATTCCAACAAGTGGGTGCGTAGGTGTGAATTATGTCAGCGATTTGTTGGAAAGCCTAAGCTTCCTGCTTTACCTCTCAAGCTGGTAGTAATCGAAGAACCATTTCAGTAGCGGGGTATTGACTTCATTGACGTACTCAACCCATCTTCAAGTGCCGAACATGATTATGTCCTCATGGCAATGGATTACTTCACTAAGTGGGTGGAGGCCATCCCAACCAAGCACACTACGTCTAAAGTGGTGTGCAGTTTTCTCAAAGAAAATATCATCTCTAGGTTTGGGGTCCCACTAAAGATCGTAATAGATAATGCGGCCTATTTTTGATCACATGAAATTACTCAATTTTATTTCTATTATGGGATTACCCTATCCCACACTTCAGATTATTTTGCTCAAGAAAATGGCCAAACAAAATCAAGTAACAAGAACCTGGTCACTATTATCAAAAAATTGGTGGACGATAATCAGAGAACATGACACAAAGCATTATATGATGCTTTATGGGTAGATAAGATAACACCCAAAAGGGCTATAGGTATGTCGCCTTTCTAGCTTCTATATGGATTGAATGTAGAAATCCTTATCACCCTTAAATTGCCAGCGCTTAAGTTAACTAAAGTAATCGAAGACTCAACCTTCAAGAGCTCAATCAACAAAAGAATCATGTGTCTGAATGAGCTGAATGAGCGTCGAGCCATGGTAGTGGATCGGATTAAGGAGCATCAAAACTAGGTGAAGGCACTCTTTGATAAAAAAGCTAAGGTTCGTGAATTCCAAGTCAGAGATCAAGTCTTATTTGTGACAAGAGGCGAGAACCAAAAGGGATGCACGACAAATTTGACTCCCTGTGGAGAGGCCCATTCACCATTCGATAGCTCTATGGCAAGGCTAGTTTCTTGCTGGAGTACCAAGATGGAACACCATTTGCACTAGTTCACAGCGGGCAGCATCTAAAACTGATCAATCCTTGAGGCTTGGATAAGTCCATTTGTATATATGTATAGTTTTATGTTTTGTCTATTTTTCTTTCATTTTTAGCTTGACTCTGTAGCCCAATGGTTTGGATGAAGGCACTTAGAGACTGGTTTCTACTCCCGCTAATCAATTTGATTAATGGAAGTTCCCCAATAGGAGACAACTGTTATTTCTAAAATTAGTTTAACCCATTTTTGGAACAACCTCCTATGAAACTTGTCTGTTTCATCTTTTGTCTCTCTAAGTTTGTTTTTGAGATGCGTTTTGAATTCGTTCTCATCTTGGCCTAAAAACATGAGATTTTTTACAATTTCATTGCAACCAAGAATCCCTCCCCCAGACTACCTCTTCCAGAGTTGGTCTTTTCTTCCATTTTCATGCACGAGTGGTAAATTTTATCGTCAGTGCATTTTTGACCTTTGTAATGCAAGGGCGGCAAATTTCACCACCCCTACATCTTTCTTGCAAGGGTAACAAGTATTTTTGCCCTTGCATCTTGACCTGCAAGGGCAGCAAATTTTTCTGCCCCTACGTTCAAACTCACCGAAACATGCAAGGGCGGTGATTTTTTCCGCCCAAGCATGCCTCAGTTTCCATGTGCGGCATTTAAATCCCATATAAACTAATTTGAACCCCATTTCTTCTCATTTCTTCCTCCTCTCCTCTTGCCTTCTGTTTCTAGACCATCTGACAAGCGATTTGAAGCATGTTTTCATAGATTCAAGCTTGTTTTATTTTTTGCATTTGTTTTTCTTATTCTTTCTCAGTTTATTTATCATCTTTAAGATGTTGTGGAGGCTTTCTACCTACTAGAGATGGCTAAAAATGCCATCCCTCTCCGTTGCTTGTAGTCTTGTTCAATCTTGCATGAACGACAATTTTACCATCCGTCCCCCCTCTGGTTTTTTTTCAAAGCCCTCAAGGGTGGTGATTTCTACTGCCCCTACGTCTCTGCTTTCCCCATTCCCAATCTTCACTTGTGTGGGTGGAAAATTTCATCACCCACACTCACTCATTCATGCACGAGTGGCAAATTTTGCTGCTTGCACAAGCTCTTTACTGGACATGCATCGGCAGTGAAATTTGCCACCGAAGCATGTTCAGTGTGCATGGGGCAGCGATTTTCACTGCCCCTACTCTCACTTTTCCAAACTACATGGGCAGTGATTTTCACTACCCCTACCTTCTCCCCTATTGTCTCGTAAGGGCAGCAAAATTTGCCACTCGTGCAGGCCATCCCTGCAGGGGCTGTGAATTTCACCGCCCTTACACTCTTTTGTTTTTGGATGTAGGGGTAGCAATTTTTGCTACCCATGCATTTCTCCTTTAGATTTTCCTAACTCTGGAGGAATTTTTGTCTTTTCCATTTCTTTTCCTTTCTTCCTCATTTTCTGCCCCCTTTTTTTGGCCTAGCCTTTTTAAGTGACCTCCATTGACCAAGATCACTTAAAATGTATTTTTCTCAATTCGTTCGCTCTCCCCTAATTTTGTGATCATGTCTGCAATACCTTCAGAGAACTCTTGCTCATCAACACTTGTCCGACCAAATCCAGTTCCCATGTTTGAAGCATATCTGGAAAAGGTGAAGACCATGAAGTATAAATACCAGGGTGTCTTCCTGCTCACTTTGGTTTCCTCAAACGTTGATGATATCTGGGACACCAAAATTAGCCACGTGGACATGGCCGAGTTCATAACCCGAATAAAAGTGATGAACCCAAGCACTAGGATAAAGAGGATCATCAAGAGTAACATCCACCTGGTGGTTGCTTTTTCAGTGGTAGCACATCATATAGAGTTCATCCTTTAATGTGCCCGCTTCTACAATAAAGAGACCAGGTTAGTCTCAGATGCCAACAACAATGTGGTGATTCGACTAGATCTTGAATTCATCGACAAAGTCTTCATGTGCCTTCCAGCCACCAAAGTGACCAAGATCAACTTTATAGGTGCCCAGAAAGAATATGACAGACCCTGAGAGGGCAAAGAAAGTGATGAACTACAAATGGCTGAAGACACCTAAGACCAACCTATCCAGATGGTTGTGGAACTTTCTGAGGAGTGACTTCATCAAGGAAGTTGGTGACTTGATCACCCTTCTCAGCAGAGTTCAAGGCCTCCCATCTTCCTCATTTTTCCATGAATGGATGTACCTATTCATTAAAATCATCCTCCAAAGCAAGCAGGTCATCTTTTGGGGAGAGTAGATCAACAACACTCTCCATGAGTAGCTAACCAAGGTACAAACTTCTTACAAGTTTTATATGACTTCGTACCTTGTGTACATAGCTGCTGCAATGTAAAACTTTTTGGGTTTGACAACCGAAGGGGATAAAAAGACAACCAGAATATACTCATTTTATCCCCAATTGACACTTCAAAGGTCAACCCGTCATTTCAAAAGGGTAAATGACACCTTATTCACCACATTTCTATGTCTCTTCGACCCTCAGCTTGAGCAGAAGAGAGTATCAAATGAGGCTTGGATAGTGGTCAACAACTATGGCTACATGTTCCTCCAATTTCCCACTTTCTGCTATCTTCAGATTGGCTTTTTCCAAGGCTACCCCTATATGCTCCCCAGGTTCCCTTTAGATAGGTTGGTACTAATGGAACTTTACCGACAATTGATTGTCGTGCATACCAGACAAATGGAGCTAAAGAAACCAAGTTTTAGGTTTTCAATCGAAATTGGTAGGTATTCCATTGCAACAGTAGCCAAAGCCAAAGTGATGGAAATAGAAATGCAGATGGTCACCCTAAAGTAGTTTAAGAGAAGAGATAAATTTGACTATAGGGGAGTCAAGGACAAAATCAAGCAAAAAACTTAGTTCTATGAGCCCATGATTGAAGATATCTGGATCAACCTGAGGATGGCCAAAGAGATCAGAAAGATGGATTATTTCAGGCTGACCCTAGACCAAATTGAATACCTGAGGCTTGCAAAGATCCCCTCTAGTCTGGTTGAGGATGGGAACATCGTCAATAACAAATACCTAGCTGAAAAAGTTGTTGGCTCCCCTTTTCCTCCAACTCAGTGGTCTCAGAAGGAACTAACTTCTCTGAGAAAAAGATTTGAACTAATATTGGCTAACACCAATGATTGGTTAGTAGCCAGAAGAATCAAACTGAAAGAATTTATCACGGGATCAGAGGTTGAGTACCAAGTAGAGATGAAGAAGAAGGTCAAGAATAAAACCAAGAACAAAGGTGATGTACCTTCCCTTTCTAGGCCTCATAAGCTTAGAATCATCTTTGTGTCTAAGAAACCAAAGACTACTAAAGAGCTTGAAGCAGCAACCAAAGGAACTGAAGAACAGAGCCCTCAAACACAGGCAGCTCAGCCAATGGAAATAGATGACTGGCTGACAGGACAGCCAAGCACTAAACCTCTGCCTTCATAAGAAGAAGCACAACCACTCAAGAGCATCTCTCCTTCTCCACCTCAGTCTCCTGTGGCACCCTCTTCTCTTATCTCTCTGATTAGTGTTTCCTCTTTTAGAGCTACCTCTCCTTCCAGAGTCATATTTGGCGATCCTAAGGGCACTTCGAGAGGTTCTCCTCGCTCCTCTGGGTCCATTCCAAGTTTGTCTTCTCCCTCTTTCAATCTGGTGGAAAGTTCTACCCAAGAGCCAGAATCAGTAGTTGGTATAGTTTCGCCTATTATTCCCATTATGACTACTGTCACCACTAGTAGTGTAGAAGCTGCCATAGTAACACCAACTGAGACAACCATTGCCACAACAGGTACTTCTCTCTCACCTTGGATGTCAGCATTCACCCCTAAAATAAATAAGTTGGGCATTTCTCCAAATGACTTCGACTATGGCAAAATAGTGTCGGTGAAAGCCAAGGCACCGAAGAGGCCAAAGATCCTCTCCAAATTGGTTGAAGAAAAAGGATAGAAATTTTTGGAAATTACTAAGCCTCCATAAGATGCAACCCTTGAGGGTTTTGAAATGAGCAGCTATTCCATCTCTCATGTTGAACTTGGCAAAGTTACTTATGAAGGTGCAAAAATTGACCTTCAGTCTGCTATGGACATCATGGTCCAGAAATTTGACTGAGAGGAGATGAAAGATTATTACAAGGCCAAGACAGAGTAGCTAAGGGTAGTAATAAGAAGGTTCACTCTTTCCCCTGAAGTAGCAACTCTGGAGGCCTTCTCTGTAGATGACCTTGCCATCCAAAAGGCAGAGAAGAATTACTTAAAGGGAAAAGTCTTGGAGGACTATGTTGAAAAAAAACATACTCAGGGAGTTTCCTTGTTATCAGAGGTTGTAGAAAAGATGGACAAGATGAAGAAATTAAGGGTAGAGTTAGATGAGTTTGTCTCTCTTATCTCTCAGGAGATTAGTAGTTCAGAAAAATATCTTGCCAAATGGAAGGAGATGAAGGATCTGAAGAAAAGCACCTTGATATCTATCGGTGTCATCTCCAACAAGGACTCTTATGTTGAGATCAAAGAGTCGCTGACTTTCAAGATTCAGGTACTCAAAGATTTAATTGAAGATCTCAAAGCTTTCAGGGATGCTGGTGAGAACAACGATGTAAGTCTGCTCAATAAATTGGAAGAACTACCTTGCAATCTCACCTCCAAAGAAAATCAATTCCTCTTAGTAGGAGAAATGATCCATAGTTTCAGAGAAATGATTCAAAGAGATTTTGAAGAGAAATCCTTCTCAATGTCCTCTATGGATAATATTCTAGACACTCAGTTAACTTTGAAAAATTTAAAATCCAAGTTAACTGGTCATGCTAAGGCCATCACATCATTAAAAGATGCATTAATTAGAGCCAAAATCGTCTCCAAGAAGACAATTGCGCCAGATAGCATAGGAATTCAGGCATGTATTACTATGTATGATGTTCATTTGAAGAAATCTGGCAGCAAGAACTAATTTTTTTCCTCTTTTCTTCTTCTTCTTGCCTTATGCACTTTTGTTTTGTGAAAAGTGCATGCAATTTTGTAGAATGTAATTACATGTAAATATTTTAGAAAAATATCTCAAAGTCAAAGATGAGTTGTCTTTGACCAAGATATTTTTGTATTTTATTATTTTCTAGTTTTTGAGGATTTTCTCCCTATATATAGTGGAGACCTCATTTGTAATAAAGGAGTTTTTAGAAAAATTAAGAGCAAACACTCTGCTAAGGTTGAAATAATTTTTGAGACTTTGTGCTCAAACTTATAAATCATATTTTGTTGAATGAATGAGAAGCATGTTTATTTTAGACTTTGTGTTGAAGTTATATGTGTTGTCTAGGAAATAATTTATTATGTTCTCTTTCCTGGTGATCTCTTGTGTATCTAATTTAATAAGCAAAGTGGGTGTATTAATATTATCTAAGAACGCTTCTAAAAGGTAGAGGATAGACTTTGAGCTACTTTTATCTTTGAGATTCAGTCATGTTTTGTAGTTTTATGCAAAGACTTTGTGCTTTGTTTCACTCTATGGCTACCTCTGTTCAAGATCAGTGAAGAAGACTACGAAAGACTTTGTGCTTGCATAATTGTTCTTATGGAATTTGTTACTTAAGGTGATCTTCTACTTCCCCTTTAATACCATTCCTGAAAGAAGAGGAGTGTGGTTAGCTAAGGATCAGGAGGTCTCTCTTTTGTTCTTCATACATTACCTCTAAAAAAAGAGAGGTAGATGTTGTTATACCATCTCATGTGTTATTTTCTGCTTAATTATATACATATATCCAATGCATAAATATTTAGAGGGAACCTCCCCTTGATGAGAGGAGAGATTTACTTCATCCAGATCTGGTAAACCCATATTTTTTGTGGTGTAAATCTCCCTATGCTGTGGTTGATATACCCGCTTTGTCTTCAGTTAGTTGACGACAAAATATTCACCCAACATTTTTTTGGTGACTCCACTGGAGATTACGAATGAACATCTTGAAGCCTCAAGCTTCAACTTGAAGTAGTTTCAGTCCCTTTTCCATTTTAAAACCTGGCAAATCCATGCTACACAAGAAGCTAGAGAGCCAAGGGTGTTTTTGACCCCGTGTTTGAGTTGGCATAGCAGAGCAACTTTGATCTGTTCCCTCCACCGCCTTTCCTCCAACGATCTAAAAGTCTTCCTCCTGACCTTATCAGATCACCCTCGCAAGGACGAGCTTCTTTTCTTGCTGTCAATCATGCCTTACCTATAAATACTCCACCAAGATTTGTTATCCTGCCATTTAATCCTCTTATCATTATGGCTCAAGGTCCATGGAAAATTTTTTTTGGTCCTCTTAATTTGACTGCACCTTTGCATGAACTACCTTATAGTTTCAGAAAAAAATTCCTAAGTTTTTTGGTGACGGGAAGGTTCATCCCGATGAGCATATTGTTGCTTTCTCCATAACATGTGGCATAATTGGTGTCGAATTTGAAGATGTAGCAGTGAGACTTTTCGTGGAAACCCTACAAGGAGCTACCACGGATTGGTTCTATCACCTACAGGCTGGGTCAATAACTAACTGGGATATGCTCAAATCCAAATTTGAAGCCAGATTTAAACCTATTAAAGATGTGCACACTTTGTTAGCTCAGCTAACACAAATGAAAAAAGAATCCCTATAACCCATGAGGAATTTCATAGCTAAATTCAATAAGTTGAGAAATCAGATCCCAACTGTTGCTCAGCCCACACCTGAGAATCTCAAATGCTTTTTCATCAACTCTCAGCTTCCCAAAGTAAGTTTCCTATTGAGATGAGCTGGCCCTATGGATCTAGCCCTGGCTCAAGATTTGGCTACTGAGATTGAAGATGATCTTATTTTGGCAGGTAAGATCAGAAAAGACCCTAGTAAAAATAAATTCTCTTCATCTGCTAAAAGTTCTTCTTCAGGCACTACATATCATATGGTGTAGAAATTGACAAACAAACTAATAGCTTTGAAGAGGCAAATAGCCTAAGGTATGTCTGCTCCTACCTATCATGATATGCCCAAGAGAACGATCCAAAATTAGCAATATCAGGGCAATGCTACGCGGAACCAAGGGCAATCAAATCATCGCCTACCTCCCCCTCCAAGGAAATTGGCCATTGAAGCAACACTTGCCAATTCAGTGGTTGACTACCTAGAGGCTGAACACGACTATTCTTTTCAACCCCAGTTAGATGAACAAGAAGATGTTAATCTCTTTGATGAGTAGAAAGAAGAATTAGTTGGCGACTCCAATATTAGTTTTTTGGATTACCAGGATGAAGCTGGAAGTAAAGGAGAGGGTTTGGATGGATCCTACGTTGTTTTCACCAGATCTCAAAATTAGTCAGCTTCCCAAACTGACAAAGAAAAGGTAGAGAAGAAGCCCCAGCTGGTGGTTTCCATCGCTAAACATGGGACTCCATTACCTCCACAATCAAAAGATCTGGTGATTTATAAAAAAGTAAGTTCCTCCAACCACACCATCCCTTCCACTTCTATTGCTCAGACTAGTGTCGTACCTACTAAAATTCCAGATGATGGACTCTCTTCCTCTGTCTCAAGTTTTTTTCAATTATTTGATATAATTGATCATGCTAGAAAAACTAAAATTCAAATGATAGAGGTTGAATATTTGAGGGCTAACCCATAACAGTTTGATAGGTTAGCAGAATATGTAAAAAACAAAGCCATCCCCATAGGACAAGATTCTTTTAAAGTCGTTCATGATCCCCCTAAAGATAAATCGGCCCAAAATAATCTTATCGTGACTCCTGCTGCTCCTAGGAAAATAGAACCTTTCTATGTTTTCCTACTTATAAATGGTTATAAACTGAGTAATTGCATTATAGACTCTGGAGCCTCAGATAACGTCATGCCCACCAAGGTGCCAGATTCTCTTGGCCTGACTTTGACCAAAATTTTTGGGAGGTGTTTTTCCATGGAAAATAAGCAAGTCCCCCTCTTTGGTCAAATAAAAGACGCTCAATATGCCTTCACGGCTTTTCCAGAGAAGTGGATAAAAATGATGGTTTTAGAGGCCAATATTCCAACATCTTACAACATCCTACTTGGGCAAAATTTTTGCAAAGATGTTGGAGGTAAGCTAAGTATGGACTTGTCGGAAGCAAGAATCCCAATCCAAGGTATCATGAAGAAGTTGCTTCCTAAAAAAGAAGCAAGGTATGTAGTTACCCAATCATCGGCACTAGAAGCTCAAATTTTATTTGAGTCCTCAGGCATGGGCAACTACTTCTTGTCTATGGATGAGTCCCATGGGAAATCTAATGAAACTCTTACGAGTGATGACTTGAGATTGTGTTCAGCAGACACAGTAGGAGAATCAACAAATCAAAATGAACATGTGAAAAAACCTCTTCCCCCAAATGAAGGAGCTTTCAAAGAAAAGGCATCGTCTAATGAGGTATGGACCTTAGAATTTGATGACAGCTACTCTTCTACCAGTTCAGGAGCTGGGGTTGTGTTGGCATCTCCTCAGGGAGACATTATTCCTCTATCCTACAAATTGTAGTTTAACAATACCAACAACACGGCTGAGTATGAGTCCCTGTTGCTTAGACTACAGGCTGCCAAAGAAAAAGGCATTAGGCTACGCCATGCTAAAGGGGATGCTGAGTTGATAGTCTACCAAGTGAGGAACCTTTATCAGAGAAAAAATGAAAGGTTGCGCCACTATCACAATTTGGTCTGGGATTAGATTGAAAATTTTGACGCTTTCAACATCTCCACCATTCCAAGAGAATTCAATGACCGAGCGGATGCATTGGCCGTATCTACTACCCTCTTAGTCCCTCACCTAGACTTTAAGGGAGATAAGTACACTATTGATCTTATATTTTGGCCAAGTGTACCCGATAATGTCGGCCATTGGTAGGTATTTAAAAATGATGATCAAATCATCGCCTTCTTGGAGAAAAATGATAGTTTTGAACAACTACATTTTGAAGGTAGTGAAATCTGAGAATGTGAAGCAACTCCTGAGTCAAATATGAATATAGGTGAAGATTTCCTACAGCTTAAGGGGAATAAGATTCCCAAAGGCCTAGTTTCACTAGAGAATTTGTTTGATAACCATGACAGGTTTATTAAGCAACAACAAACAGATTCAAAATCCTCTCAAGATTTTGATCAGATAAACTTGGAAACCAAGCAAGATCATAAAATGGTAAACATTGGGAAATGTTGCACTCCTGAGGAGAGATTTAAGCTTACTAGTTTACTTCACCAATATATAGATATATTGGCCTATTCTTATGATGATTTGAAATCACTCAGGCTGAATGACATTCACCACGACATTCCTATGAAGGCCAACTCTGTACCTTACAAGCAAAAATCTAGGCAATATAACCCAAAAATATCAGGTACCATTTTAGCTGAGATATAAAAGATGCTTGATGCTCAAATAATTTTTTCAATCCATCACTCAACATGGATTGCCAATATAGTGCCTGTCAGGAAGAAGAATGGTGAAATTCAAATCTGTGTGGATTTCAAAAACTTAAATCAGTTGTCTTTAAAAGATAACTACCCCCTTCCTATCATGGATCAAGCTCTACAAATGGTAATAGGTTTAGAAATGTTATCAATGCTAGATGATTTTTTAGGGTACAATCAAGTCAAAGTTAGAAAAGCAGATTAGAACAAGACAACATTCACCACACCTTGGGGCACATTCGCTTATCAAAGAATGCCTTTTGGTCTGATAAATACAGGTGCCACATTTCAAAAGGCAATGGATCTTTCCTTTAGGGATGAAATGGGAAAATTCATTATAGTATATTTAGATGATCTGATAGTGTTCTCAAAACATCATTATGAGCATGTTCACCATTTGTAAAGGATACTAGAACGCTGTCATCAGAACGGTATTTCTTTAAACCCAAAGAAATCTATTTTCAGAGTAACTGAAGGGAAACTTCTCAGACACATTGTGTCCTGAGAAGGCATTAAAATTGATTTAGAGAGAGTCAAGTCCATCCAGAAACTTACTCTTTCTACCAGCAAGACTACAGTTCACTCTTTCTTTAGAAAAGTGAACTTTCTACGAAAGTTTATTCTTGAGTTTTTTGAGAAAACCCATCACATTGTCAACATGATGAAAGGCAATGCTACATTCAGGTGGACTGCTAAAGGCAAATCAGTGTTTAAAAAAATTAAAAAAGCAATTGCCCGTGCACCAGTCTTGGTTTGTCTAGATTATACTAAAAGTTTCAAAATATATAGTTATGCCTCTGAACATACACTATCAGTCATTTTGGTCCAATAGAATCCAGAAGGTGTAGAGTCTCCTATCTCTTTCATGAGTTGTCCACTTAAGGATCATGAGCTGAAATATTCCCTTATGGAGAAACATGCATACGCAGTGGTCAAAGCGGTCAAACACTTCAGGTTTTATATCTTGAACTCTCACACTGAAGTTCTTGTACCAGACACAACAATAAAATCTATTTTGACTCAGCAAGAGTTTGATATGAAGAGAGGTAACTGGATTGCCAAGACTCAGGAGTTTGATCTGGACATCAAACCAACCAAGCTTGTACAGGAAAAGGGTCTTTGCCAATTGATCACCAACAATATTCAAGGTAAAGCAGAAAGTGAAGAAGTATTGATCGAAAGCATCCCTACGGTCCTATTTGTTACAACTACTGATGAGTGGTATTCTGACATTTCCTATTTTCTAACATATGGTGAGTGTCCCACTCATCTTTCTTTTAAAGAGAAATAGAATGTTAAGTTAAGAGCAGTTGGTTATGTCCTTTGGAACAATGGTCTTTACAAGAGAAACCTGGACGGGGCATTTCTTTGATGTGTTAACAAGGTGCAACAAGAAAGACTCTTATAATCTTTCCACAATCTGGCCTATGGAGGATATTTTTTTGCACTGGTGACATCGCACAAAATTCTACGAGCAAGGCATTATTGGCCGATGCTATTCAAAGATGCCTACAAGTGGGTGCATAGGTGCAAATTGTGTTAGCAATTTGTTGAAAAGCCTAAGTTGCCTACTTTACCTCTCAAGCTGGTAGTAATCAAAGAATCGATATTGACTTCATTGGCGTAGTCAACCCATCTTCAAGTGCTAGACATGATTATGTCATCATGGTAATGGATTACTTCACTAAGTGGATGGAGGCCATCCAAACCAAGCATGCTGCGTCTGAAGTGGTGTGCAGCTTTCTGAAAGAAAATATCATCTCCAAGTTTGGTGTCCCACTAAAGATCATAATAGATAATGCAGCCTATTTTTCATCACATAAAATTACTCAATTTTGTTTCTATTATGAGATTACCCTATCCCACACTTCGGATTATTTTCCTCAAGAAAATGGGCAAACAAAATCAAGTAACAAGAACCTGGTCACTATTATCAAAAAATTGGTGGACGATAATCAGAGAACATGGCACAAAGCATTATATGATGCTTTATGGGCAGATAGGATAACACCCAAAAGGGCTATAGGTATGTCGCCTTTTCAGCTTCTATATGGATTGAATGCAAAAATTCCCATCACCCTTGAACTGTCAACGCTCAAGTTAACTAAAGTAATCAAAGACTCAACCTTTGAGAGCTTAATTGACAAAAGAATCATGTGTCTGAATGAGCTGAATGAGTGTCAAGCCATGGTAGTGGATCGGATTAAGGAGCATCAAAACCAAGTGAAGGCACTCTTTGATAAAAAAGCTAAGGTCCACGAATTCCAAGTCAGAGATCAAGTCTTGTTGTGGGACAAGAGGTGAGAACCAAAAGGGATGCATGAAAAATTTGACTCTTTGTGGAGAGGCCTGTTCACCATTCGACAGCTCTGTGGCAAGGCCAGTTTCTTGCTGGAGTACCAAGATGAAACACCATTCACACTACCTCACAGCGGGCAACATCTGAAACTATTCAATCTTTGAGGCTTGGATAAGTCCATTTGTATATATGTACAGTTTTACGTTTTGTCTATGTTTATTTCATTTTTAGCTTGACTCCGTAGCCTAATGGCTTGGATGAAGGCACTTAGAGACTGGTTTCTACTCCCGCTAATCAATTTGATTAATGAAAGTTTTCCAACAAGAGCCAGCTATTGTTTCCAAAATTAGTTTAACCCATTTTTGGAACAACCCCCTACGAAACTTGTCCGTTTTATCTTTTATCTCTCTAAGTTTGTTTTTGAGACGCATTTTGAGTTCATTCTCATCTTGTCCTAGGAACGTGAGAGTTGTTACGATCTCATTGTGACCAAGAATCCCTCTCCCAAACTGCCTCTTTCAGAGTTAGTCTTTTTTTTTGTTTTCGTGCACGGGCAGTCAATTTTGCCGCCAGTGCATTTTTGACCTTTGTAATACAAGGGCAACAAATTTTGTCATCCCTGCATCTTTCTTGCAAGGGCAGCAAGTTTTGCCACCCCTACATCTTGACCTGCAAGGGCGGCAAATTTTGTTGCCCCTATGTTCAAACTCACCAAAACATGCAAGGGCGGCAATTTTTGGCACGCAAGCATGCCTCAGTTTTTGTGCATGGCATTTATTACCACACACGGTGGGTTGTTGGGTTTATTTTTTACCCCATATAAAGCAATTTGAACCCCATTTCTTCTCATTGCTTTCTTCTCTCCTCCTGCCTTCTGCATCTGGACCATCTGACGAGTGATTTGAAGCACATTTTCATGGATTCGAGCTTGTTTTGTTTTTTGCATTTGTTTTTCTTGTTCTTCCTCAATTTTTTTATCATCTTTAGGATGTTGTGGAGGATTTTTACCTATTAGAGATGGCTAAAAATATCGTCCCTCTCCGTTGCCCACAGTCTTGTTCAATCCTGCACGAGCGGCAATTTCACCGCCTATCCCCCCCTCTAGTTTTTTCTCAAAGCCCTCAAGGGCAGCGATTTCTACTACCCCTGCATCTCAACTTTCCCCATTCTCAGTCTTCACTTGTGTGAATGGTGAATTTTGCCACCCTCACTCACTCATTCATGCACAAGTGACAAATTTTGCCACCTGCGCATGCTCTTTACCAGACACACATCGGCGGCAAAATTTGCCGCTGAAGCATGTTCAGTGTGCATGAGGTGGCAATTTTTACCGCCCCTACTCTCACTTTTCCAAACTGCATGGGCAGCAATTTTTGCTGCCCCTACCTTCTCCCCTATTGTCTCACAAGGGTAGTGAAATTCACCGCCTGTGCAAGCCATCCCTAAAGGGGTGGCAAATTTCACCACCCTTACACTCTTTTGCTTTTGGATGCAGGGGCAGAAATTTTTGCCGCCCATGCATTCCTCCTCCAGATTTTCCTAACTCTAGAGGAATTTTCATCTTTTTCATTTTGTTCTCTTTTTTTCTCATTTTCTACCCCCTTTTTTTGACCTAGCCTTTTTAAGTGACCTCCATTAACCAAGATCACTTAAAATGCATTTTCCCTAATTCGTCCGCTCTCCCCTAATTTCATGATCATGTTTGCAGTACCTTCAGAGAACTCTTACTCATCGACACCTGTCCGACCAAAGCCAGTTCCCATGTCTGAAGCATCTTCAAAAAAGGTGAAGACTATGAAGTATAAATACCAGGGCATCTTCCCACTCACTTCAGTCTCTTCAAATGTTGACGACATCTGGGACACCAAAATTGGCCACATGGACATGGCCGAGTTCATAACCCGAATGAAGGTGACAAACCTAAGCACCAGGATAAAGAGGATCATCGAGAGTAACATCGACCTGGTGGCTACTTTTCTAGTGGCAACACATCATACAGAGTTCATCCTTTAATATGCCCACTTTTACAATAAAGAGACCAGGTCGATCTCAGATGCCAGTGGCAATGTGGTGATTCAGCTGGATCCTGAATTCATCGACAAAGTCTTCATGTGCCCTCCAGCCACCGAAGTGACCAAGATCAACTTCATAGACACCCAGAATGAATATGACAAAGACCTCGAGAGGGCAAAGAAATTGATGAACTACAAATGGCTGAAGACCCCTAGGACCAATCTATTTAGATGGCTACAGAACTTTTTGAGGAGTGACTTCATTGAGGAAGTTGGTGACTTGATCACCCTTCTCAGCAGAGTTTGAGGCCTCCCGTCTTCCTCACTTTTCCATGAATGGATGTACCCATTCATTAAAATCATCCTCCAAGGTAAGCATGTCATCTTTTGGAGAGAGCAGATCAGCAACACTCTCCATGAGCAGCTAACCAAGGTACAAACTTCTTACAAGTTTTATATGACTTCATACCTTGTGTACATAGCTACTGTAATGCAAACTTTTCTAGTTTTGACAACTGAAGGGGATAGAAAGACAACCCCAGTATACTTATTTTATCTCTAGTTGACACTTCAAGGGTCAAACCATCATTTCAAAAGGGTAAATGATGCCTTTTTTGCCGCATTTTTATGTCTTTTTGACCCTCAACTTAAGCAAAAGAGAGTATCAGATGAGGCTTGGACAGTGGTCAACAACTACAGTTGGATGTTCCTCCAATTTCCTACCTTCTGCTATCTTTGGGTTGGCTTTTTCTAAGGCTACCCCTATATGCTCCCTAGGTTCCCTTCAGATAGGTTGGTACTAATGGAACTTTGTTGACAACTGATTGTCATGTATGCCAGACAAATGGAGCTAAAGAAACCAGGTTTCAGGTTTCCAATTGAAATTGGTAGGCATTCCATTGCAACAGTAGCCAAAGCCAAAGTCATGGAAATAAAAATGCAAATGGTCACCCTAAAGCAGTTTAAGAGAAGAGATAAATTTGACTACAGGGGAGTCAAGGACAAAATCAAGTGAAAAACTCAGTTCCATGAGCCCATGATTGAAGATATCTAGATCGACCTGAGGATGGCCAAAGAGATTAGAAAGATGGATTATTGTAGGCTGACCCTAGACCAGATTGAATATCTAGGGCTTAAAGAGATCCCCTCTAGTCTGGCCGATGACAGGAACATCGTTAATAGCAAATACCTAGCTAAAAAAGTTGTTGGCTCCCCTTTTCCTCCAACTCAGTGGTCTCAGAAAGAACTAACTTCTTTGAGAAAAAGATTTGAACCAATATTGGCTAACACCAATGATTGGTTAGTAGCCAGAAGAATCAAACTGAAAGAATTTATCACGGGATCAGAGGCTAAGTACCAAGCAGAGATGAAGAAGAAGGCCGAGAATAGAACCAAGAACAAAGGTGATGCACCTTTCCCTTCTAAGCCTCATAAGCCTAGAATCATATTTGTGTCTAAGAAACTAAATACTACTGAAGAGCCTAAAGCAATAGCTAAAGGAACTGAAGAACATAGCCCTCAGACATAGGCAGCTCAGCTAATGGAAATAGATGACGAATCGACAGGACAGCCAAGCACTAAACCTCTACCTTCACAAGAAGAAGCACAACTGCTCAAGAGCATCTCTCCTTCTCCACCTCAGTCTCCTATGGCACCCTCTTCTCCTATCTCTTTGATCAGTGTTCCCTCTTCTGGAGCTGCCTCTCCTTCCAGAGTCATATTTGGTGATTCTCAAGGTGCTTCGAGAGGTTCTCCTTGCTCCTCTGGGTCCATCCCAAGTTTGTTTTCTCCCTCTTTGAATCTAGGGAAAAGTTCTATCCAAGAGCTGAAATTAGTAGTTGGTACAGTTTCACCTATTACTCCCACTATGACTACTATCACCACTAGTAGTGTAGAAGTTGCCACAGTAACACCAACTGAGACAACCATTGCCACAACAGGTACTTCTCTCCTGCCCTAGATGTCAACATTCACCCCTAAAATAAAGAAGTTGGACATTTCTCCAGATGACTTTGACTTTGGAAAAATAGTGTCGATGAAAGCCAAGGCACTGAAGAGGCCAAAGATCCTCTCCAAATTGGTTGAAAAAAAAGGATAGAAATTTTTGGAAATTGCTAAGCCTCCACAAGACGCAACCCTTGAAGGTTTTAAAATGAGCATCTATTCCATCTCTCGTGTTAAACTTGGCAAAGTTACTCACGAAGGTGCAAAAATTGACCTTTAGTCTGCTATGGACATCATGGTCCATAAATTTGACCGAGAGAAGGAGATGAAAGATTATTACAAGGCCAATACAGAGCAGCTAATGATAGTAATAAGAAGGTTCACTCTTCACCCTGAAGCGGCAACTCCGGAGGCCTTCTCCATAGATGACCCTATCATCCAAAAGACAAAGAAGACTTACTTGAAGGGAAAAGTCTTGGAGGACTACGTTGAAAAAATACATACTTAGAGAGTTTTCTTGCTATTAGAGGTTGTAGAAAAAATGGACAAGATGAAAAAATTAAGGGCAGAGTTAGATGACTTTGTCTCTCTTATCTCTCAGGAGATTAGTAGTTCAAAAAAATATCTTGCCAAATAGAAGGAGATGAAAGATCTAAAGAAAAGCACCTTGATATCTATCGATGTCATCTCCAACAAGGAATCTTATGTTGAGATCAAGGAGTCGCTGACTTTCAGGATCTAGGTACTCAAAGATTTAATTGAAGATCTCAAAGCTTTCAGAAATGCTGGTGAGAAGTGCGATGTAAGTCTACTCAATAAACTAGAAGAAATGCCTTGCAATCTCACCTCCAAAGAAAATCAATTCCTTTTAGTAGGATAAATGATCCACAGTTTCAGAGAGATGATTCAAAGAGATTTTGAAGAGAAATCCTTCTCAATGTCCTCTGTGGATAATATTCTAGACACTCAGTTAACTTTGAAAAATTTAAAATACAGGTTAACTGGTCATGCTAAGGCCATCACATCATTGAAGGATGCATTAATCAGAACCAAAATCGTCTCTAAGAACACAATTGTGCCAGACAGCATAGGAATTTAGGCATCTATTACTATGTATGATGCTCATCTGAAGAAATCTGGTAGCAAGAACTGAATTTTTCTCCTCCTTTCTTCTTCTTGCCTTATGCACTTTTGTTTTGTGAAAAGTGTATGCAATTTTGTAAAATGTATTTACATGTAAATATTTTAGAAAAATATCTCAAAGTCAAAGATGAGTCATCTTTGACCAAGATATTTTTGTATTTTATTATTTTCTAGTTTTTGAGGATTTTCTCCCTATATATAGTGGAGACCTCATTTGTAATAAAGGAGTTTTTGGAAAAATTAAGAGCAAACACTCTGCTGAGGTTGAATCAATTTTTGAGACTTTGTGCTCAAATTTGTAAATCATATTTTGTTGAATGAATGAGAATCAGGTTTATTTTAGACTTTGTGTTGAAGTTATATGTGTTGTCTAGGAAACAGTTTCTTATGTTCTCTTTCCTGGTGATCTCTTGTTTATCTAGTTTAATAAGCAAAGTGGGTTAATTAATATTATTTGAGAATGCTTCTAAAAGGTAGAAGATAGACTTTGAGCTACTTTTATCTTTGAGATTCAGTCATCTTTTGTAGTTTCATGCAAAGACTTTGTGCTTTGTTTCACTCTACGACTACCTCTGTTCAAGATCGGTGAAGAAGACTACGGAAGACTTTGTGTTTGCGTAATTTTTCTTTTGGACTTTATTACTTCAGGTGATCTTCTACTTCCTATTTAACACCATTCCTGAAAGAAGAGGAGTGTGGTTAGCTAAGGATCAGGAGGTCTCTCTTTTTTTCTTCATACATTACCTCTGAAAAAAGAGAGGTAGATGCTGTTATACCATCCCATGTGTTAGTTTTTGCTTAATTATATACATATATCCAATGCATAAATATTTAAAGGGAACCTCCCCTTGATGAGAGGAGAGATTTACTTCATCCAGATCTGATAAACCCATACTTTTTGTGGTGTAAATCTCCCTATGTTGTGGTTGATATACCCATTTTGTCTTCAGTTAGTTGACGACAAAATATTCACCCAACACAATGTTGTCACAATGGTTTTTTTAATTAATATCAATCAATATAATTCTTTAGATAAAAAACTTAAATGCTCCAACACATTGGAAATATTTTATAAGTTCATGTTTTTTTGTGATTGTAACAAGTTATCATACTCAATGATGTACGAAACATGCCTAGATCTAGATGTATTGATCCATTTAAATTGTGAGCCACCCCTATATATAGGTATTTTAATTCAGAAAAAATTCACAAACTAAAATTCTTCTCAACATCATGTCACCCATAATTTATTAAGTATATTTTATAGTGACTAAGCATTGGAACCAATTCCTCAACATACCCACTAAAGATAAAACTAAGATAGTTTGTAAATAAAGGGCATAAAACTTTGAATGGTTTTAGACAAATATTGACACAAATCCTATGAAGGAGCTTAAATATTGAAGGGATATCAACAAATGTCTCAAATTCAATTGTGTTATTTATTCTATTAGTTATATGCCATGACAACTAATATTGAAACCATTTACTCCACTGAAATTCAATTGTAGAAAGAAAGTTTATTTTACTTACAAAAATTCCTTAGTCTTTTGTTTAAGATAGTATGTTTATCTTTGCTTATGAACAAGATCATGGAATCTAAGACTTTTTTGGGAATGTTACTTGTTAGGTGGCCAATGTACATTATATTGTACAAGAGATATATAATAATATCTAGTTTGACTATGACACAAAACATTTTGTGTTGAAGTGACAATCATGGGGTTAGTTTTAATCTAATGTATTTGTAAATACAACCACTAGGTAGTTATGGCTAAGAGGGTATAACTCACATACATGATGATGTTAATCATGAGATAATTACTAGTTAAATTTTGGTCCTAAGTCAACCCTGAGTCCAAGGGGAAAACCTTTGACTTGACCTATATGACATGGAGGTCTCAAAGGCAAAAATGGAAGTCAGAGCTCAAGAAGTTGCCTATTCAATGTCAAAAAGTTCCATTTTTTTACTTGTCACTGTAACTTGTCCAACGAATTATTCTCAAAGGTTCCACGTGAGTGATTCAACATGTGATTAGAGGACTTAAAGAGGTAGGGGAGGGATCTCATAGTTAGCATAAATGACTTACAAGTCTTGTTTTATGCATATTTTAACTTAGGATAAAAAGTGCATTTTTATTATATTGAGAAGGGCATTATTGAGGTTAGAATAAGTGGTTATCTTTTCAATCGAGTCTAATGGGAGGCCAAGAACCTAGTCCTATATGTTATCTTCTCCCCTCGGATGTGTTGGTAGTGCCAGTTTTCAGTCAAGATGAGGTATTTACATATTAACACTTTATTTGAAACTAATATTTTTTTCTTAAACTTATTATTAATCATTTTATGGTTGAATGGAAATTAATTGTTTTTTCACCTCTTGCAATGCTCTCTCCCTTTTCTCACCCACTTTTGCATGAAATTGTATTTTAACTATTAATGGTGATTTAGAGACTAGAATAGGTTTGTGATATTATCAAAGATCAGTTGTAGGAAGCCTAACACCCTTAAGGTTTAGGCCTAAAAAGTCATACAACTATTGATGTGCATTGACTTGGGTCTAGAGACCTCAATGGAGAGTTAAAGTATGTTAGGAGTGAGGTGTTTAAGGGTTATAAACCAATATCAAGAATGTGTATTAGACCTATTAGGCCAAATAACCTTTGATGGCAAAGTGCAAGAAAGTGTAAAGGAGTGTGGATGGATTTGAAATTAGATTGAGTGGGTTGAATGAAGGTTGGATAGGTGGATATAAGATCTAGAGGAATTGTTATTGAAAGTATTAAATAAGAGGAAGGCATCTAGGCATAGCCAATCCTAGGGATTGTATAGTGAGAGAGTGTGAAGAGCGAATGAAAAAGGGGTATGTTGGAGGATAGTAAATGTGATGCAGGAGCATCACCAAATACATGTAGAATCTATGTTGACAATATTCTTAGGTAATTATTAAGACCTATAAACTAGGTTAGTTTAGTAAGTTTAATTTTAATGAGTAAGAGAGAATCTTATCAATTTTATTAAATTACCAATCTTGGTTTAGAATCTAAAAAAGTGATAATCCTCACTCTTAATGAGGAATAACCATACACTGCCAACCAAAGAGCTTAAAATAATTAAAAAATTCATTTTTGAAGCGTTTAGAGCATATGTTGTAGGTTTGTCTCAATAGAGGACGACTGTGTAAATGTTTTTTTATTGCATAGAATAAATATTTTTGAGTCTAATTGCATTTTTTCCATTGTATTATCCATTTATAATATGATTATAATAATTTCATATTGACTTCAATATTAAATCCAAGTTATATTTGTGAAACCCTCAGGAATTATATATTTTTATTATTATAATCATTTTTAGAGGCTTATTTACACGTGGAAACTATTATATAAACTAAATTAGAGTATTCTAATAGTTGAATAGGTCTGTTAAGTCCATTATACATGTGTCAAATCATATAAAATCCCAATAAGCTCTATGAACTATCAATAATTAGCTCTTGGCTTGCAAAAATTCTAAGTAAATCTAAAGTAAGGGTTTCATGAGTAAAACACCTCTAAAAATCAAATGATTGAACAATAAGGTCTAAAAATTTGTAAAAATTTGATATATGACTAAAATTTTACCTTGAATCTGATTCAGTTGACCAAAAAAGTTGATTTTACTTTATGGAAAAAGTGAGGAAATATGATCATATGGCCATAAATTTAGCCCTTGCATACAAAACTATTTTTTAAGAATGAATATATTGAAGGCATGAGATACAGGGAGAAGGGATTATGAGTAACGTATAGTTATCTTATCTAAAATAATGTGTTCCAATTATAATTATATGACTCTAAACATGGTTTATGGGTTATTTTCTTGACATCTATAAGGTGATATCCCTAGACAAATGGTCTGATAAAAGATAAATATTACCAAATGTTATGTTTCCCTTCTATAATCTAATTTTTTGAGAAAATAGTAGACTCATGATGCATTAGTTAATGTCTATACCTAATAATAAAATAATTAACTAGAAGTCATCTCAATTGTATGTTCTATAAATAGGATTTAGACTAATGTTACTTTTGTCCTTTTTGTGTTTGATGCTTGTAAATACATGTTTTGGCCTTTATGAATATTTTGATTATATGTTGAAAATATGATTACATAAATGATAAATAAGAATATATTTTCATATTATGAATAAATAAAAACACAAACATTTATTAACTGACTTATAAATATGGTTTAGGTGTAAAGACCTAGCAAACCAAGTATTTTACTTTTCTAGCATTATTGGTTGAACCTGACACATATTGTGTTAATAATTATTTTGTTATAAGTTATTTTTGAATCTATGTCATAGCTTCCACATATTACATAGATATAATTTTGTCACTTTACATTCTACTTTTAAATCTACATAAAGCTACTTTGCTTGAAGAATGTTGAGTCTAGTTTAAGTCATTATTTATGCCTTTTTATCATTAGCACTATGTTTATCGAAAATGGATTTGTAGGTTGAAAAAAAAATTATATACACAGTAAAAACATGTTGTCAAACCTATTATACTATATACAAGTATGCCAAATCCTATTGTGTCGAATGTCAAGCTCAAATATATTGAATCTACTATTTGTAAACTTGAGGTTATTCAAATGAATTATAAACCAATTATGGATAAAATACATGTTTGTACTCATATTATCAAGTCTACACCTATTGTACAAATATAGAAGACAATGAAACTCAATAAACATCATGTTATTCTAAGGTTTATAATTAGAGGCCTTATAAATAAATGTCAAGATAAGTCTTCACCTATTGGTCAATCATGTGAAATACAAACCTCAAAGTTATCAAGTCAACCAAAATCACCTTGTAATAAATCTAGTGAAGTCTAAACTTGTTCTCATTATGCACGTTGAGGTCATCCATTTACCCATTGCTTTGACCTACATCTTTTTATATCATGAAAATGATCATCTTACTCATCATTCAATCATTTTTATCTACGAGATCCACCTATAGAAGTCATAATCCTTCTAGATAGTGATTTAAGGTTTATTTGTTGTCCAAATCCTATAAAAGAGTCTAATCCAATCTTCAAGATGGTGATTTGTCTATAAATGATGTTATAGTTGATAATTTTAGTGTGGACCTTGATTCCTAATACAAAATATGGATCTACTTTACTAGATATTTTGTTTAGTTCATTTCCACTATACTTAATTATGTAATTCTTGCATGTAAAACACTATGTAAGACATTTACTCAAGCTTATTCATGTAAAATGAACAATTCAATTAAGTTGTAGTGGTAAAATTAGTTTTGAGATGGTAAAAAGGCCTATTTTATTGATGAAGTTAGCAACTTGTAGCCTTTGAATCTAAGGGTTTCACCATCAAATAAAACATGTGTAGAAGAGCGGTTGTAAATGCTTCTTCTTCTTAGAAATGATTACTTGAAGTATTTGGTGGGTTTCAACATGAAAAGGCATAAATATAGTCTCTATTGAAATCATAAATCATCAGATAAGTCAATGATAAGTTTTGAAGTTGGATTGACATTGTAGTTTTCAAGTTTCGTTAATGTTGTCTCATTGTATCCTAGTTGTGAATGGTTATTTTAGTTATGTTGGATCACTACATGAAGTGTCTAAGAATTAAAAAGCAATCATGTGTGAAAGATTTAGATAGTGTAATAATGAAATATATATCCATGAAGACCATGTTTGGTCATAACTTGTACAATTATTGCATTAAATAATATAAGAGAAGTGCAATTACCTCACCCATTGGAGTTTTTCCCACATTGGGTTTCTCTAAGTCATATAATTTTTTCATTTTATGCTTTGTATTTTCTAAATCTTCCATTTATATATTCAATATATTATACAGTTCATTTATAACACTTGTTCATCTCTATTTTAGCATTGAAAATAATCTAGAACACTCTCCTATCAGTCATATGTTGAATTAGGAGTACATGATCTATGTTGGTGAATCTTTGTGTGGAATATCCACATAGTTTATGAATCACATTGGTATCACAACTAGTTTAGCTTTAGTATCATTTTGTGTGGTTTTCTATGCCAATGAATACATAGTAGTATATGCCTATCATGAGAAAAAGAGGAACAAGTGGTTATACTATTCTAGCTATATTTTAAGAAGTAATTTCCACAACAAAGTGGAAGTAAGGGATTAGAATTATGATTTGTTTTAATGAATAAAATGCCTATATATATATTAGAAGATAAATTTCACAAGCTAGAAGGAGTGGCTATAATTTCTCTTTCTATGAGTAAGCTTGATCGGTTTTAGTCCATCATGGGTATTCTCATGGATAAGCTTGGTGTTTTTATATATACATTTAATCAAGTAATGAGGATGATCCCAAGCATGAGAATATGGAATAACAACCACATTCCAACAAAGATCCACCTTATTTCAAGGTTGAGGCAAAGATAGAGATCTAGCCATATGATAAACATATAAACATGGAGAGGCTAGATCATTATCTTTCCCAACTAGAAGTATATTTTAGTTTGCATTATATCAATGAGAGCAATTTTTTTTTTGCAAGGTTAAAATTAACCAATCATGCTTTAACTTAATTTGAAAGTTATGTTCATACCTTGGTTCTTAAAAGCTTCCTCCTATTAATAAGTGGGGTAATTTTACACTGATAAGAAAGAAGGATCCTTATCTTATTTATTATGAGGAAGAAAGGTCCATGTATGGTAGATATATAAGGTAAAATTAAGGCCTAAGTATGTAGGAGTACACAAGTGAGGTCCACAAGAAGACTGTCCAAATGGGAAAAGATATAGTGGACCATGACATCTTGATGAAGTATGCTGGTGAGCTCCATAGTCTTTTGAGTAGACCTATCCTCTTGGCCCAATGTACGAGTGTAAATGAGGCTTGTTATAAATATCCCTACTTGAATATGTAAAATAAAAAGAAGGCTACATATAATTCTCAAATCACTCCAAAGAAATAAGTGGTTCTAAGCATAAGGGTAAAGCAAAAGGTTAAAATAATGCTACATTTGTTTATAAGAAGGATACTATAAGGAATTGTGGGCATTATGATGTTGATAGCTATTTTGAGGAAAATTATTAAAGTCATGTCTAAAATTACATTTGTTGTAGAACCAAAAAAAAGAAGGCCATGACATCGGTTGTAGCTCCGATGTGGATGACATTTTGTGTTGTACTTTTGTAAATAAAGAGGTATGTTTGGATAGTAGTAATTCTCAAGAAAGTGAAAATTTTAATATTTTCCATAATAAAATTTAGATGAATAAAAAAAAGTGGATGCTCTTTTTGATACTTTCTCACCAAAAAAAATATAAGCAAGGAGTTACTTCTCAAATTGAGGATATAGAATTACAATCATCCAAGCCTATATGCTTTAGGTTTAGTGAATAATTGTGCATACATAAAGTTAACTAAGTAATGTAAAATTAATTTTGGTATTAATGAATATTTCATTGATGAAGTTATAGTGGATATTATTCCCCTTAATGTGTGTGGTGTAGCATTTGGTAGTCCTTACTTGTATATCCAAGATGTTATCTTCATGAGGAGAGCCAATCAATACCATTTGATAAAAAAGGGCAAGATATACATAATTTCATCCTACAAAGGTGACTCTAAGATATATTTGGTAACTGAATCTAAAGCTAAAAGGATTGTTAATACAAGTGGGAGGTTTGCTTTACTTATTTTAAGATATATTCAGGATAAAGAAGTGGTTGAACATAAAACTTATTTTAGCATGTTTAATAATAAATAACACAAGAATATTATAGAATTAGTATAATATTTCAAGGATGTATTCCATAAGCCCATGGGGTTGTTAGTGGTGAGACCTATTGAGCACAAAATTCATTTGCTATCAGACAATCTATTTCCAAATCATAGGTTGTATAGGCAGTAATTGAAAGATGTCAATGAGGTAAAATAAAAGTTATAGTAATTAATTAGTCAATGTGTATGTCCTAATAATTCTCGATGTGGTTCTTATATTGTTTTAGTACCTAAGAAACATGGTTCATGTAGAATGTGTGTTGATTATAGAACACTTAACAATATAACCATTAAGAATAATTACCCTCTTTTACAGCTTGAAGATCTTCTTGATCAACTTAAACATGCCAAAAATTTTACTAAGATGGATTTATAATATGAATATCACTAATTTAGTGTTAAAGGAGAGGACATTTGGATGGCAACATTCAAAACAAGGCAAGGTTGTACGAATGGTTGGTTATACCTTTTGGGATATGTAATGCACAACTTACCTTTATGTAGATGAATGAGGTAATGAATCCATTTATTGATTCCTTTGTCATTGTTTATTGGATGATATTTTTGTTTTCAAATTTTTTTTTGATGAGAATATTGATCATTTAAAACAAGTTTCAAAATTTTTGAGGGAGACTAAGTTAGTGTAGTATTGAATGAGAAAAAAAGCAAGTGTTGCATGAAAATTTCATCTTTTACTCATGTGATAGTTCAAATTCATGTAGATATGATAATTAGATTAGTCCTTGATGATAAATTAATGTTTGATCCATGTCGGTGAATTATTTTACACATCGAAGCTAGTGCAAAACATCTTCAATACATGATAGTGGGTATGAATTTTGTACCATTATCTTTTTAAACACATGATAGTCCATATACAAGAGTCTTGTACTAATTTTATTTGGAATTGTGACTACTTAGAAACCATAAGAATAAAATCTTGGCCTAATTTTTCTTTGATCAAGGAGCTCTTGGATCTGGCATAAAACTTCATCATTCTCACAAATGGACCTAGGGAAATCTAGATTGTTTGTAATAAGGGATCTAAAAAACAATTTAATCTCATGTTTTACTATGTTTAATGTGTGTGTAAAGCCTTTGGATATTTAAATAAGTTTCTATTTTATTGTATTAACTTGTCAAGCTATTATTTCTATAATGATTGAGTGGAATGGCATGTTATCAATGCTCACTTTCCCAACTATGCATGTACTTTTAGATAAATTTCAAGTATCACAAACTTTTACATTTATAAAATGATCTTATAGAATTGATTTGTGAATTCTAACATGAGTTTAGTCTTTGGAGGTGACTCTACGATGTTGAAAAAGTGAGATTTGACATGAAAAATCTACCACCATGGATTGGCTTGATATGTAGCATCACCATCATACACATACAATATTTAAAGAATACTATTACACACCTCTAGTTGTGAAATGTCACTTGTGAATTGTATGTCTATGGGCTTGAATACATACTTGGAAATGTAAAGTTGATTAACCTTGACATCCTTACCCTGTTAGAACCATCCCAAAGAGTAGTTGGTTAGGAATGTGGTTCAATAGTATGGCTAGGCATTGGTTTATAGTTTGTGTAATTATGTTATATAGGATCCCATTGTCAATGATGATGTTAAATATTACCCCTTAACCATAAATTTGGAGTAAAAAATAATCCTTGTCATCAAAAATGTCTATGGTATTAATATTGGTGCCTAGACAAGTAACATATAGATCAATGTCATCCATTTGTGTGATAACTAATGTAGACTGCACAACAAAATATTATTGTGTGTAGTATTATAAATAATTACATGAGCTTGTGAAATGGTGATCAAACTACTTATCACTTACATTCCTCTTTCCTTTGTGTGACACTGAAGGTAGTGGAGCCTTCTAGTGTTGCATAACCTTCATATGTCATTCTCTCTTCTATAACATGTTTTGCTCATGCACGACAAGGTTCGATAGTGCACTAGGCTTGAGTTGGGTCCTATACACTACTTTGGATGAAGAGGAAAACTATTTTTTCATCTTAACCTTACCTGTAATCTTTGTAGAGTTGTTATATGCTTTCCCCAATGTGTCAAAAGTCAAGAATTACATTTTTACATGAATGTAAGGTAAGATTTTTTGGATCTACCTTATCACCTTATGTTTCTCCATTGTGTCCTCATGTAGGAATTTAATAGAGTCATGGAACTCATTCATGAATTCCCTATAACATGATAAATGTTAAAAAACATTCATTGGCCAATTCACCTTCATATGACCTTTTGCCTTGTAGTCACAATACCAAAAATCATTGTCTTCATTCTTAGTGTCTCTCATTGGCTTTCTCATCACTTGAAGGATGTCATTTAATAAGGATTTTACTAATCCATGTTCATTATCATTTTTAGATTAAAATTCATCATCTTTGCTCCTTGAGTACGGGGTTGTTTTATTTTCACTTTCAATATATATCACTTAGTTATATACATCTTTGTAAGATGAAAATGGGACCACCTTCATCTTCCTCTTCAATGAGAATACCATCCCTTAAATGAAGTACCATTTATTTAAGTCATCGATTGGTTATCTTTCAAGTTTTCCAAGTAATTATTTGAGCCTTGTATTGTAGGCTTATATGTTATCATGCTTACCTTGTCAGGTATTATAGATATCATGACAATCTGGTTGTCATCTCTCAAGAGCTTTAATTTATTCTTAAATACCTAGGTTACCTAATCAAAGATTGGTGTATTTATGAAAAAATCAATACCCACTCCAAAAAGTGTGATTTTCAAATTGTAATTCATGTCATGAAATTCCATACTAGATATTCTAATCCATAATAGGAAGCTTTGGTATCTTCTACTTTTCTAGAGATGGAGTTGATGGGGTGCCCATATATATGGGAAAGAGTTTATTCTAACATGTCTATTTAAATATAGTTATCCTCCTCAATAAGGTCTATATTGGATATTCCTCTAATATCTCAAAATTATTGGATATGTTCTTATACTCATCTTTAATTTGATAATAATCCATACACTATCCTACTCATAGTCATGTTTTTGTGCTACTGCCTCCATTTTGTGGTTCATTTTGTCCTAGTGTATTTATCTTTGTATCATCATTATATGCCTTAAATTCCAAAAATAAGTCATTATTTAAATCTATATTTAAATAAAAACTATCATAAAATGAAAGGGGCTTAGTCAAATCCTCATTGATTCTAAGGAATATTCACTAGATTCTTCTGTAACACCTTCCAACCTGACTTGATTTACAAGGTCTCTGCTATTGAGGTATGTTACTATTTGTGTGTTGAGACATTAATGTAAAAGGTAATTAAATCTCATTTATGTACCAAAGGTGCACTTTTTAATTTGCATGGTAAGTATTCATGATGGCTTAAGCATGGTTTATTAGGTTCTTGAGTTTTGCATAAGGTGTTGACACAATGTTGTAATGTGACAAGATTATGAGAAGATGTGTGGTAGTGGTTGAACATGGAATGAGGTTTTTAGAAATGAAAATGTGTTCTTAGAGTGAATATATAATGGCAAGAAGGTCTCAAAGTGGTATGGTGCCTAGTAGGTTTATGTGAATAGACTTGTTCATGAGCATGAACATAGCTTGTAGAGGCATGATGGTGATGATATGGATATGTATGAGATTGAACTTGTAAAATTTTGTATGTGATAATGATAAAAGGATATATAATATGAGTATGAGTTGTTGACATCAATACATGAGGGTTTAGGGTGTTTTCAAGGTCTAAGTGTGGCTTACAAGTACAAGCCTAGTTGGCAAAGAGACCTAGTGTAGCCTAATGAGGGGTCAAAGTCAGTTTCAAAGATGATATACCTCATTTGAGATTTAAAAAAAGTGTGATAGGTTATTTTAAGAATTATCATGAAGTTTTAGGCCTTGAGTCAAAGGAAAAAGCAAGACCATCTTTGTATGTGTAGAATAAAGAGATGAAGACCTGAGAAGGAACTTTTGATGCTTGTTGGAATGTGTGACTATTGCATGGGAAGTTGAGATTTTAGGGAGAGATGAAAAAGGGTCCTCAAAATGTCTTTCAAGCATTAAGAGTTGGTTTTATGGGAAAAATTTTATGAACCCTCATAGTGAGACAATTTGGAAGATCTTTTTGGAAATGGATCAGAATGGTTTGGTTGATCTAGTTTGGTGATTGTATCATGTAGGGTACTCTCCCAAGTTTCCCTAGGTGGTATTGGTTTGTCACAAGAGTGAGTGGGAGCTATTGGAAAACCCTTATTTCTCATAAATTTGGTAGAACAAGTAGGGTTAACTAAGCAAAGCATGAAAATAGATGGAATTTAAAGCTGGAGACATATGTCTCGATGAATTTGGAGTAGATTAAATAATTCAAATATTTTATTCTAGTCATGGAATTTGGAATATCACTAAAAAAGCTTAGTGAGGAAGATAGTGAGAAAAATAGGTAGGAGTGAGAATGAGTTTAGGAATATGTTGTAGTGGAGTAGTAATGGATCCAATTACATGATTTTATTGTACAAGACTTATAAAACTTACCCATTTTGGTTAGATGTTTTTTGAGGTCATTAAAATTTGGAAAATTGTGTTCATAAGATGACCTATCTAGTGAAGATAAGATAGTGAAGGAGTAAGATTGAGAGATTGGTCTACAAGATCAATATTATCACTAGACCATGATATATCTCTATATGAAGATTACCTAATGATATCATAAGATCATACACATGAATTATTATTTTATAAAAGTGTCTAAATAAGTAGTAAAATTCATGTTCACTATGACTGGTTCTCAACACAGAATGATAGTTCTTAGTATGCAAGATGGAGTGAAGAGTTTCAGACTCTATGACATGAGTTAATGTATATGGTGCTCATAATGATGTTGTTTGTGACATATATCACCTATACATGATTTATAGAATATTTAAATATAGTTTAATAAGATGAAATATGGAATCCAAATTGGCTTGTCTAGCTATGTAAGAATTGTGAAAGAGAAGCTCAACAAATTGGTCTGTAAGACTAATGGTTGACACCCAAACTAATGATCTATCTATTAGATCATGCTATATAGGATTGTATATCTATGTAAGACAAATGGTTGACACCATAACCAATGATATATCTATTTTACCATGTTATAGATGCCATAAAGGAACTATAAATGTACATGAGATGTCTTAGAAGTGTTCTTATAGGATCTAAAGACAACATTCTTTAGGACTGTATTTTTAGGGTATTTGGTAGTTTTCTATATATTAATGAGTTTGATGTTTTTGTGTCATAATGACCAGTTTGGAAGTGTACTAAACATATGGTGATGTATTATTGGTTCCATGGGATCTTATAAATGGATTTGGAGTGTTATAACATGCATGCACATATGTTTATGGTCAAAGGTTCTTGACTATGTTTTGGAACTTTCTGGTAGAACAAAGTGAGCCTTTCATTGAGGTGTTTATAAGTATTTGAAACCTAAGTGATGGAGTATAATGTATTTGATGATGAACCTAGGTTCATGAATTTTTCATACATATGTGGATTGTGCATTGAATGTGTTTCTATATGTTGTTTGAACTTCATCTTTACAAATATTATTTTTGGGGTGATTAGGCCTAATAGGTCTTTAAGCCCTAATAAACATTTCATGAGGTAATCAAAGGATATGTGACTTATTGAGAATATAGGAGGTTATTTTATGTTTTTAGATAAGTTATTAAAAGTTTTGAGGACTTAAGTGAGGCCTATCTGATCCATAGTGGTTTAAGTTGTTTCATGGAGAAGATACACATAATGCAATTAGGTCTCTAAGTAGGCCTAGAAGAAGATTGAGGTCTAAATGAGTTTGTAAAACCTAATGGTGATGATATTTTGATTTATTATTATGTGTAACATGTTCTAATATATGTTTTGGGTTTGATCCTAATGGATTAATGTCTTGATTAACCAAGAGTGTGAGTGACCTAGTGATTGGTATAAGGCATAATAGGCCTATTTTAGTATGTAAAAGGGAATGAGAGTGCAAGAGAATAAAAGATAACGTTAAGGAGAATAAGGAGGTAATGTAGACCTTCATATGGGTGTAAAGGATCAAGTCATGAAAATCCATCAGAAGTTCTAAGTATGATAAATAAGGTCATATGACCTAATCAATCCATATGAGGGTTATTTGAGTGAAGTAGAAGAAGATTAGATTTGATTGTTTGAAGAGGTATTTTGAGAGTGTTTAAGGAGTGATATTGTGTTGATTGTGTTGGGTGAATATGTTTTTAATCAGCTAACTAATGAGCAAAATAGGTCTGATCAACCACAACAAAGAAGATTGGTTGGCCAAGTGTGAAGGTTTACCACATCAAAAGGGGATAAATCTCTCCTCTCATCAAGGGGAGGTTCGCTATAAGTATGAAGGGGTTATATATATATATATACACACACACATATATATACATATATATACACATATATATACATACATACATACATATATATATATATATATATATATATATATATATATATATATATATATACATATGCAAAAAATAACACTTAGGGGTAGGGTAACACCATCCATCTCTCTTTTTTTAGAGATGATGCTCAAAAACAAAAGATAAAATTAGGTGAAAACACTGAAGGCACTTCTCTTCTTTCAGAAGTGATCTTATAGGAAACAACAAGATTTCTTTCAGGTAGTGACAAGTGACTGGTAATCGGGTGTAATAACCAACAAAATTAAGTGTAGCACAAAGTCTCCACTTCAGCTACCTAAAGAGTGAGATACAAAGAATAATGAGGGCACAAATTCATCCCAAGGTCCTTTACATAAAAAATAGAAAATAGCTAAACAAGGCAATTTTAGGTAGCACAAAGTCTTCCCATAGTTGGCTTCAGGACACCTTCCTAATTATTTCCACTAGCTCTACTTATTTCATTCGATGGACAAGAACACATTTAGAAGACAGACATAAGAAAAATCTCCTAAAATGACATAAACCATGACAACACAAAGTCTGAAAGTAACTTGCTTTCTCATTTAAACAAGGAAATATGATCAAAAACCTAAGCTCAAATTCTCAGTGATAGCCTCTCAATTTTGGTAGAGTTTTGCTTCTATTAATAAAAAAGATCCCCTTTACAAAAAAAAGGGATTTACAATATATAGCAACTCAAAAAAGACTAGCAATTTATTCCTTGGAGTGACCCATGTTACATTTAATGCTTTGAATGCATCTTCAATTTTATCAAAGGACCATGCTAGAACAGGGTGGCTACCTTGACTATAGCAAATCATTTCATTTGAAATTTCTTCTCCTAGGTTTGGATCATCTAGTTTGTCCCTTTTGATGTCTGTGTAGCCATCCATTTTGTCTTTACTCCAAGGGAGACAAATAGGTGGCATATTCAATGTTTAATGTCTCAAATATCTATTTTGTGGACTGTTCCACCTACTAGAATAACTTCTATGCATATATTTTGGCCTTTCCCTCTTTCTACTGCGATTTGAGCCCTTGAGCTATCTTTTCCCCTTTGCTAGCTCTTTCGACTCTCTCATTAGTGGTTCTTCCTTTTGGTCTTGGCCTTAAGGCCTTTGAATAAATTCAGGTCCATGATTAAGCTTGGAAAGATCAACACCTATTTCATTGTTGTGACTTTGACATTTTTGGGCCTGTCATCATTTGAAAGCCAACGACTAGTTTGTCACCCTGATTTTGATGGCTATGGGGACATCACCAGACTTTTAGATCTCAACAGATAGTTTGTGATGCTCAACTTTGATGTCTGTGGGCCCATCATCCTCTTCAAAAATTCATTCAACTTCCTTGTTTGATCCTTTTTAGAGGGGACTTTCCCTTTAGGGTCTTGAGAAATGGTTCATTTCCTTCGGTAAAGCCTCATGAAAGGGTACCTACCCTTTGGGATCCTTTAGGCAACCTTCAGGATTTAATTCCTTAAGTGGGATTTTGTTTCTTTAGCAAACTTCATCCTTTATTTCCTTCAGGCAAAATGTCTGAAGGAATTCCTTTAGACAATTTATTCGAAGGAAATCTTTCCTTGGCTTTGCTTTGAACAATTTTTTGTCAGTCTTTTGCTTTGGGCTTTTCCTTTGGACAAAAGTCTAAAGGAATTCCTTCAGACATTTTGTCTGAAGGAATTCCTTCAGACATTTTGTCTAAAGGAATTTTTCCTTTCCTTAGCCACTCACCATCAGGCTTTCCCTTTGGTTGAGCTTATTCCTTTGGAAAAAAGTCCAAAGGAATTCCTTTGGACTTTTTGTCTGAAGGAATTGCCTTAGCATTTTTGCCACAGGAAATCCTTCTGAAGGAATTCCTTTGCTCCATTCGGCCTTTGAATCAATCCATTTGGTCTTTGCTTGCCTTTTAAAAAAGCTATTTCACCTCCAAGGTCACCATTTAGAAAAGTTTCAAGGGTCCTTTTGGCTTTGAAGTGCCTTCCACAAGGTCATTTGTCCTTCAGGTTCTAGGATTGAACTGACCGATTGAAAAATGGCTAAGTGTTGAGAACTTGTTTCTTTCCTGCTGAGTTCATAGATCCACCTACAAAGTCTATATTTATGAGTCTATAGAACCCTTCCTACAGAGTCCATAGTTTTCAAGCCTTGAAGTCTGTAGAAACTAAGTCCATAGATTCCAACCTGCAGAGTCTGTAAAAACTAGTCCTGTAGAGTCTGTAAAAACTAAGTCTGTAGAGTCTGTAGAAATATAGCTTGCGGAGTCTATAGATTTCTTCCTGTGAAGTCCATAGAATCCTTCCTATAGAGTCCATAGTTCCACCTTCTTGTAGAGTCCATATATTTAAGCCTGCAGAGTCCATAGAATTCTACCTGTAGGGTCCCTTAGCTAAAAAAGTTTGAAAAATAGAGAATTTGAAGGCTCATAACAAATTTTTGAGAAGGGAAGAGAGAATTTTTTGGCTTGTGGGACCAAAAATAGTTCATGTGTTGTCCCAAAAATGAGTGACAAAATTTTAGAACAATAGATTGAGACACCATTAAAATTAAATATGATATGTGTTCCTGATGCATGATAGAGGATAGATGAAATAGAGAGTTAAAGAAAGGGTCACCATCTGTTGATTGAGTAACAAGGTGTTGGGAAGGTGATCAAGTTTGTATTGGCTGAGTTGGTTCTTAGTCAAGAGGGAGTGGGAGCTACCTTGTATATTAGTTATTTAATAAGTTTCCTTGAAGTGGCTAAGTTGGTGCTAAGTCACTTAGGGGGTGGGTGCCTCCTTTTAATTTTAAACTTACTAAAGGCCTAGTTGAGTTGGTGCTTGACTAGTGAGGGGTTGGTGCTCCTTGTGGCGTTGGTGCCTCACTAAATATTGATTCAAGGTTTTTATAAGACTATAGTCCAAGATTTTTTGCAATGGGTTTTATCCCCCATGAGTATTTTTCACATATTTATTTAGTTCATGTGTTGATATCTTGCTTCATATTTATCTGATTGCTTCTCTATGCATTGCTTGATCACTATATTGGTTTGAAAGGTTAATCATGTTAAGTGGAAAGAAAGTATATTTTAGAACACTAATTTAACCCTCCCCCACCCCCCTCTTAGTGGTTGTGCTTCTAACATGTGTTGATTTCCTATAGAAAAGGAAACTATCCATCAATATCTACCCTCTCCTTAATCATGAGTTTAGGGTCCACTAATCTTGGTTGAACCCTTTCTTAATTTCAAGGCTGACTCTAGCTCCAATTATAGTTCTTATTTCTACATACATTTCAGCCTGAGTTTACTTCTACTTTGTACTTCTCTTGATGGATTTTTAGAATTGATTGTTTTTTGCAACCTTTGTCCTCTTTCTTGTCTGTACCACCCATTGAGTAAACCATCTAATTTATTGGTCCACTCCCAAACCATGTTGCCTTCTTCTCATGCCCTTATTTTAGTTGAATGGCATTAATTATTTATGATATAGTGTCAGTCTTATTCTTAATGACCCTTCTCTTTGTACCATTATAAGACATTTTTTTAATGTAATTCATGATTACATTTGTAATGGATATTTTATAAGATAATGAAATGCCTCATTGTTAATGGTTATTGTCAACCGACATTTGCTTCTACCTGACATTAATCTGAATTCACTTTACGAAGGCATTGACCCTAGAATTTCTGTTATACAAAATTCACTATGAAAATAACATCAATTACAATATAATAAATGCATTACATAATACATCATAGAAGAACATAATAGTAATCACAAATTTATTTCATAGGTAGTGCACAACACAAGTTGTTTTATTCATGGAGGACCTGATACTTGCACACTTATCTCAAAATGTAACAATCTATTTGTATGATAAGAAACCCAATCTTTGTCACCCAAAACACAACCAAACATACTAAAAAAATCAATTACAATACTTCTTAATGTTGATAATATAATTGGTAACAACATAAAATTGTTGGCTACCAAAGCATATAATTAATAATATGTTAATAATAATGATAATACTAACATAATGATATACATCAACCAAAATATAGAGATCCTTATTTTCCATAATTACCTTTGTGTGGGGGGGGGGGAGGTCAAGGGGAAATTCCCCTCATGGGCCCTCATAATAATATAGCCTTTATTTTTTTTTAACTTGGCCACACCTTGTTGAATATAAAGGCTAGATAATTTCAAATTTCAATATGCATAAGTATTCATATATCACATAGCTCAACACTTGACACTTCCTAATTTTTATTATAAATTTGTAATAAATACTAGTTTCAAATATATATAATAATATCTTCACATATTTGAATGCATAAAATATTTCCCTTCATGTATATGCATTATTATACTATCGCAGTTGAGCAAAATTTCCTTCCACATTTTGTTTATCAATGGGGTGTTTTAATAAAATTAATATCCCTATGCCTTGCACTTTAATAAATCATACAGTTTTTAAAAAAGAGTCATGATGAAACTTTAATACCTACTAATAAAAAGAGTAATAACATTGCATATAAAATAAATGAGGTGTACTTATGTGGATGTAATGTATGCATGGTAAAGTGGTAAGGCAAGAGTCTAGAAACTAAGACAAGTAGCATCTGGATCAATGTCAACCTTGTGATTAGAGATATCTATGGTAGTAGTATTGGTTCCTATATAATTAGCATCTATATCAATGTCATCCACTTGTGTGGGAACTAATGTAGACTGTACAACAAAATATTATTGTGTGTAGTATTATAAATCATTGTGTGAGATTGTGTGGTGGTGATCACACTACTTTTCAGTTAGGTTCCTTTTTCCTTTGAGTGACACTGAAGGTAGTGGAGCCTTCTAGTGTTGCATAACCTTCCTATGTTTCTCTCTCTTATACAACATTTTTTGTTCATGAAAGACAAGGTTTGATGGTGTACTAGGCCTGAGTTAGGTACAACACACTACTTTGGATGAAGAGGAAAAACTTTTATTTCATCTTGACCTTGTATGCAATATTTATAGAGTTATGATATGCTTGCCCCAATGTGTTGGAAGTCAATAAATCCATATTTTCATGGATATTAAGGTAATATTTTTTTGATCTACCTTATCACCTTATGTTTCTCCATTGTGTCCTTGTGTAAAAATGCATTTTAGTCATGGAACTCATTTGTGAATGCCCTATAACATTATAAATGTCAAAAAAATTATTTGGCCAGTTCACCTTCATGTGACATTTTTCCTTGCAGTCACAATACAAAAAATCATTATCTTCATTCTTAGTGTCTTCCATTGCATTTATCATCACTTTAAATATGTCCTTTCATAAGGATTGTACTAATCTAGGTTCACTATGATCATTGGAGTCAAAGTCATCATCTTCATTCCTTCTTGATTACGAGGTTGTTTTATTCTCACTTTCAATATCTATCACTTTATTATGTATGCCTTTTTAAGATGAAAATAAGACCACCTTCATCTTCTTCTTTAATGAGAGTATCATTCCTTCAATGAATCACCTTTTCTTAAATTACCCTATCAGGTATTATATATCTCCATGATAATCTTGTTTTCATATCTTAATAGCTTGAATTTATTCTCAAATGCTTTATTGAGTCTCTCATAGGTTACATGATCAATTATTTATGAATTTGTGAAACAATAAATACAATTATCCTCCTCAAGAAGTTTTATGTTTGACATTCCTCTGCTCTCTCAACATTTTTGGATACATTCCTATACTTGACTTTGCTTCGATAAAAATCCATATACTATCCTACTCATGTCATGTTTTTGTGCCACTCCCTCCAACTTGTGGTTCATGTTACCATGGCGTATTTGGATTTATATCATGATTATATGCCTTCAATTCCATATATAAGTTATTATTTAATTCCATCTTGAAATAAAAACTTTCCTAAAAATAAGGGGGCGTAGTTAAATCCTCACTAGATTTTAAGGACTCTTCACTAGATTATTCTGCAACACCCTCCAAATTGACCTAGTTTGCAAGGTCTGTGCTTCCTTCTTATAGAAAGGGAAATTACAACCCACTCCTTACTCATGATTTTAGGGTCCACTAATTTCATTTTAACCCTTTATTAATTTCAATATTGACTCTAGCTCTAACTATAGCTCTTACTTCTACTTATGCTTTGGCCTTAGAGTTTGCTTCTGCTTTGTAATTTTCTTGATGGATTTTTAGAATTATTTATTTTTCATAGCCTTTATCCTCTTTCTTATTTATACCACACATTGAGTAGACCATCTAATTTCTTGCTCCACTCCCAAACCATGTTTCCTTCTTTTAATGCCCTTATTCTAGTTCAATGGCATTAATTATTTATGATTCCATATTAATTATTTATGAGACAACCACTAAATTGTTTACATCTTAAATATAAGGGTGGATATATTTTAATGTTGAAGATAAAATTATTGAATAAATAATTAGATTCCATTTTAAGAAAGATAAATCCTCACAGGACCTCAAATAGAAAGATAAATGATTGAAGCCACAATCTCTGCAATAGTATCACAAAGCTTCCTCCATGATCAAAGTTACAACCTATAAAACAATATCAAAAAGCTTATTGATAATTATTTTGAATTCCTCCCTTTTGATACACAATTGAATTTGATTAATGAGGTCCATCAATTATTGTAATTGAATTTGGTTAATGTTATTGATTTTATGCTGGGTAATTGAATCTGACTAATAGGAGTTTCATCATGTGAAAACAAAAGCATAATAGTCAAGTTTAAAACTAGAGATGTCAAAAAAGTAGAATAAAACCTAAATAAAATGCATAATTTATTTATTTTCTCCAACTTTTTCACAAAAATACCAATAAATGGTTTTCTCTTACCTTATCAGAGCTTGCATTCTCCTTTTATTTTACCCAAATTCTTGATATACTTCACTATGTCATTCCTCACGTAGACACCTTGAAGTCATATTTCTCATGTGCCTTGGCCACCTTCTTATGAGCTTTCCTTTACGTAGGAATAAAAAATCAAGGATTATAATAACTTCTACAATAGGGACTAATAATATTTCATATTTTAAGTTTTTAATAAAGAGATGGCAACTCTAGCCTTTATAATATTAAAGATTATAAGCTTCTGTAGTCCATGAGATTTTTACAGAAAATATTTATGCAATAATTGTGTAAACCCTAAAACAAGTAAATGTTTTAGATTTCCTATGGGATCCATCATTAATATTAAAATGATAAAAATATTATAGATACATGGTTCCTTATATAAATAAGTCTATTACAAAATACTAGTAGAAAACCCATTACAACTAATAAGTAATGCCAATATATATATTCAACATTAAGTGACAATAATTAATGATATTAAAAATCATAATGGATGTACAATCAAATGAGTTTTAGTTATAGTAATGAAAATTATTAATTAATCATTATAAAAAATAATTAATTTGTAAAAAGACTAAAAACTTGTGCTCGACCCTATTCTAAGTTTTGGAACAATGGGTCTCCAAGCTTACCCCAAGAAAAAAATCTCATCCATGTTTAACTTGTAGGGATGATTCACAATTATAATGCTTTGTTAAGTCAAAACTTCATGAAATGTCTCTCCTTAGCCAAAACGTTTGCCTCTCTAATGTAAAACCTCATGTTTAGTTTAAGAAAATGATTTGTTGATGTTGATTTAAGTAGTGACACAAATATCCACTACATGCTCACGTAATCTGGTGTGAATAAATCTCCTTGATTCACCTATATATGATCAACCACAAGGGCACTCAAAGAAATAGATGTCTCTACTCTATTTGGAATTAACTTTATATTAGTTGATTTTAAGACCTTTTTTATAGTTTTGAGGGGAAAATGTGTGGTCTTGACTTTCACCTTTTGTAAAAAATCTACAAACTTTATTTGATAATCCTTCAATGTGAGGATAGAAATCTTGAGATTGGTCACCTAATTTTGTATTGAATCCTTCCTTTCTTTTTGACATGCCATAGCGATTTGTTCATCTTCTTAACCACCATTATGTTTAAAATATTTGGTAAGATGTTCCCTTATTGTAAATGCTCATCATTTGAAATCCTTAGGGCCTAGGTGGCTAAGGTCTTAAGGGTGAATAAAGATACATATTAATTTATTTCTTGTAGAATTTCCTTACCAAAGATCCATCATTGCTATACATTAGTGAGCTCAAGGAAAGGAATATGGTCATTCATCTTGAATTCTATGGAAAACTAGATAATTTCACAAATAATTTATGTGAGCTTGAGGCAAAGTTATCTATTTTTGGAGCTATTTATTTTTAATCTTCTCATCATTTTCATTTTAATGATGAATCTCAAAGGATATACAAAATGTATATTTTTTCCTATCCTATCCAATCATCTCCAAAATCTTTTCATTAAAAATATTATAATATCATTTTCATCAAATTCTAAAATAAATCATTAACTTATATGGGATGGTAGTTAACATTTTATGATAAATCAAAGTTACATGGGTGTGTGCACCCAACCAAATTCCCACTGCACCATTTACATACTCACACCAAATACACTCATTCTCTCTTGAGGCACACTGTTAATACATCAATTGCATCTAAGAACCACCCCAAGCCTAGGGTGCACTTTTCATCCCTAAAGTACACCTAACCCACACACCTTATATAGAAATAATTAAAAGGGTAGTCTAAAATGTAAAACCAATTATTATATAAGGGTTTTCAAACACTAAAAAATTCATTTTGTAGCTTACATGTAATCTAATTTTTAACATCACATATGTAATTTTGGATCTTACACACCAATAAATATATACTTTTAATAATGATAAACATGTTCAATGTTTCTGATTATGTATTTTTTGTGCTTAAAATGTTCACTTCCATTGTTAATATTTTTATTCTTAATGCACTTAAAATTAATTATGTTGATAAGCATAACCTACAACGATAGCCAAGGGTGTTAGTGGACAGTAGTGTTTGTAAGATGTTAACAATTAATGGCCAACCTTAATTTTGATGCCTATTTGACCATCACAATTTTTCACACCTTAAATTTAACATCCATTTAACCATCATGTGGAATATTTTATTTCTTTCTTGGAGTATTCGATTGAAAAATACTACTATCTTGGGCATGTAGTGGATTTTGGAGCCCCTTTTTTCCATGGAAAGATTTTTTGAATCCCCATACAATGGGATTGAGGCCATATGTTACCATTCAATGGAAAAATCTGAAAAGAAGGTAATAAAGTCATTAATCAATGTGGTATGTGATAAATCCAAGATAAGCACCTTGAGATTGATCTCTCTTGACATTTTTTAGATAAATGTTTTTAATTTATCTATACTAGTTATAATTCTTACACATCTACATCCCCAAACCAACATACATAAGCGTTAGGGCTCCACAATAGGTGCTCCATACTCATACCCCTACACTTGCACACCCATACATACCCCTAATTATCCTTATATTTATTTTTATCAAATTTAAATCTCTTGGTATAGGGAGGAGCATAATGGGTCAATTTATCATTGCATTTTATAACCATTAAAAAAAGGATGTTGGCACATTTATCCCCATCCTTAGAATTTATTTTTTTAATTTTGTGTACATAGGACTAGTATCAGGTCAAGAAAAAAATATTGATGACTAAAAATATGATAATGTATATAAGGAGCCCTAAAATATTATTCCTTTCTTATAATCTCCTGATGGTGTTGATGGATGCAACTCAAACCATTGATTGGTTTACAACTTTTACACAAGTATTATCCAACTAATGGATTGTGAAATCCTATTTTTTTCTTGCATTAAACTTATTTAATCAAGTTTGAACATCAATTCCTTATTTCCATGTCAATTTGAAATATATAAATTTTAACTGGAAAACTGATGCCAAGGAGGAATGAACTCAATTGAGTTGATTATTTATTCATATCCAACTTTTTAAATGAGAAATTTACATATGTAAGTAAATTATTTACCAACTAGATATAAATCTCCAACAACAAAGGATTTTTAGTAAACAGATCTATGTCTAAGCACTCACTTGTTGTTCTAGCTTAGCATGATTACCATGTTTGATAAATAATGAGGTGAATTAATGTAGTCACATTTTTACTAATTGGGTTTCCAACTCTCACTTTCTTGGACGGTTTCAAAACATAATCCATTATCTTTAATACTTGGTTTTCCCTCTATATTTGTCCATAATTGATTTATAATTATATGAATATGGCATCACACGTGCTTTGTTTTTGCTAGAAGTAATTGATCTACACTTACTCTTTATACAAGTAAACTATTTTAATATTTGCCATAAATTTTTCTAAATATAATTTACGCCACTCTTATTCTATTTTATTTGCATTTCTATCACAATTTGGATATAGAATTAATGTTCCTTGTCTTCATAAGTTGAAAGTTTGTTGTCTCTAATCTTCCCTTCATCTAGTTTAGTGTTGAGAAAAAAACACATAGAATCTTTTAATATATCATCCAACAATAAATGGTAGATTCAAATTTCAAACCATGTACTTTCTCGATCCATGGTCTATATTTTATTAATATTTATGCTTGCACAAGAATATCAGTTATTTTCAATCTATAAAAGCTACAATGTGTAGGCTTGGTCAATTGCTTACAATTCAAGCACACCAAAATTTAACTTGTTTTTATTAAATGTCTTTTATCTCTTTAATATGCATGCAAAAAAGGAGTATATTTTGTTGCTATTATTTATTGTACAACAAAAGCAAAATTGGTCATCATAAGCATAGTCTCTGATATCAAATGCTACAAAGTTCAAACAAATGGTTTTATTAAGTAGTGATAATTGAGCATATTATATATACAATGAAAAGAGAAAATAATGGAACAATTGATATTCACCATGTAGATATAAATAAATATTAGAAGGTTCATATTGATGGCAGGGTTGATGGTCAATTTGAAAACTATCCACTATTAACCAAGTCAGAGTGTAAAAACATAATTAAAAGACAATTTTCACACAAAAAAAGTCACCATTATTAATACTATAGAAATGGATACATAAGAAATAATATGAATATAAAAACACACCAAAAAATTCTTACTATTGGAAATCTATATAACCAAAAAAAATTGATATGCTTGCCTCACTTTCTCTTCAAAATTCTTTAGCTAACCTAGTCTTCAATCTCACTATCCTACCATCTCTTTATTCATATTGTTTTATAATATAGCATACCATATACATTACAATAATAAATTTTAGATGAGAAGTCAAAGTGATTCATGATCTAGGTGTTATAAGAACTATTGTTTGTGGTTGAGTTCAAAATTATGTTATCCTTTGAATTGTGCTACATGCCATGTTCACCATGGCACATTTTAAATTCATCATGATATACCTTCCAAAATACCTCAAAGATAATATATTCATAGGAGACACTCGAGATAGTGTGTTTTAGGTCCCTAATGGTGATTCAAGGAAGTACATAGTGTCTAATAAGTTAGACTAGGTTTTGTACTTGTTATCATTATTGTGAGACAATATATTTAACTCCAACATGGTGTTTTCAAAAACAAACACCAAACTTTGTGAGTCTAATGGAACCTTTTAATTTCTCTCAAAAATATTATACAAAGTTTAAAAACCAGCACTCAACTCTGAGTTTGAATGATAAAACTATGTTAATTACAAAGTATTATTGTCACGAGACCATAAGATTGGCTCCAACTTAGTGTCACCATAGAGATACCACAAACCTTAAGAATTCAATGGAACTATTGCATTAAATTAAAAAAAATTATGAAAACTAAATAAAACAATACTTAATTTTAGTCTATATACCAAGTTATGTCCCTTACAAGTTTTAGGCCTTGATAATGTGTCGTTGTTGTGAGACCAAATGGTGATCATAAATATAGTCATTTGAAGATGATTGTGGACATGGTATTCTATCACTAATCAAATAAAATAACCTCCAATTTGGCATCATTATTATGACCTCAAAATTAAGTTTCAACATTAAAACTAAGGTGTTCTTCTTGGTATGTTCCTCCATCAAAGTCCCCAAAATAGTTTGATTGTGAGCATGATGCTCAATATTCTAAATCTGAGAAAGAATTGTAAGAGAGCTAACCAATTCAATGAAGTTTAGCTTATAAGGTCCATAAATATTGTTTTAGCCTTTTCCCTTTCCACTCAACCTAGTGTTTCTTATAACCACACCTTCTAGGTTTTCTACCTATTCATTCATCTAGGATGTTTTCAACTTTCTCGCCCTCCTTTTGATGTAGGAACATCTAGGTTCACAAGCAATCTTGCATCACTCAAAAACACTTAAGAGTATAAATAAGAAATTTTGGCATTTATGAGAAATTATTTATTTTCATGCAAGTCTCTTAAAGTTTTACATAGCCTTAATGTGCACACAAAGATACTTCTATGCAGATTTTTTAGTGTGCATAACTTGGAGTATCAAAAAATATTAAAGCTTATATGTTGCATAACTTGCAAAGTATTGTGCATGTTCAAATGGAAACCTTTGCAAGTTATACATAAAAAACTGGAGGTTCCACACAAAGAAGTAGACTTGAAGTATTATGGAGTCAAGGGACTTTTACATAGGCTTGATCTATGAAACTTATGATATCTTTCAAAGAGTAATCATGTATAGCTTCATGTTTAGAAAAGGTCTTGCACAACCTATGTATTGCCTTCTATGTGAAAACTTCACTTGTGAATATTGCAACTTGAGCTTGAAATGTGCAATCTCTACATAATATATTTCATGCATAATGTTTTTGCAAACCATTTTTAATGCCATGTGGTCTTGTGAAGATAAAAAGTATATAGTAGATTGAGGAGTTAGTATATTGAATGGTGATAGTTTAATATGACACACATCCTTCAAATCAATTTTCCATTTTCAATTCCAAGTGTCACATGATGGAGAATAATAACCTTCACAATCTACAAATCATAACTAAATGGAGGTTTAAGCATCACATGATGATGGTGTTTATCTAATAACTGGGATAGGGAATGTTCCTAACATTCTTAATGGTTTCTTTTTCACATGCATCTATATCAAGGTTAAGCATCATTGTGAAGGGGAGCTTGGAGGGAGTTGGAAGGAGCTGAATAGATCCAAGAGGTTAGAGGTTGTTTGCTAGTTTGTTGGAGAATGTGATTAAAGAGGAACTCTACAAAGAATGAGTACAAATCTTGCAAGGGGTAAGGTATGTATGCCTCATATTTGAAGTATAGTTAGGTTCCTCCTACATATTAGGAGTATGAGGTGGTCTCATATGTTATAAGCTACCTTATTGACCATAACCAAGGTGCCTAGAATCATAGACATTAAAAGGATTCCATTTCCACAAGATATAGAGTGAGATCTATTGGAAGAGTCAAAAATAAGAGAACCAAACATAGTGCAAGCCAACACTTATGTGTCCTAGCTATGAGTAAAGAGATAGAATAAAACACATATGTTATGAGATTTTTAAATTACCACACATAGATTTTAAGGTTTGTAATCAACCTAAGGTGTGTGTATGAAAGTCATAATTCTTCATTTGATTCAATAGAATCAATGTTACTTCATATTGTTTCCATATGCAAGACTATGAGTAAATCTATTATTTACGTGAATCTATGGGCCACATGGTATACGTTCATCCTTCATTGGATCCCCTAATTGTAATAACATCACCTTTTAAATAATTTATCTTTTCCAACCTATTAAATTCTCATCAATTTCAATTTTATTGATTGTTAGGGATGTATCTTTCTAGGTTTATAATAGACAACTAGGTTGATTTTCTATTATAATCTTGAGCATGATCCAATGTTGTTTTCTATTAATCAATTATTTTCACTCTTTATTAGAGTGGGAGTGATTATTTAATGTAATTTAATTCTTTAAAGTGGTCTTAATTTATTATTTTAGATAGAACCCATTTTGGCTAATTAAATATTTATTAATTATGAATCCTCTCTCTATTTGAGAGTGGATTTAATTAATTAATGAATTTTTATCTATACTTGAATGAATTTATCATGAACTTGGACACTTCGAATGGGATTATATATATAAGGATATCCTAGAGTTTTATCCTTTCATCACTTTCATCCTAATGATGGGTCATGAAGGTGACCTAAAATGCCAATCTCTTTTCTCTCAAATAGTTTTCTCTAATAGTATTTTATAAAACAACATGGATTTTCAAAGCTTAAAGTCATTAATACATTAAATGGTTGAAATATCCAAACCTACTACCAATTTCACTTTATAGGAAATCTCTCAAAAATTTCTTTATTCTTTACAAAATCAAATTTCCTTATAATGTCCCCTTTGTACTGAGTCAACACATGTGGGACCCATAAGCCCATTTCTATACTTCTCAATGGGTGAGGGGAGATTTTTAGAGAAGTATATACTAATGAAGATTGGATAAATTCATTTGTCTCTAGTATTTTTTTGAGTTTTAGACCATTTACTAAAATTTTAGGGGTATTTCCTAAATTTTAAGAGGTCGGTTAAAGGCAAGACCCTCACCATTAGTCTCCTCACAGGGGATCTACTCTAAGGGGGTCTATCATAGGAATAATATCATAGGAAATGATTACCTCTTCCATTTTTGGGTTATAAGACCATTTTATGTAAATTGTATCATGCCAATAAAAGAGAAAGAACCACATTTAGTCTGTAAGTAAGACAAAGGTTTGGTGTCTCCATGCTCATGCTCAATAGACTAAATGATAGTGCCTACCTCTAAGTAGTTGGTAGTCATCATGATACAGGAAAACATAATATATTTGAGTAACCCTTTTTGTGATGTTTACAAAATGAAACATTCTATGGATGGATGTATTAGATCTAATTGGGTGCCTAAACTACTAATCATGGGGAATTTACAATCATTAACAGAATCTAGTAAGCCAGTAAATGTGATGTTAGTTGATGTGTCTCTAGATAAAATGAGTGCAGGAGATCACAAGGCCCTTAATAAACATCTAGAGGGAGAGAGAATGGATTTTGATCCATTTTAAGTGAAAGGGGCATCAATTTTTTTTGGTGTAGTATTTTAGAAGGATAAGGTGAAGAGGATAATTTGAAGTAAAGAGCACATAAATCCTTTTGCTCCAATTCAAAATTATTGTACCATATTTTTATGGTATTTTGATGATACTTTGAGACCCATAAAGGGTGTAGCTTTCAATTTTAGAATCATTATTGCTGATAATGTCATCATTACATGCATTGAGATAAAAGGCAAATCACACTTCACCTTAGACAAACATAAGAAATATGTTCTTTGGTTGTAACTCATAGGACAAATGAAAGGTTAAAAGATATATCACCTCACATCTATTAGTGTTCCCAAAGCAAGAAACAATGGGACAACTCAAAATTTAGGTAACCAAACTCAGATTTATATGGCTAGATTCAGATTTAATATTCAAGCTATAATTACATGGGTAGATGTCTATGTTATGGTGATAAGAGATGAATGGAGAAATGACTATGCTCTAGAAAAGATCCATGGTAGTTTATATAGGATATAAACATTCTCCTATCATAACATTTCTGATTTAGCTAATAATCATTCACTTAAGAAGAGTCTTTTAGCTAAAATGAGTTTTGAGTTCATAAATACAATAAGGAAGGATTCTTATCAACATGAAAAGTATCTTGGTATTGAGAGTTATAATATTTTGGTGACAATATTGGAAGAAATAGTCTTGAGGGTTGATGGGTTTGACTATGATGAAAATAGACCTTATGTGTTTGTCAAAGATAATATTAAAGAAAAGCCTAGTTTTAAATAGATTGAACAAACACTTGGCATCACTATAGGATCAATCATTATTGAACATTACAATTTATAATTTCTTGAGGATAAGTAATTTGAATAAGGGAGGTCTCTAGTATTCCCAAACTTATCCTCAATTCAATTACTATAAATATCCTTAATTAAATCATTAGAGAGTATTCAAACCTTAATGATCAAATCACCAATCATTAAGAAATAAAACACCAATAAATTACCAATAAATACTAGTAATAAGGAAATCATTAAGTGATCTATCATTGAACATATGCAATATGAAATCATAGCCTTAGAGAGGAGCATTGAAATTAATTAGGGGATCACCCATTAATGGAGAGCCCATCATTAATTCTTAAAGTGCAGAGCCCATGTAATAATATTAATTAATGCATTATTGATTAATTATTATTTAATTAATGGGTAACCAAAAATCATTTAATGAAATATCACCACCCTTGGAGGAGTTACAACTTTTGATGAAAGGTTTTGAAGGCATAAATAGTTTGTCATGGGTATGGGAGGATTCATTCAATCATGTATTCAAATAAATAACCATGTAAAAGCAACAACTTGACATCACTATTAAGGATGAAACCCCTTAATTGTGTAATCAGATTTCAAAGATGAAAACCTTTATCATCTCATTAATCAAGGATGAAACCCCTTAAGGATTCACATTCCATTATTTTAAATCTAAAACTCTAAATTAAACCATTAATCAATTACATTTTTTATTTAAATTATTATTTTTAAGTGCAAATCTATATATATAAAATATTATCTCCAAAGGAATTATGAGGAATCTAAATTATTGTATAATATTTTGATTTAGAATATTATAGCCACATCCTACTAATTTGTCTAAATTATAACATGAGTTACATGTGTATGAAATGTTAGATACTTAGGGCATGTTAAAATTTCCTATTTGGTGGAATCATTTCTCCTTTAGGGTGTTGTGTTGATCTTACCTTCAAACATTGGAATATAAAGATACACCTAGAGGATTGATCTTTTGGTAATGACCTTTGAAGTAATCCTAAAGATACACCCAAAAATTATCGATAATTTTAAACACATGAGGTGTGTGGTGTGTATCATGGTGGTCTTTGTACACCTATTTTTTTAGATTATCTACTAGACCTACTAATGAAATTGTTGGATGTGCTTGAAAAACTTTTGTGCCTTTCAAACTTCCTTTTTTTGTTTATGTGACTATGTGGCTGATGGTGCATGGTAGGATATGTCAAGGGATTTCACTAGTTGGAAACTAAGACATGTTTAGAATGGATTGTACCCTATAGAGTTGTGAAGAGATCAATTGTAGATACATATATTGTAGAGAATATTATCATCCCATGCGGGAAGGTGTGTATTATTGTAAATGTGAAAGAAATAGACAAGTTAGTAGTTGATAACTTTTATTTATCATTTATCTGAGGACCAAATGTTGTAAACCAATCTAATTGTGCATTTATCATATCCCACAAACACTAACAAAATAAATTAATAAACATAGTTATCAATAAGATGAAATAGGTGTTGGTAGATGAAAATGCACCCAAACAAAGTGGAAGAATGTCTATAATTTCCTGCACATTGATGATATTATTTTAATAAATTATGATAGCCATCTTAGAGAATACTCAAATAAAATGAACATAGAGTTATTATGATACTTTATCATACCTAATTTCAATGATGAAAGCCATATATATGGATTCTAAAAGCTTAGATGGAGTAGGCAAATGTGTGTGAAGTCTTAACTTCTTATTCATGGACTTGGTGATGCAACAACAAATGTAAGACTTAATACAACACTTAATGTTTGTGCACATATGAGGCTATGATGTAGAATCATCCTTGATAAATTGAAAATCTTGCATCACCCAAAAATAGAGTCAGTCAATTGATAAATAAACCAACTATGCCTATGCATAATTACCCAATGGAACATTTTGGAAAGTTGTTATGGATTGCACAAGATTTCACTTGCACAAAGGGAAGGTGGTAGAGAGTTGTATAATGATTTAAAGAATAATAAGAGGGTATAAGTTTTGAATAAACTAAGAAATGCACATAGAGAGATGTAAAGGTCATAAAGATGAACTAGAGATAGGAAGTAAGGCACACAAAAAAGGCTCATGCAGTAGTATGCAAAGGAATTGAGGCCAAACAAATGCCAAGGAACATGGTATAGAATAAATTTTTCATTGGAAGTGTGTTACAAAATAATAAGGAAGGTTGTAACCAAAGATAAGTTCAAACCTGCATGACTAAGGTGTAATGAGGTTAACTTATGAATGTAGAACATCATAACAGTGCACACATAGTTGAGGGGCATGCAAATGTGCCTAAACCATAATCAACCAATGAAGGATCTTTAAAGTACCTAGTGTGTGATGATAATGATGCATAGAAAGGAGAGTCCAAGGCATAAGGGCACATATAATGCTAGGCACATAACATTTGACACAAAACCCAAGGAAGTAAAAGACATGTTGATGAGTAATTAGTTGTGAGGACCTACACTTTGATGTTTGTTAGGGTAGGTCAATATTGTAAGTGATGAAAAAATCAAAAAAGATAGCCAAGAAGATCTATTATGCATAAATATTTTCTAACAATAGTCAAATTTTCATAGCTCAAGGTCTAGAAAAAGCCATGCTACTTTTAGGTTAGGTCTATAGACTCACAAAAATCCCCATTAAATACAATTTCCATCCACTTACATGATAATTAAATGAAGCAACCAAATCTTATGCAACTATAAATATGAGTCTTGAATAAGAATTTGTAATGATCAAAATCTGAGGAGACTTTGTTAGAGTGATCTTGTAAAGGAGAAAGGAAATTTTGTCCAAGGCTAGATAGAGAGTAAGGGAGATTTACACGATAGGATAAGGCCCACATCCATGAGTGAATGGCAGCATAAGGAATCCTTAGTATATATAGAGAGAGAGAGTTTAAATATTTTTCTAAGAACTAGAATAAATAGAGCTGAGGACTCAATGTATAGCTATGAAGCTTATAATATCTTGTAACACTGAATGTTAGGGAATAAAATGATTTATTTACATGATCCACTACATCAACCTCTAAAGGATACATTGTTAAATCATATTTTCACCAGGACCCTTGATCTCAACTGACACTAATTTGATATTAAATAAATGTTACAAACCTTGAGAGATGCAAGAAGAAAGGATAAACCTAAAACTGAGATACAAACTAGTGTAAGAAAGGCTAGAAGATCACTAAACATGAGGTGATAATAGATCATCATTCTCCATGATGAGGTAGGTGGGTACATAGCAATAAGGTGGATTATAAGTAAATATAACACTTACCAGGGATGAGCTATGTAGGATTGTGGAGGGAAATTTTGCTATAATGTATCTTAAGTTAAGATCACCTAAGCATGATTATTATATGAGAACTGACAGATTGCCAACTGTGAGGTAGCTATTTTACTAAAAAGTAAAGGTGAAGCATTGATAGATCATTTGAAGTGAGGTATTTGAGCATAACTTGGATAGATCATTAAATGTGAGAAAATATAAAGGTGTGGATGTGGAGAAAGCATTGACAAATCACTATTTGCGAGGGAGTTCATGTGATAAAAACAAGTGGGTTGATAATGAATCATGTGATAGGGATGACAATAGAAATAACTAAGAGAGATGCTAGAGTGAATATCCATATGTAATTGTGTGTAACAGACATATTACAACTTTTGGCCCTAGAGGCAAAGGAAAAGGAGTATAAAGAAGGAGAATCTCTAAAGGACTTTGACTAGGAGAAACATACCTAAAGAAAGTAATGAAGGAAGAAAAAGTAGATGTTGAAGAAGTAAAAGTTATTAAAGTACAATTAGAAACATTGAGTACAAAATAAATGATAGTGAGGAACATAGGTCTAAAGGTGCACTAGAACAAATAAAGGAATTGGAGTGAACACCAACTAAAGAGATATTGAGTGCTAATACAAACAAAATTATTCCAAGGGAGGAGGAAGGCAAAAGAGAAGTTACACAGGATAATTTCCAACACAATGGCCAAGTAAAAGATAAGGCAACACTGATCTCAAAAGGTGTTATGGAGAACACTGAGTAAAGAAGTTGCATAAGAAGTAAAGGAGAAAAAGGTTGTTTTACCAAAGAAATAATAGAGGATCAAAGCTAAGAAGAAACTTAGTTGTAGTAAAATGCAATAGGTGAAGGCAAGGTAGATATCACTTTACAAGAGCTAAGGAGAGTGTAAGAAGGTACATAAGGTGTAGGAGAAGCCTACATAGAAATAAGAATGCATAAGAATAACCCTTAAGAGAGAACAAGTGTTATTATTCTTGGAGTGGAACATACACCAAAGGAAAGGGTGGGAACCCTAGATCCCCATAAAGCAAGGGATTATTTTGAAATAACAATAACATAGAGGGATGGTGGAGCAATTATCTATATGTAGTGATGTGTGATGGATATAAGATAACCCTTAGCTCCAAATGCAAAGGAAAATGAGACTAAGGAAAGGTTATAGAGGACCTTTGACCAAGAGAAATGTCCCTGAAGGGAATAATGAAAGAAGAAGCAATAGGAGATGTTGTAGAAAGAGAAGAATAGTTCACTAGAGAGTAACTAAGACTTGTGGAGTGAATCAAAAATATGAGTGATGTGCATGGGTCCAAAAGTGTGCTAAAAGAAGGTATATAATGTGTAGGAGTATTCTTCATAGAGACAGAGTCACATAAGAAGAATCCTCAAGAGAGCATATGTGTTATTTTGCTCACAGTGGAGGATGAACCAAAAGAAGGGTTGAGAACCCTAGATCCCCATAAAGTAATGGATTGTATCACAATAATGACTAAAGGAAGAAGCCATGAGAGATGATACAAAAGGAGAAGAAGAGTTGCATAGAGAAAAATTGGGAATTGTTGAGTGAATTTGAAATGAGAGTGAGGATATGGGTCTCAAGGTGTGCTTGAGGAAATCAAGACACTAGATCGATCACCAGTTGAAGAGAGCATGAATTCTAATCCAAACAACATTGCACCAAGGAATGAGAAAGGAAAAGGAGAAGATGCATAGGATAAATTTGAGCATATTAGTGAAGAAGAATATATGTTTCCTTTGAAATTCACAAAGATGGAGAGATGAAATATTGAAAGTTTATTTGTGGAAGGTATTTACCTATATCTTGAGGGGATCAAGATAAAAAAGTAGTGTGCAATTGAACCTAAGTTGTCCCAAAGACAACATAGCATCATGCCATGGAAAGATGTGAGAATGGAAGGAGAAGTGGACATAACGCCAAAGAAGGCATCCAAATATGAACGAAGAGAGAAGAAGAATCAACCAATAGATAACAAAAATTCAACATTATTTACACATGACCTAGAGGAACTACTATGATGGGTTAGTAAAAATTACTACAAAGCTAATCATGGTAGTATAATTTTCAATATGCATAAGGAAAAAGATTTATTACTAATTAGGAGCAAGACAAGGGAATAATATCTTGAAACTAACCAAGAATAATGACTCAAGGGGATATCAATCCAAGCATGTAGAAGGAATTACATGATAATAAAGGAAGAAGAAAAGGTGGCAGTCGATGGACCCCATAGACATTTCCATAGCATGAAGGGAAAGAACAAAATAGAAATGAAGGACAAGGGCAATGGAAGAACTAGATAGACATAACTTGTGAGAAACACATGGAAGAATAACATGGAAGTATACTTACTAGCCATAGGTGATATAAAAGAATGAACATAACATAGGAAAAGTGAAAGGCACATAGAAAAAAGGAAATAAAATCTATGAAGACATTTTGGAAGAGATGGATGAACAAGAATGGGTTCAAACCCATGAGAGATAAAAGTGGGTGCAAATCCATAGGGGATAGAGGTGGGTATAGACCCACAAGAGATGAAGGTGGGCATTGGTACACAAGAGATGAAGGTGGGCATAGGCCCATAAGAGTAAATAGAGGTGGGAAAAAAACCACAAAAGAAAAAGAGGGAAGTAAGATGAAGCATAATACACTAGGTAGAGGAGGATAGTTTATGGCCCAAGGAGAGTCTCAGAAAGAAGGAAGTATTGAGCAAGCCTACTCATGAACTACATCGGGTGGATGGGAACACCATGGTCAAGGTAGACAACTAGAAAGATAGTTATACCACTCCAAAACTATTTTTAATTAGGATCTCATATTTTAATTACTTAGGGAGTTTGATGGAAGAGCATCACAGGTGAATTTGTAATCTTGCATCAAAAAAAATATAGCTAGTCAAGCAAAAAACAAACTAGCTCTAATTGTGCATGGTTACATGGACCATGTAAGAATCCACTTGTATGGAAGGAAGGTAGTTGAGAGTTACGCATGAAGTTAGAGAACGAAAGGGGTGTACATGTTTTTGATAATCCAAACAACAAACTCACAAATATACAAAGTGCATAAAGATGCATTAAGGATAGAAATTAAGGTGTAGAACTAAAGGGTCACTCAATAGTTAATGAAGGAATTGAGGCCTAAAAAGTTCCAAGAATCATACCATGGAAGGAGTTGTTCACTAAAGGTGTGCTTGACAAGAACAAGGAAAGTTGAAACCAAAGGTAAGTTTTAACTTGAGTAAAGTTGCATTTACTTGAGGGAAAGCAAATTTGGGAAGGGAAAATAGTAGTGTCCCCTTTTATAAAAATAAAGTAGTATTATTATTAAAATATAAAGTATTTTTAAATAATTTAAATAAAATTAATAATATGCTTTAGTTTTAAAAAGTGAATATGTCGTCAACTCATTTTCTAATTTGATATTTCATAAAGAAGGGGGCTTTCTATTGTGATGTAGGTCAGCCCTTAGCTAGGAGCTATTTTGGGGTTTGAGTGGGAAAGGTTATACAAATAAAGAGGAGGTTAATTTGAAGAGGGTTATATTATTTTTTATAATTGAAATTCTAGAGTTTTGGCATGATTTGTTGAACTTCATGTAATTTAGGACAAAAACTATCATTGGTTTGGTTCTAGTAAGGATGAAAACCCTTACCTAACAACTAACAACCTTAATTCAAAGGTTGTATTGAGCATCATTTGATAGTTTAAGATGTTTTTCAATGGATTACTCCATCCATTACATATTATAAACCAAAAGTGGGAAAGTATTTCAATGGATTTCATCATAGGCCTACCCAAAGCTCAAGGTAATAATTACATTTATGTGGTGGTTAATAGATTGACCAAGTATGCTCATTTTTTCACAATTCAAATAGAATATAATGCATCTCAGGTGGCAGTAATATTCTTTGAAGATATTTTTAGGCTATATGGATTGCCTAAAAACATAGTCAGTGATCAGGACAACTGATTCATGAGTACTTTTTGGTAGGAGTTATGTATACTAGTAGGTACTAAGTTAAATCTAAGTACCATTTATCATCCACAGACTGATGGCCAAATAGAGATTGTAAATACATGGATTGAGGGATACTTGTAGAGTTATGTGATAGGCCATAAAAAAGCATGGGTGAAGTGGTTGCACTTGGGAGAGCATTGTTACAATACCACCCATCATATGAGCATTGACATGACACCATTCTAGGCACTCTATGGATATGATGCCTCCTCTTTTGTGGATCTAGTAATAGTAGATAACAGAGCTCTCAAATATCATGATTGGATTGAAGAGAATCAAGATATTATGAAGGCTCTCAAGGAGAATATACAATGAGCCCAAAACCAATAGAAAAAGTATGCCATTTAAAAAAGAGTGGAGAGGTCATTTGATCTAGATGACTTGGTATTCCTTCACCTAAAACCATATAGACATGCTTCTTTGAAGAAGATTGGAGTAGAGAAATTGAAGCCACAATTCTATGAACCATATAGGATTTTGAGATGGGTTGGAAAGGTTGCTTATGAGCTTGAGTTGCCTGAGCATAGTAATATTCACAATGTCTTTCATGTATCTTGCCTTAATAAGGTACTTGAGAAGCATATTGAGCCAACTTCAGAGTTTCCACCAATGGATAAAGAAGGTAAATTGATTATAATTCTTGAATCAGTTCTAGAGGTCTCGGAGAATAAGCTTTAAAGTAAAATATTTTCCTATGGAGGATGCAACACGGGAGGATGAGCAGATTCTACAACATCCCAATCTATAATTTTTTGGGGACAAGCAATTTTTGGAAGGGAGGATTGTAATGTCCCCTATTCCCTGACAGGATTGATAGAAAAATACTAATATTCTATTATATTCCCATAGGCTAATTCGGGTATTAGAAGGGAATAATAGTGTAGGAAATCACTATTCACCAATACTATTCATGTAGCACTATTCACATGTCAGTATTCATGGTGACATGGTGAAGGCATGAGGTGGAATGAGTGGTGAAGTGTCTAGGTGACATGGTGTAACCCACATGATAATTTTAATTTCCCAAAAGGTGGAATAGTCAGGTGGGGCAAAATTTTCCTCTAAGGCATGTGATGAATAAAAAAAGCATGCGAAGATAAAATACAGTGGCATTTTTCTTCATAGATGATGTCACTATTTGAAATGGTGGAAGTGTGGCATAAAAGTCATAGAGGACACTCTTCAAGGATCTTAAGAAGTCAAAATTTGGGTTGTTGAAGACTTTGGATCACATGGGCACATGGGAGCATAGTCAAACATGCACATGGAGATAATGGTGAAATTTTCCTCTTGCTTGGCCTTCAAGTCATCTCCCTAGGATTTTGTCACATGTGGGAGACAAGTATGATGAAATTTTACACTTTCTTGGATTTAAAGTCATCTCTCTCCCCTTTCATTGTAAAATCTATAAATTAGAGCTCTCCCCTTTTATTAGAGCATCTTTTATCAAATAAAAAACCCCCTTTGTAAATTGAACTTATATGTTCAATATTTCCCCTCCTTGGATTTTCCATTGAGTTGTAATACTGGTCTCAATGGAAAAATATTCCACCCTTTCTAGTTTTATCCATATTTTATTTCTAGGTGTGAAGATTGTTAGAGTGGAAGATTGCAGTGTTGTAGTTTCAGATCATGGAGGTGTTTCCAAATTTCATTTGTGTGGAGTGTCTATTGTATTGGGTGAACCTTCTCTCCGTTGGTGTTGTAAGTCATTTATTTTTTGTTTTCATAGTGTCATAAGTGTATTCTCTCATTTATAGGAGTATAAAAATCTTCCATGTAAGACATATTATGTGATTGCCAATTTTCCTCATATGTAATGAAGATTATGTCTTTACTATGAGAGTTATGTTATCCTTTATGAGAGTGAATATTATGTTCATTTTATAAAATTTAGTGAGAGTAATTTGTGTCAATTAAAATATTATAAAAATTAAAAAATATGAATTTTTTTAGTGCATTAGGTGATTTAGGAAATCTGAAATTTTATGTTTAAGGATAAATAGGAAATCTAAAAATTTCTCGTCTCATAGGTGATTTAGGAAGTGGAATCCAAATTTACCTATGTAGTTTGGATCTTTGAGAAATAATTATTTATTTGTTTAGAGTTTTTTGAGTGTTAGTAAATATCCTATAAAAGGGATATTTCATTGGTATCTGAGCTGGTGATCTTGCCATCCTGTGGAGTCCAAACTTTTGTAGATTGTTTCTATGCATTTGAGAAATAGAGTTTTGGGACAATTAGGAGATCTTGATTCTAAGGTCGAGGTTGATAAAGAAGATATGGGAGATAGAAATTTTTAGGACTCTTTTGTGGATTCCCTCACTAATATGACCAGAAAAAATCAAGAGGTGATCCAAAGATAAGAAGAGGTAAGTCAAAGATAACAAGAGGCCATGAATGATATGCAATAGTTTTTGCAATGGTTTTTTATCAAAGATAACAGAGGTCATAATGAACTCAAGGGTGGGATAATTAAATATCTACCATCTACATCTAGGCTCTACCAACCTATTGTTTTAGATCAATAAAGACCATAAGAAAATAGACCACATGTTACTGAAGAAACGGTCTATGATTGCATTCAATAATGGAATTTTTGGGATGAGGCAAATCAACAAATCATGAGCTTGAGTGAATTTTTAAATCTAAAGTTAAGGAATAAACCCAAGGGTGACAAAGGAGACAAAGTGAAAAATTAGGAGCTACAACAGAAGATGGGAAAGGTGACTATGTCCCCTTTTGATGGTTCAAGAAAATACACCGCTCGTGCATAGATTCAAAAATTTGATAACTATTTTTGTTTGTACCCCATGTTTGAGAAAGAGGCAATCCAATTTTATTCTCTACACTTGGAAGGAGTGGCAAATGATTGGTGGAACTTTAGGATGATAACTTAGGGATAAAGGCTCATTGATACTTATGGAGAGTTTACTTGGAGGTTGATAGATATATTTGATTAGAAACAACCTGAGTTGTTTTTTAGGGTACTAACACATCTAAGGTAGTTAGGATCATTTGAAGTTTACATCTTATAATTTTAGAGGCTATCAGTCATGGTTACTAATGTCTCTAATTTTAAATTTTTATATTTATTTATTAAAGGACTGATGGATCTATTATGTGGTTGGGTAAAGGATTTCACTCCACCTTCCCTACAGGAGGCTATAAGAAAAAATCAAGATTTAGAGTTCTCCATTCCCAAGTTAAAGGTCCCATAAAAATTCCCAACCATGTCATTTATACATAAGTAGGAAAAATCACATGAAGTGCCAAAGAAGCCTTACCTTCCAAATGAGGCTAGAGAAGAGCTATAGTGGAATAATCTATGTTTTACCTATGAGAACCCATGGGAACTAGGACATGAATGCAAAGGGGGAGGAAAAATGCACTACATTGAGGTGTACCCTAAAGAGGATAATGATATTTTATATAGTGATGCACTTGATGATCATAGCAAGCATGAGGAGCATGAGGACTTAGAGTGTACCCAAGCACCATAACCCACACTTGAAGGTACCATTGGCACACTATTGATTACTACTCATTACAATGCATTCAGAGTTAGTGATGTGCTTTAATGGAAATGATTAACTATGCTAAATTATAGTGGGGCAACCCACAACTTCATTGATGAGGCTATCATCATGCAACAGGGTCTATAAGCTAAAGACTTTGAGGGCTTTAACATGGTGGTAACTAATGGTTTTACAATGATTTTCACCAAGCAGGTTCCATGGCTCGAGATTACATTGGTCCATCATTTGGTGATTGATGATTTTTATATGGTTGGTATTGGGAATACCGATATTGTGTTAGGTGTTCAGTGGTTGCATTCACTGGGGGAATTCACTCAAAATTTCCAAACCATGGAATTAAAGTTCAAAGCAAATTGGAAATGTGTGGTGTTAAAAGGAATGTTTATTAGTGTTATGAAAGTGGTTACAACCAAAATTATGGAAAGGACATTTAGAGACAATGACATAAACTTGGTAGTTCAATGTTTAGTTTCAATAAAGAGCATAGAAGGTGGTAAGTAGAAATACCACAAAGACATACAGTTTTTGTTAAATAAGCATATTGGTTTTTGGTGAAATGCCTCTAGGGAGACCTCCTGACTGAGGAGTCGAGCATGTGATCAAGTTAGAGGAAGGGGAAAAACTAGTTATCACTACTCCTTATCATCATCCTCAATAATTTAAAGAAGAGATCGAGAAGACTATTAAAGAGCTCCTTGATATGGGGCATATCCAGCCTAGTTCTAGTCCATTTACTTCTTCTATAGTGCTAGTGAAGAAGAAGGATGGGACTCTAGGGATGTGTATTGATTATCATTATCTCAACAAGAGGACCATCAAGAACCGATATCCCATACCTAGGATCGATGAGCTAATTGATGAGCTACATGGAGTTATGTACTTCTTTAAGATTGATCTCTAATTAGGATACCATCAAATTAGAGTGTGGGAGGAGGATGTACATAAGATAGCTTTTAGGTGCCATTATGGGCACTATGAGTTTTTGGTGATGCCATTTGGGTTGATGAATGATCTAGCAACATTTTAGTCTTATATGAACCACATGTTCAACCATCACCTATAGAAGTTTGTTCAAGTGTTCTTCGATGACATCTTGATATATAGTTGCACTTAGGAGGAGCATCTAAGGCACTTGGATGGGGTCTTGACTCTCATGGGAGCATAATAAATTTATTCTAAATCTTTTAAATGTGAATTTGGGATGAGAGAGGTCTTATATTTAGGATTTGTGATTGGAGTAGTTAGATTCAAGGTAGATTAGGCTAAGATTCAAGTAGTCATTGATTGGCCACCTCTGAGAACCTTAACTTATTTGAGAGGCTTTTTAGGACTTTGTTATTATTATAGAAGGTTCATGAAGGGGTACTCCCAGATAAAGGCACCATTGACACATTTGACCAAGAAAGGAGAATTTTCTTGGTTAGAACCTTCTCAACAGATATTTGATCACCAAAATAAGGTGATGAGTATGTTCCTAGTACTAGCATTGCCAAACTTTTCACAGCCATTCCTCCTAGAATGTGATGCTTTAGGAGTGGGAATTAGCATGATATTGATGCATAATAAGCATCCCATTACCTTTGAGAGTTAGAAGCTGAGTACAATAGAGCATAGATACTCTAATTATGAAAAAGAGATGCTAGCCATTCTATATGCCTTGGTCAAATTTTGTATATTTCATTAGTACTTGGTGGGAAAAAGATTTGTGATTTGAATAAATCACAATAGCTTGAGGTATTTCATAGAGTAAAAGGACTTCAATGGTCATCAGTAAAAGTGGGTAAACAAAATCCAAGCTTATGATTTTGATATAAAGTATGTTAAGGGAAATAATAATGTGGTTGTTGATGCATTATCTAGGCAACCCTCCCTTTACTCTATGATAGAAATTTTAGTATATTGGAAGGCTCATATTTTGGTTGAGTATTCCAAGAATCAATTTTCTTACAAGATCATGGATGGGATGATACAAGATGATAAATACAAGGTCATTGATGATATGATATTCTATGAGGGTAGAATATATCTTATGCCTGAATCACTAATGAAGAAGAAGATTTTGAGTACCGCACATGACACTCCCTTAGTAGGACATCTAGGGTACTTCAAGAACTACATAGATGTCTATGATAGATTTACTTAGAAGGGATTAAAGGATGATGTTCTTAATCATATCAGAGAATGTTTAGTTTGTCAGCAAAGAAAATTTGAGCATTCATTTCCTATGGGATTACTCCATCCATTGCCTATTTCAAACCAAAAGTGGGAAATTATTTCAATGGATTTCATCATAGGCTTACCTAAAGCTCAAGGTAAGAATTACATCTATGTGGTGGTCGATAAATTGACCAAGTATGCTCATTTATTCACAATTCCAATAGAATATAATGCATCTTAGGTGGTGGTAATATTATTTAAAGAGATTTTTAGGCTAATGGATTGCCTAAAAACATAGTCAGTGATCAGGACAACTGATTCATGAGTATTTTTTGGTAGGAGTTGTTTAGATTGGTAAGTACTAAGTTAAATTTGAGTACCAGTTATCATCCATAAACTAATGGCTAGATAAAGATTGTAAATAAATGGATTTAGGGATACTTTTGGAGTTATCTGATAGGCCATCAAAAAACATGGGTGAAGTGGCTACACTTGGGAGAGCATTGCTATAATACCACCCATCATATGAGCATTGGCATGACACCATTCTAGGAAATTTATGGATATGATCACTCTTCCTTTGTGGATCTAGTAATAGCAAATAGCAGAGCTCCCAAAGCTCATGATTGGATTGAAGAGAATTAAGATATTATCAAGCCTCTCAAGGAGAATATACAATGAGCCCAAAACCAATAGAAAAAGTATGTTGATTAACATAGAGTAGAGTGGTCATTTGATGTGGATGACTTGGTATTCCTTTACCTAAAACCATATAAATAAGCTTCTTTGAAGAAGAATGGAGTAGAGAAATTGAAGCCACAATTCTATGGACCATATAGGATTATGAGATGGGTTGGTAAGTTTTCTTATGAGATCAAGTTGCCTAAGCATAGTAAGATTCACAATGTCTTTCATGTATCTTACCTTAATAAGGTACTTGGGTAGCATATTGAGCCAACTTTAGAGTTTCCACCAATGGATAAAGAAGGTAAATTGATTCTAATTCTCGAATTAGTTCTAGAGGTGTGGGAGAAGAAGGTTAGGAATTGTATCATCATGGAATTTTTGGTACGGTGGAATGATTTGCCTATAGAGGATGCCACATGGGTGGACGAGGAGATTCTACAACATTCTAATCTACAATTGCTTGTGGATAAGTAATTTTGGGAAGGGAGGACTGTAACATCCCCTACTCCCTGATAGGATTGATAGTAGAAGACTGATAGCCTATCATATTCATGTAGGCTAATCTGGGTATTAGAAGGGAATAATAGTGTGGGAAATCACTATTCACCAACACTATGAATGTAACACTATTCACATGTCACTATTCATGGTGACATGGCAAAGGCATGAAGTGGGATGAGTGATGAAGTGTCTAGGTGACATGGCCTGACCCACATGAAAATTTTGTATTACTTAAAAGGTGGAATAGTCAAATGGGGTGAATTTTTCCTCTAAGGCATGTGATTAATAAAAAAAACATGAGAAGATAAAAGAGTGGAATTTTTCTTCATAGATGATGTCACTATTTGAAATGGTGGAAGTGTGGCATAAAAGTCATGGAAGAAACTCTTCAATGCTCTTAAGAAGTCAAAATTTGGGTTGTTGAAGACTTTAGATCACATGGGCACATGGGAGCATAGCCAAACTTGCACATGGAGACTATGGTGCAATTTTCCTCTTACTTGGCCTTCAAGTCATCTCCCTAGGATTTTTTCACATGTGGGACACAATTATGGAATAATTTTCCTCTTTCTTAGCTTTCAAGTCATCTCTCTCCCCTTCCATTTTAAAATCTATAAATTAGAGCTCTCCCCTTTGATTAGAGCATCTTTTATCAAATCAAAAAACCCCTTTGTAAATTGAACTTGCATGTTCAATATTTACCCTCCTTGGGTTTTTCATTGAGTTGTAATACTATTCTTGGTGGTGAAATATTACACCCTTGTTAATTGTATCCATATTTTATTTGCAAGTGTTAATATTGTCAGAGTGGAAGATTGAAGTGTCGTAGTTTCAGATTGTGTAGGTGTTTCTAGATTTTAGTTGGGTGGAGTGTCTATTGTATTGGGAGAATATTCTCTCCATTGGTGTTATAAGTCATTTATTTTGTGTTATCATAGTGTCAAAAGTGTATTCTCTCATTTTTAGGAATATAAAAATCTGCTATGTAAGACATATTATGTGATTGTCAATTTTCCTCATATGTAATGAAGATTATGTCTTTATTGTGAAAGTTATGTTATCCTTTATGAGAGTGAATATTATGTTAATTTGATGAAATTTAGTGAGATTAATTTGTGTCAAGTAAAATATTATAAAAAGTAAAAAATCTGAAATTTGTGAGTACATTAGGTGATTTAGGAAATCTGAAATTTTATGTTTAAGGATAAATGAGAAATCTGAAATTTTTTCTTGTCTCATAGGTGATTTATGAAGTAAGTGGAATCAAAATTTATTTATGTATTTTGGATCTTTGATAAATAATTGTGTGTGAATTTATATTTTTTTGAGTGTTAGTAAATATCTTTTAAAAGGGATATTTCATTGAAGGATGTACAACAATCCATAAAAGTGAAGTATGAACAAAAAATACTCTATGATAAAGCGATAAATGGTTACATAGATCTACAAGAGAGAAGGAGATAGAAATGCAATAAGACGGTGAAAAGTTGGAAACAGATAGATTTTAAACAATAAAACCAAGTAGTGCATACAGAAGGCCATCTCAAATGGAGGAGAAAACTCTAAAGCCATAGAATGTAACCTTAAAATCCTCACCCCCAAAGTAAAGAAGAGAGTGTTGCCATAAAAGGTGATGTACAAGAGGAGCCAACATGGGTATAGTGTCAGGTTAGAAAGAGACCTTTGAGAAGATGAAAGAGTAGGAACTAATGTTGATATGAGAATGCATTAATGAGAAGGTTTCATAAAGATTATGTGTAAGATGTAGATACAAATAAGGTTATTTTATAGAAGCAATAATAGAGTGAAGCCAAGACAAAACCTGATTACAGTGTATTTAAATGATTCAAGTTAAAGGGGATATCATTCCATATGAGCCAGTAAGAGTGCATGAAATTGTGTAAGGTATAGGAGTTATTTGTATAGAGACAAGGCCACATTAGAATAACTTAGAAGAAAACATAGGTGTTCTTTTGTTCATAATGAAGGATGTTCCAATAGAAGGGTTGAGAAACTTAGCTCACTATAAATTAATGTATTTTAGCACGATAATGATGAGAGAGGGGGATGTTTGATCAGTTTTTGATATACAACAATGCATGATGCAAAAAAGATAGCCTTTGTCCCTAGAGATAAAGGAAAAGGAGATTGAGGAAGGAAAGGATCTAGGGGACCTTAGACTAGGAGAAACTTCCCTAAAGGAAGTACTTAAGGAATAATCAACAGGAGATGCTACAAAAGGAGAAGAAGAATTGCATAAAAAATAATTGGGATTTATTAAGTGCAGTTGAAATGAGAGTGAAGCACATGTATCCAAATGTGCACTAGAGGAAATAGAGATGTTAAAGAAAGCACCACCTAGAGAGAGCATTAGAACTAATGCAAAAAATATTGTGCCAAGGAAGGATGAAGGCAAAAGAGAAGTTGCATAAGATAAATTCAAGCATAGCAGTCAAGAAGATGAGATGTCTCCTTCAAAAGGCACAAAGATTGAGAGACAAAAGAGTGAAAGTTTATTTGTGGGAGGCATTTACCCATAACATGAGGTGATCAAGATAAAAAGGTAGTGTATAAATGAACCTAATTTATCCCAAAGACAATATATCATTACTCCATGGAGAGATGTAAGAAAGGAAGAAGTGGACATAAATCCATAGAATGCATCTGAAGATGCATGAGGAGAGTAGAGGATAACTATTTATAAGTAGGAGCTCATATTTAATTACCTATAGAGTTTGTTACAAGAACATCATAGGTGAATTTACAATCTTGCATAAAAAACTCCATAAAGGTCAAGCATTATTTAGAATTTAAGGGTGTAAAGAACTCCATAAAAGTGGAGTATGCACAAAAATATTCCATGATAACATAGCAGATGGATAAAGAGGGAACATATGGATTTTAAACTACTAAACCAAGTAGTGAATTCAAAATGCCATCTCAAATGGATAAGACTCAAAACCCACAAAAAGTAATCTATAAAGCCTTTCCACCAAAGTAAAAAATAATAATTTGTCATGAAGAGTATCGCATAGGAGGAGCTAGTATGGGATCAATGCAGAGGTTAGAAGGAGCCCTTCAAGGTCACATTAAAAATATTTAAAATTGGGAGTAAACAACTATCTCTTACGTCATTGAGGAGAAGGTTGGGTAAATAAGTTTCATAAGAAGTAAAGGTGAAGAAGGTTGTTATGCCAAAGTAACAATAGAGGAGAGAAGTGAAAAAAACTTGGTTATAGTAGAGTGAAACAAGGGAAGGAAGGGTGGATATCATTCCATAAGAATCAATGAGAGTGTAATAAGGTACACAATGTGTAGGAACAGCCTGCTTAGAGACAAGGGTGCATAATAATAACCCTTAAGAGAGCACAAGTGTTAATGTCCTTGGAGTGGAGGATGCACTAAAGAAAGTGTTGAGAATATTATATTCCTATAAACCAAAGGATTTTTAAACAACAACACCACAAAGGGATTTTGGGGAAATTATTCCTATGAAATGGTGTGTGATGGATAGAGGATATTCTTTAGCTCTAGATGCAAAAGAAAATGATTATGAGGAAGGATAGGCTTTAGAGGACCTTTGACTAGGAAAAACTTCCCTATAGGAAGCACTGAAACAAGAAGTAGTGAGAGATGTTTTATAAGGAGAGGAAAAGTTTCCTAGAGAGAAATTAAGAGTTACTGAGTGAATAAGAAATGAGAGTGAGGTGCATGGGTCCAAAGTTGCACCAAAGGAAAAAGAGACATTAGTGCAAACATTAGTTGAAGAAAGCTTGAATGCCAATGCAAAAATCATTATGCCAAGGGATGAAAAAGGTGAAAGAGAAGCTTCATAGGTGAATGTGTCCTTTTTAAGTCATAAACATAGAGAGGCAATAGAGTGCACATCTATTTGTGGCATGCATTTGCCTAAAGCATTAGGGGAAGAAGAGAAAGACGTAGCATCTTGTAGTGGAACCTAAGTTATCCCAAATATAAGAGAGAATTGTTCCATGGAGAGAAATGCAAAGGGAAGGATAAATGGGCATAACTCTATAACAGGCATCTAAAGATGCATGAGGATAGGGTAAGAGCAACCTGAAGCTAAAAAAAATGCAACATCGTTTACACATAATATGGATGAACTACTAGGAGTTAAATCTACCCAAAGATGATTAAGGGAGTTCAATTTTCATTGTATGGAAAAAAAAGGAGTAACTATTGATTATAAGTAAAATAGGAGGCCATCAATATAAAACTAACTAGGAACAATGCTTGAAGGGGATATTAGTCTAAACACACAAAGCAAAGTGCATGATAATATAGGAAGATAAAAGGTGGGGTCGATAGTCCCCATAAATACTTGCATGCCACTAAGGGCATTAAGGAAAGGTAAATAAAGGACAAGGGCATCAAAAAAACCATATAGACATACCTTATGAAAAACATGTGAAACTATAAAATGTAGGCATACCTACTTTCCATGAGTGATAGAGGGAAGAAAGTGAATATAATAGAGGAGAACTGAAAGGCAAACAAAAAGAAGGAAATGAAAGGTTGAAGACCTTTTGGTGGAGGTGAATGGATTAGAGTGGGCATATACCCATGAGAGATAAAAGTGAGTGCAGAATAATGAGAGATGAAATTGGGTGTAGGCCTAGAGAAGAAAAAAATGGGCATAGAACCATAAGAGCAAATAGAGGTGGGCACAGACCCATAAGAGGAAGAAAGGGAAAGAATGAGCTTACATTTTAATTACCTTAAGTAAAAATACTATAAGGGTTGTTCTACCACTCTAGCCCTTATTGTAAGGATCTTACATTTTAATTACCTTGGGAGTCTGATGCAGGAGCATCGTAGGTGAATTATCTATGTTGCATCAAACAAAAACATAGTTAAACAAGGGAGAAATAAACCAACTCTAGCTATGCATCTTAAATGTCATAATTTTTTAAAGGTTGTTATACAGTGTGCTTAAAGAAGATGATTGAGAGTTGTGCAAATCACATATAGATGTACACACAAAACTATAAATATTTTTGCTTCATAGGGCTATTTTGAGTGTTTTTTTTCTCCATTTTAGGGTCTTTAAGAACCTCATAAATTTTTGATGTTGACCTCTCTTATTCATTTTTATCCATCTTTGACAGATCTTTTTCTACCCCAAACCCTATTGATAGGGCTCCTACTGCCCCAAAGTGACTAATTTTTTTGTTCTAAAATTTTAGCTCTAGGTTACCCTAAAGTATTGCCCCTTTGTTGTTCAGATGACCCCAAAGTTATAAATTTTCACTATTCAAGGGGCATAAATTATTCCTCTTGGGTTGGGATATTTCTACCACTTTCCCTGGGTATGGTGGATGCCTCTATGAACTATTCACTAAACCAATTCACATCTGCATTCTCTTATTTTCAGATTCCTTCATTGAAATCCTCATAAGGGTTTGACCCTTTATATTTCCCATTTACAATTACTTGTAGCTCAATCTTTTATTAATTTTTTCTTTACTGTCAAATAAGGCCTCATCTTCTCATATTTTCTAGTAACATTTTTAATCAACACAGGTACAACTAGAGAATTTTTTTCTTGCCTCACATTAACCCCTCAAATAGAGAATAATTATTGAGAAATATCATCACTATCATTTAGAGTCAAAGTCATAATTATTTGCATAAATTTTTAAAAAATTATACATGATTCTCATTAATAGCTACAATGAAATGTTGAAAATTTTTAATAATAAGATCATCACATTTCAAATCCAACATCAAAACACATGACCTAATTGTTTCCATTGTTTTTAGAATTGTAACCCTCTTAGCTAAATTCTAAGGGGATCAAGATAAAAAGGTAGTGCAAAACTGAATCTAAGTTGTCCCAAAGATAATAGATCATTAAAACATGGAGAGACACAATAAGGGAAGGATAAGTGGAGATAACTCCACATAAGGCATCCGAAGATGCATGAGGAGAGGAGAAGAGTTGGATTGTAGCTAACATAAATGCAACATAGTTTATGAATAGCTTGTAGGAGATACCATGATGGGCTAGATAATATCAACATGAAGCAAAAAAAGGGAGTGAAATTTTCATTTCATGTAAGGAAAAATATTTATTGCTATTTAGGAGCAAGGTAAGAGACCATCAACTTAAAACTCACTAGGAACAATGATTGAAGGGGATATCAATCTAAGCACATAGAGGGAAGTGCATGACACTAAAGGAAGAATAAAATGTGGGAGTCAATGGACCCCATAGATACTTCCATGCCACTAAGGGCATCAAGAAAAGAGAAATTAGGGGCAAGGGTAGTGGAATAACCATGCAGACACCCCGAGAGAAACATGTGGGAGAATAGAACACATGTATACCTACTTGCCACAAATGATATAAGGAAGAGAGTGTGTATAATAAAGGATAAGTGAAAGGCACAAAGATGGAAGGAAAGCAAAGGTATGGATACATTTTAGAGGATATAGAAGAAAAATAATGGCCACAAACCAATGAAAATAAAAGTGGGGGCAAACCCATAAGAGGAGGAGGTGGGCATAGGCCTACATAAGTAAACAAAGTGGGTGTAAAACCAAGAGGAATAAAGGGAAGGAAGATGAAGCATATCAAAACTAGGTAGATAAGGAAAATTTATGGCCCAAGGAGGGACTATAAAATAAGGAAGCACTAAGTGAGCCTACATATCTTCCACATTAGATGGACGGGAACATTGTGGTCAAAACAACTAACTATAAAGACAATTCTACCTCTCCATCACTATTTGTAAGTAAGAGCTCATATTTTAATTAGCTATGGAGTTTGATGTAGGAGAATCATAGATGAATTTTAAATCATGCATCATATAGTTATAAAATAAAAGGGGGTACAAGTTTTGGCTAATTCAAACAACACACTTGCAAAGATACAAAGCACATATAGATTCACTAGGGATAAGAAGCAAGGTACATAAGTAAAGGGTTGGTCAATAGTCCATGAACAAACTGAGGCCTAAAAATTTCTAAGAAGTGTCATGCAGAAGGAGTTGTTCACTGAAGGTGTGCTTCATAATAATAAGGAAATTTGCAACCAAAGCTAAGTCAAACTTGAGAAATAAATGTACAAAGAGCTAAACTTATCAAGGGAGCACATTCGAGTAGTACATAGTCATATTCAAGGGGTGCATAAATGTACCTAGAATGTAATCAATCAATAAACGATCTCTCAAGTTCCTAGTGTACAATGATGATGGTGCATGGAAAGGATGAGATGTTGAGTTAAAAGGGTACGCAGAAAGCTAGGTGCAGGTCATTCAATACAAGATTGAGGAAGTAGAAGATTGTTAGATAAACAATAGTTAGCCTTTATTGAAGATAGGTTAGTATTGTAAATGACATGAGAATAAAAGGGACTGACAATATCTACTTGTATAGATTGAGGTCCATAAAATGCTATGTTAATTCTAGTGTAAATTAGTAGACTTGTGTAAATCCACATTAAAAGAAGTTGCCCAATTGTGTGGCAATTCAAAGAAGTAACCAAAGCTTAGGAAACTATAAAAATGGGTCTTGGTCTAAAATGTATAATTATCAAAATCCAAGGAGACATTGTTAGAGTGATCCCATAAAGGGAATTTTTTTTTTATCTAAGGCTAGAAAAAGAGAAAAGGAAAATTTTAGATAGGTGAAGGATTGTAGTCATGAGTGAATGGTAGTATAAGGAAACCATAGTATAGAGAAAGAGATACATATATCTATGTCCAAGGACTAGAATAAGTAGATCCAAGAGATCAATATATAGCTATAAAGACTCTATCATCTTGTAACACCTAAAATTAATGAATAAAATACTTTATTAGCATGATCCACTGCATAGAATTCTAGGAAAATGGAGATAACCTAGTTTAGAATCCAAAATGAGACATGAACCAGAATTGTAAAACTCGAAGAAAATAGAGATAACCTCCATGTTGTAGATGCTATAGGAAAGGACAACATACATAAAATGAAATATAGTTTAGAGGAAGCATATCATAGAGAAGCAAGGAGAGACCCATGGGAGGAAAGAGCTCACAAAGTATCTGATGTGAGTCAAGAATTAGCTAGAAGCTGAAGTGCAAAGGTTCTCTAGAAAAGAAGGCCCTAAGGAAATGATGGAGTGGATTTGATATCAAGTGTTATTTCATGTTTAAGGGTGTAAATGACTCCATAAATCTAGAGTATACACAAAAAAGGCTCTGTGATAGTGTAGTAGATGGCTAGAGACATCTTTATTAGAAAAGGAGATGGAAAGGCAAGAAAAGGGTTCATAGTTAGGAATAGATGGCTTCCAAAATATTGAACCAATTATTACATTCAAAAGGCCATATCAAATGGAGAAGACTTGAAATATACAAAAAGTAACCTAAAAATCCTCATTGCCAAAGTGAATAAGAGAATGTTTCCATAAAGGGTGATACAAAAGAGGAGCTAACATGGGAGCAATGCAGATGTCAGAAGAAGCCCTTCATAACAACATTAAAAATATTAAAAAGTGGGAGCCAAAAATATCTCAAAATGCATTTTGGATAATGTTGGGTAAATAATTTACGTAAGAAGTAAAGGCAAAGAAGGAGGTTGTGCCAAAGCAATAACAGAGGAGCAAAGCCAAGAAGAAGCTTGGTTACAATAGAGCATAATAGGTTAAGGCAAGGTGGATATCATTCCACAAGAGCTAGAGAGAGTTCAAGATGGTTCACAAGGTGTAGGATCAGGCTACACAAAGATAAGGGCATAAAGAAGAAACCTTAAGAGAGCACAAGTGTTATTATTCTTAGAGTGGAAGATGAACCAAAGGAAGGGTTAAGAACCCTAGATCCCCATAAAGTAAAGGTTTTTCGCATAACAACAATATAGATAGATGATGGAGAAATTATCCATATGCAACAGTGTGTGATGGATATAATATAACATTTATCCCCAAATGAAAAGGAAAATAATCCTAAGAAAGGAGATGATCTAAATGACCTTCAACTAGGAGAAACTTCCCTGAAGGAAGCACTAAAAAGAAGAAGTAGTGGAAGATATAGAAGAAGAAGAGTTACCTAAAGAGAAACAAGGATTTGTTGAGTAAATAAAAAATGAGAGTGAGGTGTAGGGGTCCAAATGTGTTTCAAAGGAAATAGAGGCATTGGTGAGAGTACTAGGTGAAGATATCTTGAGCACCAATGTAAACAATACTGTGCCAAGGAATGAGGAATGCAAAAGAGAAGCTACACAAGTGAAATTAAAGCAAAATAGCCATGCAAAAGAGATGTGCCCTTCATAAGGCACAAACATATAGAGGTAAAAGAGTGCAAGTCTATTTTTGGCAAGCATTTGTTTAAAGCATTAGGGGAAGAAGAGAAAGAGGTAGCAGCTTGCAGTGAAACCTAAGGTGTCCCAAATATAAGGGAGCATTGCACCATGGAGAGACACAAAAAGGGAAGGAAAACATACATAACTCCACAAAAGTCATCTAAAGATGCATGAGGATAGGAGAAGAGTCAACCTACAACTAATGAAAATTTAACATTGTTTACACATGACATAGATGAGCTATCAAGAGGGGTTAGCCTAAATAATCCTGAAGCCAATCAAGGTAGTCTAGTTTTCATTACATACAAGCAAAAAGGAGTCAATACCAATTGGGAGAAAGGAATGACGCCATCAACCTAAAACTAACAAGGAAAAAATCTTGAAGGGGATATCAGTCTAAGTAGATATATAAAAGTTCATGACAATAGATGAAGAAGAAAAGGTAGGAGTCAAAAAACCCCATAAAGACTTGCATACCACTAAGGGCATCAAGCAAAGGTAAATGCAGGATAAAGGTAGCAACAAAACTATGTAGGAATACCCTATGAAAAATATGAGGAAGGATAACATGTAGGTATACCTACTTACCATAGGTGAAAAAAGGAAGAAAGGGCACATAACAGAGTTGAACCAAAAGGCACACAAAAGGAAGGAAATGAAAGGTATGAAAACCTTTTGGTGGATTTGAATGGGAATACACCAATGAGATACAAAAGTGGGTGAAAAACCTTGAGATATGAAATGGGGCATAGATCCAAAGGTGATTAAGGTGGTAATAGGACCATGAGAGCAAATAGAGGTGGGCGTAAACCCATAAGAGGAAGAAAGGAAAATAAAAGTAAGGGTATTGGATCTAGGTAGAGGAGGATGGTTTATGTCCCAATGGTGGTGTAGAGGAGGAGGTGTCAAGTGACCCTACTTTGGTACCACATCTGATGTAGGAAAACACCGTGGTCGAGGCAGTTGACTAAAAAAATGGTTCTACCATTCCAATCCTACTTGTATGTAGGATCTTAAATTTTAATTATCATGAGGGTCTGATGTAGGAGCATCATAGGGGAATCAATAATATTGCATCAGTAAAAAATAGAGACAATCAAAAAATAAATAAAACAAATCTAGTTGTGCATAGTTGCACAATGAAAAATTTTGCAAGGTTTTTTTGGACTGTGCAAGAGGCCACTTGCATGGAAGGAAGGTGGTTGAGAGTTGTGCAAGGAGTTAGAGAATAAAAAGGGGGTACATGTTTTGTCTAAAGTAAGCAATGCACATATAAAACTATAAAGTATATAAGGATTCACTAGGGATAAGAAATCAAGGGGCAAAAGTAAAGGCTCACATAATAACACATGAAAGAACTGAGGCCTACAGAGTACCAAGGAAAATGGAGTAGAAGTATTTATTCATTGAAGGTGTCCTAAATGAAAATAAGGAAAGTTACAACCATCCATGAGAGACAAAAGTGGGTGTAGAACCATGAGAGATGAAACTAAACATAGACCTAGAGGAGACAAAGGTGGGCATAGGACCATAAGATCAAGTAGACGTGCGTAAAAACCCACAAGAAGAAGAAATGGAAAGAAGAGGAAGGGTATTGGATCTAGGTGGAGGAGGATGATTTATGTCCCAATGATGGTGTAGAGGAGAAGGTGTTGAGTGAACCTACTTAGGTACCACATTTGATGTAGGAAAACACCATGGTCAATGCATCTGACTAAAAAAATAGATATACCATTACAATATTACTTATATGCATGATATTACATTTTAATTATCATGAAGGTATGATGCAGGAGCCTCATAGGGGAATCAACAATCTTCCATCAAACATAAACATAGTCAATCATGTGAGAAATAAAATAACTCTAGCTGTGCATAGTTCCATGACACGATATTTTGGAAGGTTATTATGGACTATGAAAGAGGCCACTTTCATGGAAGGAAGGTAGTTGAGAGTTGTGAAAGGAGTTAGAGAATAAGAAATGGGTATACATTTTGGCTAAAGTAAGAAATACACATGTAAAACTACAAAGTACATAAGGATGCACTAGGGATAAGAAGCAAGGTGCAAAAGTAAAGGCTCACATGATAGCACATGAAAGAATTGAGGCTGATAGATCACCAAAAAACATATTAAAAAAATAATTTCTCATTTAATATGTCCTAAAAGAAAACAAGGAAAGTTGCAACTAAAGCTAAGTTAAAACTAGTTTGTCTACAATGTCATTATGGTTGCATGTAGAATGTTAAGAGGTGGATATCTTTAAACTCCTAGTGAGGATAAGGATACAAAGATATTCCCCTATCAAATCATTATTATGCTTCTAACTTGAAGTGAGATTTTTCAAACCTTAATTAAAATAGATTGCTTATTATTTAAAATACTATCACATTTATTCTAGGCCAAATATGCTAGAGGGCTAAAATTTAAGTGAGATTTTGAGCACAATTTGAATTAAGATCCACTTGGAGAATAATTGATGCATATGTTTTATCTCTAAACCTACTATGCTAAAATCCACCAAATTTCATGAGCATAGGGGAACTATAATAATAAGTGCATTGTGTTCTCCCCTTCCCATTATTAATTTGATGAACTAAATTGTCCCTATCTAACCTCTATGATGAAATTTTTATTTATGAGACTCTTATTTTTTAATAGTAACCAGAATGGCATGATATTTGGCCAGCCTACTCAAAAATTACTATTTACAATGTTTGATTTACATTGACTAACTCAAGGTTGGGATAGACCAAGGTCACTTTATAATGTCCCCTATTTGGGGAGGACTAAATATGTTTAATAAGGATATCTGATATAAATATGGAGCGATTAGAGATCTCATCAATCAATATTTAGAATTGGACAAGGGATGCTCCCCTGTGTTTTTCAATTGTATCTTGGTTTACTGCTTGGCGGTTTTACATGGTAGTTTGAATGAAAAGTTTCCCCAAGATTATAAAATGTTTTTTATAGAATCAAATACCTATGAAGAGAGAGGTGGTAGCCATTCTTACTTGATTCTCAATAGGGTATTTTTTCCCATTTCCAACTTGCAATGTTATCATCTATGAGAGGACCTAATACCAAATTTAATGTGTTGGGTAGTTTTGGACTATGAAGTCTTCCATTGGTTAGGATCTAGATAATTCATAATTAAAATTTCACTCCACCAAGAGATGCTTGAAACTTTGAGCCTCCAAGTTGATCTCATAGATAGAACATTGTTGAATTTTTTTTTTTTAACATTTAATTCTCCTTAACATTTGGGCCTACAAATATCATCCCAAGGAAGCAAGTAATACTTGTGTTGTTAGTTTATACCTTGTCACAAAAATTTACATTGTAGGGTTGTGAATGTCTCCCCTGTGTATCTAGGGAGTTTAAGAAGAGTGAGAGTGTAACCCAAAACCACCTTGAGTACAACCTTCAATTATTGAAGTCAATATGCAAAGGAAATCTAGTTATGGTTTCATCTGATTTTTTTTTCAAACTATGACTTGAGAGTATGCCAGTAGCTCAAGTGAGGTTTATCATCCAAAGGGGGTCTCAAATAAGTTAAGGTAATGTATCCTTTAGAAAATCCCTAAGCCTAAACAATTTTTTTTTGTTGGAAATGCAGACATTAACAAATATTATCTTAGATTTGTGCCTATTAATTTATTAACCAAAGGCTTATTAAATTTTGTCAAATATAACACAAGTGTGTAAAGATTCAATAAGAAGGATGTATCAGAGAGGAAGAGTTTTGTATGCAACTTTTCCCTTTTTATTTTAGCATGTTATAATGACCTACATAAACATTCTCCTAATATAATAAATAGTATGGGCTTATTAGATCACATTGTCTAAGGCCTCTAGTGTAATTGAATGAGAGGTCAATATCCCCATTAATTTCCATAAGGGTAAATGTTGTGATATAAATGTTAATCAATTTAGTTAGATGCTTTGAGAAACCAAAAGCAGTCACAATCTAGAAAAAGAGATCTCTGTTTCATCTATTAAAAGCTTTTTAAATGCTAAACTTAATGAGGATTCCTTACCTTTTTTGGTTATTCAACGAGTGTATAATCCCCTGTGTGGATAGGATATTGTCAATGATTTGCCTTTCATGCATAAATGTCAACTAGGTATTAAAAAATATATATAACAAGGGTTTGGATCATAAAATAATTAGTTTATATAATTTTATAGATCATATTACATAGAGATATAAGCTTGAATTGGTCCATTTGTACATCTTGAGCTTCATTTGGGATGAAGTCCAACTTAGTAGCATTCATAGATTTGAGAATAAATTCATTTCTTAATAATTCCTCAAATAACTACAAAAATGTATTCCTTTATCATAAGCCAAAAATAGTTGGTAGAAAAATGTCAAGAAAACATCCGGTCCTGAAGATTTATTCTTGTGAAAGGAACAAATGAAATGTTTCAATTATACTTTCAAAATTGGTATAACACTTTGATCATTGTCTTCGTCTGTGATATGAGATCATGATTCAAATCCTTGTTTTGGTTTATGATTTGTTTCTTTGTCATGGGGAATCAACTATAAGGAGGTCTTGAAAATATTAAGAAGTAACTTGGAGTATATTTGTTGAGGAAGTGAGTGGTTTTCCATCTCCCATCACAATGGGTTGTTGAGAAAGTCTAGTGTTTTAACTATGGATGAATTTATGATAGCATCAAGCATTCATATCTCCCTTCCTAAGCCATTGGTACCTTAAAAATAAGTATATTTATAATTACATATATAATGTAACAAAAAAGGTGTGGGCTCTTCATTTAAGCATGTGTTTATATAGTGTTCCAATATAATTTATGATTTAGGTCAAATGATCTATTAGATTTCATAAGGAAATAATATAAAAATGCTTTCAATTTAATTTATATAAAGTTCATTGATGAAAACTAATAGTCAATAGTAAAGTGATTTAGCATTTATCTTTAAAAATTATTAAAATTTATTTAGCGACATTCTAACTACCTATAAGACCTAACTTTCCCAAGCTAACTAATGCTAGACTTGGTTTTTAAACTTTCTAACACCATGTATGCTTACATGCCACACATTATATTTATGCACCTCTATACAAGTGGCATGACATGTCCTCTCACTTCTATATTTGTATCATTGTATTCTATTTACTAGTGATTATGAATAATGTAAAACTATTTACTAATGCACAAGGAAAAAGAGTTATTACTAATTGGGAGCAAGGCAGGAGACCATTAGCCTAAAATTGATTAGGATTATAGACTAAAGGGGATATCAATCTAAGCACATCTAGGGAAGTGTGTGATAATAAAGGAAGAAGAAATTGTGGGAGTCAATGGACCCCATAGAGGCTTCCATGCCACTAAGGCCATCAAGCAAAGAGAAATGAAGGACAAGGGTAGCGGAAGATCTACATAAACATACCATGTGAGAAACACATGGAATAATATAACACAATTATACCTACTTGCCAAAGGTGACATAATGAAGAGAGTGCACATAATAGATGAGAAGTGAAAGGTGCACAAAAGGAAGGAAAGGAAAGGTATAAAGACCTTTTGTAGGAGATGGATGAACAAGAATGGGTGCAGACCCACGAGAGATGAAAGTGGGTGAAAACCCATAGGAGATGGAGGTGGGCATAAGCCCATAAGAGATGAAGTTGGGCATAGGCCCACAAAATTAAATAGAGGTGGGCGTAAAACCACAAGAGGAAGAAAGGGAAGTAAAATGAAACATATCAGATCTAAATAAAGAAGTATAGTTTATGGCCCAAAGAGGGTCTAGAAAACAAGGAAGCATTGAGTAACCCTATTAAGGTGCCATGCTGGGTAGATGAGAACACCATTGTTAAGGCAACTAACCAGAAATATAGTAATATAATAAAAGGGGTACAAGTTTTTCCTAAGCTAAGAATCACACTCACAAAGCTACAGAGCACCTAAAGATGCACAAGGGATAGGAAATAATAAACAAGGTGAAAAAGTAAAGGCTCACTTAACAATTCATGAAGGAATGGAGGCTTACAAAGTTTTGAGAAATATAGCATGGAAGGATTTATTCATTGAGGGTGTCTTTCACAAGAACTAGGAACAACAAATCATTACAAATATCCTCTGGTTATTTTGGAAATAATTTGTCTACCCAAATCTCGTGGAGGCCTCTATATTCACAACCTAACAAATTTCAACCAAACATTTACAATAAGAGCTATATCAAGACCAAAACAACAAATCATTACAAATATCCTTTGTCTACCTGTTATATTCAAGAAAAAAAATTTGGTAAGGAACAAAAATTCATTAGAAATATCCTTTGGTTGTTTGGGAGAGAATTTGTCTACCAAAATCTCATGGAGGCCTCGACATACATAATTTGACAAATTTCAACCAAACATTTGCAATAAGCACTACATCAAAACTAGAAAAAACCCCATTTAATTTGGGGAAAAATTACCTAGGTGTATCTCTCCCCATGAATAGATCTTATTTCATAAATATGCTGGGGATTAATTCTAATTGGAAAAACCATGCAAATCCATAAAGGACTAATCATGGTGTAAAACATGTTCACATGGAAAGTTGGAAATGGTAGTTTGATTCATTTTTGGAAGTACAAATATGAAGGATAACTAAATAGAATATATCTACCAAACCTTTTAGTTGTAAGTATTCCCAATAGAAATGCAACAAACAAGTGGAGTACATCATGGACATGAAACTAGTCACTTGAAGACTCTCCATAACTCAGCATGATTCCAGTCAAATCACTCTCATAGTGACATAATGAATCTCAAAAGGACACAAATAATCAAGGTCACATGCATCCAATAAGTATCCAAACTAAAAATATGACAAAAAAATGTGGAATACACCATAGACATGAAACTAATCACTTGAAGACTCTCCAAAACTCAACATGATTCTAATCAAATTTCTATAATAGTGACACAATAACTATTAGGAGGACACTGCTAATGAAGGCCACCTAGGTCCAATAAATATCCAAACCAACCACATAACCCAAGTACATTGGTCCTAAGTAGAACCTTCAAAATACTTAGATACACGTCATATCTCATCATTCTTAACATTGACAAGCATTGTTATAGTTTTTGTGCTTATAATATTAAGAATTGTTGCTTTATGAAATGTAAAGATTAGCAACCTATAATATAATGATAAAAAATTCAAAATAAACAAATAACTCAAAAATATTCTTAACCTAAATATAAAAATCATTTTTGTGTATTCTCACATGGAGGTCCAAATTTGGCAAGTTTTTTGAGAAACACACTATTTATTGATTGATTTGACCGACATAGCTTACATTATTGAATAATAAAACAAAAAGAAGAAATTAGAGTCCATAAAAACATTATCTTCTTTTCCAGGTATAGTCATAGGCCACAATGCTACCATTGGAAATTACAAAAGAATGGACAAGATAAAACTCATCAATGAAAATCAATAATACTATGCAGAAATAAGAGCAAAAGGGAATTTTTGGGACTGCAAATTTGAATAGCAACCTTGCTTGCAAATATTTACAAGGGATAGATTTGGTAGTTATTTTATTTATTCCACTAATATTTTTTAAAACCTAGAATTTTTTTGTACACCAGGTGATCCTATTGAAGAGGCAACAATTGGAACTGAATTCTGTAGCACTTTCATTACCTAAACTCTAGAATTAGAGTTTCTAGTAACTGGTCCTGGAGCACCATTGTTAAGGACTACCTCAAATTCCATTTAAGGTGCTGCTATTGAATTTTGAACCTAATTATATTAGTAAAGGACTATTAAAAATTGATACACTCATGACTTCCACTCAAACAATTATTCCATTCCTCAACTTTAACTTCTTAGTTACAGGGCAATTGACTAAGTAATAGAAACAATTGAATCCAAAGAAAATTGAGGTGCATATAAAAAAAGGAGGAAGTGGAATAATTATACCTTGGCAAGCCATTCCACATGAGCCTCACCAAAAGACTAAACAAATCTGACAAAAAGATAAAATAAATGTATGTAAGATATTTTTGAATTCTATGCAAAATATTATGGTCCTCATCATGCATCAAAAATACTTTATATTCTCAATTATATGTAAATAAAATAAAATCATCATGAACTAAAGGGCATAGATTCTAGAACCATAGCAGTCTAGAGCATTATTTTGATACATGAAGGTCTTTACATTAGAATAGGAAAAAAAAGGGAATAGAAACAAATCTTACCAGCTTCTTATTTTTATTGAATTCCTTGGTAGTATAGTAAGGGATTGATAGATGATAGTTTTTCTCTATAGCAAACAAGGTCTTATTTAATGAGAAAACAAGTATGAATTTCTTTGGCCTAAGTTATTATCTTTCTTTCATTTTTACTATTTTATGAATCAAAGAAGAAAAATAGTATTACATGCTCCATTACATTATTAAATCTACAATGGAAATAATTAATACAACTCACTTAAATGCAACAGCGTATCCTTTTCTTCTACAATGGTAAATTTTTGATGTTTTGCATATACAATTGCATTGATCTCTCCCTACTTAAAAAATAACAATAAAGACCAACTTTAATCATATAAATGAATAGTGTTACTGCTACCATCATTAGTCAGATAATTGGAATGACATTTAGTTCAATCGTGCTTTTATATTTTAATAATCAATAACAAATTAGAATAAAGGGTGCATTATAATCATAATCCATTCTACTTCTAGTTTATACAACTTTTGTTTTCATCATCATTCCAAAGTAGATTAAATAACTAAATATCCCATTTCTATGAAGACTTTATTTGGTGTACAAAAGACAATTACCAGGAGAAGTGTGGTATGAGTACATGAATATGGGTGTAATTTTTAAATCAGGGCATGAGGTACATGAATTATATATATATATATATATATATATATATATATATATATATATATATATAGAGAGAGAGAGAGAGAGAGAGAGAGAGAGAGAGAGAGAGAGAGATGTGGGTATGGACAAGGGGGAAGCTGTCCTTGTTCCAAAATTCACTAGTGATTATGATAAAACATATTATACAAGGCACAAGATTAAGCTCTAAAATTGGGAAATTTTAAATAGGAAGATAGTTCACTTGATCAAATCTTTACAAGCTAGGATACTTTCCATTTAGATCCATGAGAATACTACTAAGACAATTAGATGGTAGATAAGTCTCTATCCCAATGGGATGCATGAATATACAATGATACTTTAGCATATCTGAATTAAATGGGTTTTCCTCAAGCCAGTAAACTTGGCACAACCCCAGAGTTGGAGGAACCCTTTTAGAGATAAAATAGAAGTAGCAATGAATGAATAGATAGACAAATTACAAACATATTAGATATACCTGCCCGTGTATAATGGAAAAGCTAATATGTCCAACTATTCCTATATAGGTTGAGTGAGCATCAAGATAGCTAGTCATTGGTTGAGTGAGCACTAGTCATATTCATTAGTATATTTTATTAGGTCCACTATTCATGGATTTTTTGAATCATTATGAATTCATTTTATGGATGAAAATACCTGAATCTGCAGCGATTTTTTGATTTGATTCATAAATGGTATATTTAAATTAATAGATCCTTGATTGTTTATTTTTCCATAAGAGTCTATTTATTTATAGATTCTATTTATTCCTAATTCGTTCTTTCATATGGAATAACTTTGTATGCCACTTCAATCTCCAAGTAGAAAATAAGAGTTGCTAACTCAATGGTAGAGTAATCAGATTTTAAGTGTAACTAAGGTCTTTTACAAATTTGGATGAAGTAAAAATTTCATCCATACCATCGGTAAAGTTAGTAATACTATGACTGATCATGAAAAGAAATAAATGGAAAATGTAGCGTGTCATTATTTAGCTTTCACTTCACAATTTAGAGTTTTGAAGAAATTCAAAAACTTACATACTATGAGACATTGCTCCCTGTAAGAAAATATGCAGAAGAATATAAGGTTACATAAACATTGTCAAGCACTCATGCACTAGGGGTAATCCAATAGTCATGAAATCCTACTCAAGCACTACATGTATATGTTGGTGAAGCAACATTATGAAATGATCCTCCAGAACTTGTGCACCATTAGGGAAGACATTATTAAAAACTCATATCTGCATGTGGATGATTAAACACCCAAAGTCTATCATTTAGCAGTCAATGTCACTCCATGAGCTAGGAACTAAATTTATGGATACATTCCCTAAAGACACCATAGCACAAGTGATGAGTAAGTCTACCATTTAGTGATCAATAACACTCCACGGGCCAATAAATAACTTTATGGCTCCATTCCCTAAACACACCATGGTAACTAACTTTGTTATTCTTAGCCAAATCCACTTTAGACCCAAAGCATAAGGCTCTCCCCTCTCCTTATGACTCTAAATAACCATCTACTTACATGGAAAATATAATCACGTATGGATAAACCATGGGAGATGTGTATACCAGGGCCATATATAAAATATACTTTTCCTCTAAGAAATAGTCCTTGACATTGACAGAGTATGTAGATAAGAAGAGCTAACAGTTTGGCCAAATAAATATCACATAGTCACCAAGAGATAGGTAAAGGGTATGGGAGACATTTACAAGGACGGGGATGCCATTGTTTCTAAAATAGGGTATGGGGGTACAAGGAGACAACAAAATATGAAAAAAAAATATAATATCAAAGTTTTAAATAATTAAAAAATAAAAATACATTAACTATGAATGCAAAATGTATAAAATTGTAAAAATTGAAGTACAATTATACCACATAAAAAAACATCAATAAACATATAAATTATACTCTAATCAAATGTTGAAACTTGAAATTTAGTGATTTAATGTAGTGTCAGGAGAACTATTGATATGTTGTAATGTCCCCTTTTTCGATATTAGAATAATGTTATTATTTTATATATATATATTTAAATTAAAATAATAATATGTCTTAGTTTCCAAAAAGTAATTTATGTTAGCAACTTGATTCTAATTTATTTTGACTTAAAGAGAGAAAGGATATAACAAGAGGAGGAGACTCATTAAGAAGAATATTATTTATATCAATTGAAATCATAATTTGGGGCATGATTTGCTTGACTTACATCCATTAAAGATGAAACTTTTCATTGGAAAACTGAAATAAGGATGAAAACCCTTAATTTTTAGTAGGGTAACTTTATTTTAAGGGTTATATTGAGCAAAATTTGATAGTTTTACAATTTTAGGGAAGCTTTTGTAGGGAGTACAATAATTGGAATGGTTTGTGAGTGGGACATAGCTGTTAGAGGCCCTTTTCTAAGACAATAAACCACCTTACATGCCTTTGTGAGGGTAGTGAACAGGTTTGGGAGGGTGGCAACCCCCCCTTGGGGTTGAAAGTACATTTTTCAAGTCTTATTCATGACTAAATATTATATTGCAGATGTACATACATTTTTGGTGATTTTTATAATGTTTTTAGATATTGAATTGATAATAAAAATTAGATTTTAATGTACTATTATAGGATATAATATTTCTAAATTTTGGGAAATTATTTGGTGAATAAAATAATGTATTTGTGCCCTAAAATTGGCACCTATAGAATTATGAATTTTATTTGCTTAGGGTTTGAATCAAAAAATTAGAATTTGCATGTGTTTATGTTAGGCTTTGTTGGAAAACCCAAATTGTTCTAATTCTACCCTGAAAGGGGCATTACATATGCCAATAAATTACCATGTAAAAACACAAGACAAACTATATATATATATATATATATATATATATATATATATATATATATATATATATATATATATATATATATATATATATATATATAGTAACAATCATTCATCTATAAATTCATCCTCCTCATTAGCTAAGTTTTCTTGCTTGAGATCCTCCATCAAGTTACTCTCTAGGTATGCATCACTCTTAAGCTTTGCCTCTTCTAGGAGAAATGGAACTAGGGGCAAATCATTGAGGGCATTTGGCTTAGCTTCCTCATCCACCATGATGATATTTGGTTTTAATTTACAGAAGGACCATCCTTGTATACAAGGTTTATATGAGGTAAAATCTAAAGGGGTCTATAAATATAACCTAAATTCTCTACCTTCTTTGACCAAAGTCACTTCCTCTTCAATAAATAAAAAAATCTATTCTTCTCACATACATAAGAACTAGCTACATGTAAGAATAATCGTATTACAAGTGATTTTTAATCAAAGGCATCTTATCCATGATTGTGCCACCAAGATCTTGGGTCCTTCCTAATATGCCTGTAGACACCGAAATCGTGTCTATCCCTTGGTCCCCTTGACCCTCTTCTAAACATTTATAACCCACTCATATTATTAATTTAAAATAAATTGACTATTCTAAATTAATAGACCCCCCTTGACACCTCACCCCTCCTTGGATACCTCTCCTTGGATGCCATCCCTCACCCCATGCCAAATCTTAAATGCTTAACCCCCATTTCATCCCTTCCTTTAGCCTCTCATGCTCATTTAATCCACCAAGGACCATTTTCCAATGACATGCTTAGACCTGGCGATTGTAAGAATAGGTAGAGGGCTAAAAATAGCCTCTTTTCCCATTCTTCAGCTACCAACATTAGTTGTTATTCAATCGACATCGACAATTTCACTGACATCAATTCCCTTAAAACAACATTTTTGTTCCGTTGCTCCGCCCCCATGAACATGAATTTTCTCGCTCAAGCTTCCCAGCATTCTTGCTTCTTGATTCCTTGCAGGTATCAGCATTTTGACAACACTCTCCAGGATCAGAGGTCCTACACCAATCATTCCACACAAGATTGAGGATTGCATGACATCTCCATCACCAGTCACAATGGAAACAAGCTTCCTGGACCTCTGCCAACTCCATCCACAGCTAAGTATTTTTATTAGTTTCATTTTACTATCTTTTTAAATACTTTAGTAGATAGTCCACTGCGATTTTCAAGCATTTTGGACACAACCCAGTCTATCCTTTTTAGAGAGGCTAAGAGGCCTTCTCTCACCCTTATCTCCCCCTTTGGCCCCTGACATTCATCTGATCCCTCATTTGGACCATACCTTCTGCCCTGTAAGCCTAGCATAAGCCATCAAACTCTCACAAACACCCCAAACCACTTTACTGACCATAGATAGCCCTGAGACTCGTCCAAAGCCTTACTGCCATGACCGATGCCAGCTACCAAGAAAATTTCCCCTACTGATGTCGGTAGCCTAACCGACATCGGCAACCCAAATAATCGATGCCAGCAGAACCCTCGACGTCGGTGACTATGGAAAATAGATTGCCCAACTCAGGTATGCATCTATCTCTACTTTCTTTTGTTCAATCTTTCAATATTTAATTTCTTTTAAGCAACATTATTCTCTATAACAATCAGTGGACTGTCATGCCTCTAAGAAGTCTTTGCACTTCTAGGATCAAGCTTTCACTTGGCAGTCCACTTTCTAGCTATCTAACAACCTCTATGTTTGAGTCTCTTTCTTCTACAAGTGTCATCCTCCACAACCAAAGAGGAGTTCCTTCAGCCGTCTAAATTTGGTGCACAAGACTTCATCTAGGTACGTACAAACCGTTGACCATTTAATCTTAGTTTCTCATTTCCTTTTGAATGTAAAAAGTGAAAACTTGTTTGGAAACATTCTAGCACGCCCGGTGGGACTCTAGAAGTCTTTCTTGGGTCCATACTTTTTCTTTTAAAGATAAAATTTTCATATAGGTGCATTAGGTCTCTCCTTACATCTCTTTCTTCTATCTCTTCCAAAAGACACCATTAGCAAGGTTAAAAAGAACCCTTCTTTCTTTCTTGCATCTTAGACTAGTCAAAGTCATACTCTTCAACCTATTCTCACTTGTCTCCATACGAACACACATTTCTATTTGGGCTTAAAATACATTGCATTTCATTTCTTCTTGAATGCATACTTAGCTCTCACATCTAGTAATTAAAAATACATCATGAATAAAGTGTAGGCCACTTATGTTACACATCCAAACCACTTGCACAAACTCAAACATCTAAACTTACCTGAGACAAGGTCTGACTAGGATTTCATCACCTAGCAGATACCTTACCTGTCTCGGCAATCCCACTTGGACTTCACTACCAAGGGGAAAGCCCACTCTGTTCTCTGGCAGAGGATAAACTCTAGGGGAAGTATATACTAGCTAAGCGAGACCAGCTTATCACTGGGCTCGTGAAGTGAGGGGAGCTTGCTCCTTAGCACCAAGCCATGTACAGAACCTAACACAAATCTTGAGCATCGAAACTACCCTGAAACCAACTTTAGACTACCTCTTCTAGGACTTGTTCTACAAGCCAACTTCCCAAACACATTCTAAGGCATTAGCTAACATGATTCTAAAAGTTTATTCTTAGGATTTAATGCTTAGGATCTGTTTGTCTTCTTCTTCTTCTTCTCTATTTTATCTAGTTTTTTGAGCAAGTGAGGATGTTTTCTTCTTCCCAAAAACTCTCAAATTTTTTGAGCTTCTGGAAAACACAGTAACCGACATCAATTTTTCCGCTGAAGTCGGTGACTTTCTTCACCAGCATCAGTCATCTGATCGACATCAGCAGCCTATCTCATTGACATCAGTTTTTATACCATCATCGGTCACTATCCATAATTCTTTTCCTTAAATAGCAAGCTTAAACCCTAACTTTCTTGCTGTCTAGTACCCATTCTAGTTTTTTGATTTTTTGAGACTAAAAAACACAATCTTTAAGACCTGAACCTATTTGCCTTGAATGGTTTTGACACGTAGTCAAACTAGAACTCTTCTTGACCATGCAAGGAAACTACCGCTTCCACCTTCGCCCTCCATAACAAGTCCCTTAATGGAGTATCATTCAGACAACGAACATACTCCTGTCCAACCGACCTCGACTCGACCATCTATTGTTCCCAAAGGGGATCAAGACTTTGAAAGGTTCATTGACCTTAATGTCAAGGCCCTTCAACATTATCTCGCAAGAAGTCAAATGTGAGACTCTTTTGGCAACCCAATTTATGGGATGCCAACTTCCTTAGTTGAGACAATGATCACATCAACATCATCCACAATTCAACCTATAGACAATCAAGCCAACACCTCGACTAATAACCTGACCGTGTCCTATCTTAAAAATTTAGCCTCTCCTTCTAGACCTACCTCCAGGGGGGTTTTGGCACCCCCTCAACCTCAAACTACTCAAACAAATTCTACACCCTTCCAAAACCTAGTGGTCTCTATCCCCCCTACTCTTGCACCTATCAACACAAGAGTAACTGCCTACCCTTCAACAAGTGTGGCCACCCGTCAACCACCTTTGATGGCCCCTATCCAATTTTTGCCCACCAACCCCATAGCACAAGTGCCCTTGGATTCAACATCCACCCTGATAACTAGCTACCCATATGTTGCACCTACACAAGTGCAACCAACCATGTCATATGCCCCTCTCAATACCTTTCAAATGCCCTACAAATTAAGGGGCACTCCATCTATAAATCTATCAACTGACTTAATCAAAATGTTGATGGACAAAATGTCTAGTCTTGAGACCTCAATTTTGGGTTCCAAAAATGCTCTCGCATATGAGCAAATTTGCAATAAACCCATTCATCCCTCAGTCTCGATTTGGTCGTATCCCAGTCAATGTAAAATTCCTAAATTTTCTCATTTCCAGAGTAAGGAAGACCCACAACAACATCTGTGAGCATTCAAATATGCTTGTTATCTCATAGCGCATGATGATGTGTTGTTGTTACGCACCTTCCCCATGTCAATTTCGAGTCTTGCCCTTGACTGGTATAGCTCTCTTACTAGTCATTCTCTTTTCACATTCACCCAACTATCCCAACTCTTCCTTGACCACTTCTCGATCAATATCACCAAAAAGGTCTCAATCACAGATCTATATTATATCTGGCAGTTTGACGATGAATCCATAGCCAATTTTGTTGCTCGCTAGAGAGGCCTAATCAACCAGCTCTCCTTTTCTTTGCCCCAACCCGAGCTCATCGAACTCTTCTCTTAGGCCTGTGCTAAACATATTTCCTCTACCTTATGGGTCCAGACATTCCACACCTTTGACAAAGCTTTCACGATGGCTAGGAAGCTCGAACTACGTGCCATCAAGGAAAACAAAGTCAAGTTTTGGAGTAAAAACACCAACACCAAGTCCAATGACTTTTCCTCTAAACCTTCTTCTTCTAATCCCAAATCTAAGGCATCAGCAAATGCTATAGTCATTAAACCATCCTCTTCAACAACCAATCAGCCCGAACCGTCTACATCCCAAAGTATCACACGACAATTCCAGTAAAGATATGTGTAGTGCCAGTATACTCCACTAGGAGAGTCATACGCATCTGTGCTAGACAAACTTGTCAAATAGGGAGTTCTCAATCTCCCCCAAATCTGACTGCCTCTGATCCCTCATGCGCCATCCCTGCATGGTATAGGGAGAATGACTTCTGTAATTATCACCATGTTAAAGGCCATGACACGGGCAACTATAAGACTCTCAAGAACATCATTCAAGACATGCTAGATAAGGGTGACCTCATCTTAGACAACCCAAACACGCCACCCAATCAAAGCATAGACATCTTCAAACAACCCTTTCCCAACCATCCACCTACCCAGAACAATGTGCAGACCATGACTGATGACCCTCAAGAGCATAACATATGCACAGTCAACACTATCTTGTCTCTCATGCCTGACCAACCTCTCTCACAATCTCAAGAGGTTAGTCAACCCATCAGTCCATCACACATAGACCAACCTTCTTCCCTTGTTAGTTCTCCATCGACTTCCCTTATATTGGAGGATGCCTCGACCATACCGGCCCCACTCGTCCCATCGTCCTCCTTCTTGCTACTGATGGAGGACCCTACCCTTACTACTCCTCAACTACAAGTGGAGGGCACAATCATCCCTACCCTCTACCCTCTTGAGGAGCCACATTCTCCTATTTCTTCTCCACCAAGAGAAGACCCTGTCTCTCCACCTTCTTTGACCAAAGATGATCCAATTATGACTCCCCCATGCCTTGGGTCCGAAATGGCTACACCTACCACATTTTCAACTCTACAACCATCCACATCATCTTCTGAAGGACCCAAGCCTCATCTGACATCTTCCCAACCATTCTCTCGATTGGTGGAGAAATTAGGCCTTCTCCATTCGAGAAAAGTGGAACATCAGGCATTATGGGAGTGACTCAAAGCTCTTCAGCTTGCCCGTCCCATCTCATCTCATGCCGTCAATCCTCCCATGACAAAATCTCCAAACAAAGACCAGACTTCCACCTCTGAACCTTCAAAACCTCAACCCTCTGCATCAAAACCAAAACCCTCATCCACCACATCAAAACCAATCAAAACCCTTAGTGTTCACCCCGTCCCTAACCTCACTCACCCACAAGTGAAGGTAGACTTAGACCAGGCCTCACCCAATAGTAGTCCTCAAATCAAACTAAAGAAGACTGCTAAACCACGGTGGTGAACTCCTCCTCCACTGTCAACATTGCCCTCCATTTTGGGCCCTCATCCTTTGACCATAATAGGAGTGCTCCCCACTCCAACCTCTAACCAAAACAAGTTGCCTCCACTGCTTCCTTTTCTTACCACAAGCCTACCCTCTCTAAAAAATTTGGCACCTCTCACAAAGAAAGTGTCATCTCCACATGTGGCCACACCACCAACCCAAAAGGTGGTACGGAAGCCTCCTTCAACACCTCCTAAGCAAAAGTCATCAGCACCTCATGCATCAACAAGCACAGACCCTTTAGTGGGTTCATACGCTTTAATATTGCACTGACTTTTGCAAACCTCTAGCATAACCCTCTCACCTATCAAATTATTCCAACCTCTCGGGTCAAAACCTTCCTGGTTCGATGATACCAAAATTTTCCCATATCACCGCACACCAGGACATGATACCAAGAATTGTTGTGCCCTCAAGGTTGTCATTTACCAATACATGGAAAAAGACACCCTTCTCCTTGAGGACACTATCAATAGACCTCCAACACCTTCCTGTACCTCTCAGGCCTCTTCAACCTCATCGACATCTCATCAACAAACTATGACCCCTTTATCTCTTTCACCCCCTCTCTTCAAAATTAATGCCATCCACATAACCACTAGGTCACAAAAGGATAAGGCAAAAGAAAAAGCTGATATTCCTTAGACCTATCCCTTTTTCAAACTGCCTCAACCACCCAAACCTAAAATTTCTATCCTAGGTGCATCTCAACCCTCTTCTTTAGGGGCAATCCACGACTCTATGTTAAAACAGCTTCACCAGATGCCCATGAAGATGACCTTGTATGACCTCATCCAAAGCTCACCTCAGCATCTTCAAGCTCTAACTAGAGCCCTATAGGTAGTAGAGGTCCAACTTGAGGACCCCCAACCACTCGCTACCCTGGTCCACTCATTATCCCCCATTACCTCTATCACTTTTAGCAATTTTGAAATTCTTACCTCTACCTCGAAAGATTAGGATGCTGCTCTCTTCATCACTGCCTATGTTGATCGAACCCAAATTAAGCAAGTTATGATTGATAGAGGCACCAACATTAACATCATCTCTACTCATGCCTTTGATCAATTGGCCCTCCCCAAGAATTGCATATCAAAAATTGACGCAATCCTTCGATCCTTTAATGACACCACTGCCACAACTATTGGCACCGTCGTCTTCCATATTCGCGTTGGCCTGCGCACAGTCCCAGAGCTCTTCTACATCATCAAAGGAGAGTTCTAATATAACATGCTATTAAGATGACCATAGATTCATGCCATGGCTTGTGTTCCCTCTACACTACATGATTGTGTAAAATTTGAACACGATGGGCAAGTCCACATCGTTCCTAGCGACCCATCACCTTTCAAGACTTGTAACACGAACTATCGACCAAATGACATTCTCATTCCTCTCAAGACATCAACCTAGATGCAACCTCCATCTGCAGAAGCTTCAACTAGTTCACCAATGGTGGTCACCCTCACACCACCTCTTCAAGTGACAACCAAGGACCCCATGGAAGATATCTTCTAATGACTTTCACTTAGGGAATATCGCTTGCTTACCTTAGACATGTTCCAAACTCTGCAAGAGTATGGACAACTTCACCACAGTCTAAGTTATGACCATCAGATTAGAATGGTCATTTTTTATGGTCCTCCTAGCCTTCAAACCAATCTCATTTATGGGGGGCTAGATCAAGCTTCCATTAACAGGAATCCTCTCTCCTCACCTCAACCATTCACATATGACTTCTCATTTCTTGGCAACCCCACCTTTGATCACACCTACCTTTATAGGTGCGCATGGAAGGGTTTTGGCTTTGGGCACTATGAGTAAGGCTCCCATCAGCCCATCAAACTATTCAATGATGACAACACCAAGAAACAATATGGTCTAGGTTTCCAAGAACCTACTCAGGCTTCTATAGACCTTTGCCCCAAACCCGCCATCGACCAATCTCTTCCAAGCTCACCTATTCTTCCCCCTTCACCTATAGAGTTGGTGGTTTCCATCCCTCTTAGTTTTTTTTGCATAAACACCATCTGCTTGGAACCCCTGACCTATCAACTAAATGGGGTTTCTAGGTCTCTCCCTCTCATTTATCCCAACATGATAGATGATGAGTCAGCAACCATCAACACTGTCTGCTGCGTAGACAATGATGCCATTCTCACCTACATGGGCACCGATGACTCTTTCATTTAATGTTCCCTCCCTTATGAAATGTAGGTTATGTTAAATGAATCAACCATTGACATTAACCTCCCATCTTCTGATGTTCCTCATGTCTTAAATATTGGTCAATCTTTGGATGCCCAAGAGCAGATCAACTACACCAAGTTCCTCTCAGACCATAACAAAGCCTTTGCTTGGACCTATAGTGACATGCCTGGCATCAACCCCAACATTGCCATCCATAACATCATCACAAACCTAGAGGCTAAGCCTGTCAGGCAAAAGCTTTGAAAGATGCATCCTCGAGTTGTGCTCCTTGTCAAAGAAGAGCTTCAGCATCTTCTCTCTGTCTCTTTCATCTAACCCATTGATTATCCACAGTGGGTGTCTAACATCATCCCTATCACCAAAGCAACTAGGGGGATTTGAATCTACACTGACTATCATGACCTCAACCTAGCCTGTCCCAAAGACAACTTTCCTCTTCCCAACATTGACCAACTTATTGATCTCACGACCGGTCATGAGATGCTATCACTCATGGATGGGTTTTCAGGATATAACCAAATCTTGATTGTGCCAGAAGATCGACACAAGACTACTTTCATCACCCCATGGGGAACTTTTTGCTATCGAGTCATGCCCTTTGGCCTGAAGAATGCAGGTGCCACATATCAACATGCCATGACTTACATTTTCCATGATCTCCTCCATAAAATCATGGAGGACTATGTGGATGACCTGCTCGGTAAGTCCAAGCTTCATGCGACCATTTAACCATCCTCAAGATCATATTCTCTCACTTTCTTCAATATAATGTTCATCTTAATCCCAAGAAATGCGTCTTTGGGGTCCTCTCAAGCAAGCTCCTGGGTTTCATCGTCTCTCTCTATGGCATCGAGATAGATCCCACCAAAATCCATGCTATCCTCAAGATGCCACCTCTAACCAATCTCAAGCAGCTTCACAGTCTACAAGGGAAGCTCTAGTCCATCCACTGCTTCATCTCGTAGCTTTCTGACCACTGCCAACACTTTCATCATCTCCTCAAGAAGGATGTCTCCTTTAAGTGGGATAAAAACTATCAAGAGGCTTTTGAAGCACTCAAATGCTATCTAGTCTCTCCACCAATCCTCATTCCACCTAGAGATGACTAACCCTTCTACCTCTACATCTTAGCAACCAACCATTCGTTAGGTGCCATGATCGCACACCGAGATGAGCAACACCATGAGCAATCGATTTACTATATAAGCCAAACACTTGTCGACTATGAAACTCGATATACTCATACCAAAAAACTCTGTTTGGCATTAGTCTTTTCCACTACCAAGCTCTGTCATTATCTTCTTAATCACAAGACCTTTGTCATCACTCACACTGACCCTCTCAAATACATGTATTCCAAGCCATATTAAAACCAGCGTATGGCTCGTTGGCTCATGCTTCTTGCTGAGTTCAACTTGGAATTCATCCAACAAAAATCCATAAAGGAGCAAACAATCACTGACCAACTAGCAGATGCCCCTCTACCGACAATCAACCTTCTCAGTGCGAGTTTCTTGACGAATCTATCTCCGCACTTTCCACCGATGACACCATCTATCAAATGACCATGTTCTTTGATGGCTCCAAATGTTAACTCGGTGGGGGTGCGGGAGTCATTCTCATCCCACACAAAGGTGAGCCCATGCCTCTATCTTTCAAGCTTGACTTTGAATGTACCAATAATATGGCTGAATATGAAGTCTTACTTTTGGGACTTCAAACTGCCTTTTCTCTTAGCGTCAAGACCATCAACATCTTCAACAACTCGCAACTTATCGTCAATCAAATCAATGGTTCTATAAAAATGAAATTTTGAAAAGGTACAAACACTGTGTTGTCACTCTCCTAGCCTCTTTCAACCATTACCTCTTGCAGACTATTCCTCGATCCATGAATAAGTTTGTTGACACCATGGCTTCTCTCACCTCACATATTTCATCTTTGTCATCTTCATCAAGGATTTATGTCATGATGCATCATGTGCCATTGCCTTCATACATTTCCACTAACATCAACCATGTCAACACCATAGACTCTAGTCCATGAGATGATTGGTATAAGCAACTTATAGACTACTTATCTCATTCTATCATTCTTCCCAATCTCTCTAGCAATGCACAATGAGCTTTCATCAAACGCATGGCTCGCTACACCATGCTAGGGGGTCTTCTCTATAAGAGAGGCTTCAATGGCCTCCTTCTTCACTGTCTAACCTCCACTATAGCATCTCATGCCATTAAATAAGTCCACGATAGGATTTGTGGTGGACACTTCAGTGGTAACTTGGTTGCCAAGCACATCCTTCACCTGGGCTATTATTGGCGCACTCTTCATCAAGACTGTAGTGACTATGTTCGGCGTTGCATCAAGTGTCAGTAGCATGCTAACTTGCTTCATCTCCCTAGCCATGCCCTATAAGTCACTCAATATTTTTGGCCTTTTTCATAGTGGGGCTTAGATCTCATTAGTGAGATTAACCCTCACTTGTCTCTTCATCATCAATCCATTATCACCACCACCGAGTATTTCACTAAATGGGTGGAAGCTATTCCTCTTGTCTCCACAAAAGCTAACAAAATTGTTGACTTCATCAGCACCCACATCATCTATCATTTCGGTGAACCTCATAAAATCATCACCGATAACGGCAAGTCATTCAAAAACAAAACTATTTAAAAACTCTGTGACTCATTTGGCATCAAGCTCAGCTTCTCTTCACCTTACTACCCATAAGCAAATGGGCAAGTCGAGGCTTCTAACAAAATCTTAACTAAAATTCTCATGAAGGTGGTCAACGATACTGGAAGGGACTGGGACATCCACATTCCCTTCACTTTGTGGGCCTACTGCACTAGCATCCAAACCTCTACAGGTGCTACACCTTTCTCTTTAGTGTACAGAATAGAGGTTGTCCCACCTCTTAAAGTATATATCCCATCTCTATGCATCTCCTTGTATGACATTCTCTTTAACAATGACTTTCATCAAGATCGCTTAACTCAACTTGAGTTACTCGATGAATGTCATCTTACTGCCCTCAACCATCTCCATGTCTATCAAAATTGCATCAAATGAGCCTATGACAAGAATCTGAGAGAATGAGATTTCAAAATCGGAGACCTCATCCTCAAAGAAAATCAGCATGTGACCAATATGGAAAGAAGTAAATGAGGCAAGTTTGCTCCTAATTGGCTCAGACCTTACATCATAACACATAAGTATGGTTCAGGGACTTATCGTCTGTCTTCTCTTGAAGGCTGACTAGAACCTGAGCCTCTTAATGCCTTGCATCTGTGACCATTCTACTATTAGTCGAGTACTCGTTCACTTGACATTTAACTTGAGCTCATCCCTTGAGCAATCTCTGTCATCTTAATCCTTATTTCTTTCAACCCTATTCCCCTAAAACAAACCCCATGTAACCCTTTTATAAAGTATGAGTGCTATCTTAATAAAAGGGAGCCCTTGAACTTCTATAGTCTTGTCCATGACTCAAAATTCTGTCAAAAATAAATTTGGATGTCAAAATATCAAAAAGTCACAAACTCTAAAGGTAGACTGCTCCCTCGAAGGACAGTTGTACAATCATTGATGTAGCTAATAGACTGCTCCCTCGAAGGACAGCTATTCAAAGCCCTCAAACATATAAAAAGCAAAAATATAGACCACTCCCTCGAAGGATGGCTATGCTTAAAATCTTACTATAAACAACACTCTCAGAAGCTTCCCGCATCAATCAACTTCACAAATGACCACAAAGCAAAATGACATCTCTATGTAGACTTCCCGCATTGATCAGTCTGCTCAAAAAAAGAAAAAAAAAAAAAGGTCATGGACTTGGCTTGTAGTCATTTTTTGGGTCTCCTATAAAAGGGGAAAAGTTATCCCTACTCAAAAGGGTTACCCTATCCTATCCTATCACATCACCTACTCAAGGGACTTCGAGCTCATTTTAATGTCAAAGGGATTCGATTACTTCTCTAACACAACCAATGGTCAATGACGTAATGCATGAATTGGGCTTTTTATTCTAACAACCCCTGTCTATGCTATCATTTTGGTCCTTGTCAATGAAAGGGCAAAAATGCCTTTCATTTCCTTCCATACACTTTGGTCACATTCAACCACATCATTTGCCAATCACAACCTTTTTTCGACCACTAACATTCTCATAGCCTATTCACACTAGTTTCTATGAAAACCAATACACATGGAAACTATCAACCACGTAATTTATGTCAAGCATAAACCATTACTTGTTGACGCATAAATTGACTCATTTATTTTTTTAGCATACATCCATCACCTAATATGGACAATTGCTAGGGATGAAAAACCCTGACCAATGTTATAGAATACACCATCACACAATATGGAAAAGGCTATAGCATCATCTTTCCCCTCATCATTTCAAGCATGTTCCATCAGACATATGGGAAGTGTTAAACCTTCATCATGACCAAACCCATCATCAACCATTTTGCCTCTTCATCTGAACTACATCGGCCTAAGGCCCTAACAACAGGGGCTATGTAGGTAGCACTCAGATAATAGGACGTCTTCTGGGGTTAGCTCAGCCACATCTGTTTGTTCATCTATCTGATGGACAAACCATCTTACCCTCATCATTTCAAGCATGTACCCTCAGACATACGGGAAGTGCTAAACCTTTATCATGACCAAACCAATCATCAACCATTTTTGACTCTTGGTCTGAACTACATCGGCCTAAGGCCCTAACAACAAGGGCTATGTAGGCAACACTTAGATGACAGGATGTCTTCTGGGGTTAGCTCGGCCACATCCGTTTATTCATCTATCTGATGGACAAACCATCTTACCCTCATCATTTCAAGCACGTACCCTCAGATATATGGGAAGTGCTAAACTTTTATCATGACCAAACCAATCATCAACCATTTTTGACTCTTGGCCCGAACTACATTGGTCTGAGGCCCTAACGACAAGGGCTATGTAGGCAGCACTCAAGTGACATGACATTTTTTGGGGATAGCTCAACCACATCCATTTGTTCGTCTACCTGATGGACAAACTATCTTACCTTTGACCATGAATTAACCTCATCCAAACCATCCATAACTGACTCTCTTCCTCCCTTTTTGGGAGAACTACATTGGCCTAAGGCCCTAACAACAGGGGCTATGTAGGCAGCACTCAGTTGACATGGGGTCTTCTGGGGTTAGCTCAGCCATTCATTCATCACATTTCTTCTATCACATTCTTTCATCATCTACCAATCACATCACAACTACTCACATATTTTCACAATCATTAGTCTAATCATTTACATCATAACACAACATCATCATAGCAATCAATCTACCCATCATCATAATCATCAATCAACATCATTATAAAAATCAAATCATAAACATCATTAGTTTCATCATAAAATCAACACATCATCAACATTAAACATCATCATATAATCATTCACATCATAATCATTAACCATAACAATATAATCATCATCACATTCGACATCCATCATTAAAACATATGAGAAATGCTGCCAAAATCTAACATCTAAAAACATTTTCATAACACATCCATAACAAAAAATCCCATCATATATATATATATATATGTTTTTACAAATGGCACAATCTGTGCCTCTCTCTCTCTCTCTCAAAATAATGAACATCTTGCATCATCGACACGCAAGCTAGTATATACATAGCATCAAAATATGCCCTCAAGGCTGTGGCTATGGTGGTGGTGGTGGCAGCCAAGAAGATGCTATATCATCTCCACCCTCTGATCTACATTGCCTGTGAGACCTTGAAGCCATCACTCATGACATAGACCACTGTCAGCTCAGCTCTGCCCTCATCTCAGAGTATTGATATATTTGAGGGAACCACCTGATGTCCCCCACATAATACGTGATCTCATCCAGTGTATCATTATATCTAACTATAGATACAGTCTACAATGGACCCATCAAACCTGTTGTCGTGCCCTGCACTGAACCTTGCAGCTATAAAAACCTTGGTTACATTGACGCTAACTTTGTGGGCTTCTAAATTGGCTACTGAGGTGGATGCTACATCGAGCCCTATCCTCCCAAAACCTGCCCTGCCAATGCCTGTGCCTAGGCTGCGGCCAACTACCCCTATAAAATAGTGACCTATCCTATCAAAGCAGCCACTTGACCTATCAACCCTACCATTTACCCCTATAGTCCTATGACTTGGCTCTCCAAAATGGTCACTTATCCTCATGCTGCATCCCTCTCCTATCTGGTAGCATCCCTCTTCTACCTTACCATATCCCTATCCCTGATCATGGTCTGCAGATCTAGCTGTGGCCCCACCTGCACCCCTATATATTGTCCTGTTCACCATGCCGTATAGGCCTCTATGCATCTTGGATCTACTATCTTAGGTCCTACTGTCAACTCCTCAAAATTAGGCCCCTCTATCTCCTCTGGTAATGGGAGTGACACCTCTATGTCATCTCGTCTATATTATGGGAAGGTAGGCAGCACATCTTGAAGTAGCCCATACTGGCACCGCACTCTCTCCACTAGTACCCTCTCAAGCTCATCGGTTCACCTGCCCTTGACCCATCTAATGCTTTGCACTCTAATCAGATGCTCTCTCTGGTCTCTAAAAGCTGGATACACTAGGTATGGTTTCTAGATAATGTCTACAGGGATTAGGGCCTCTAGTCTCCCTCTGTAATGGTCAATATCTCTAACCACTCTGTCCACCTATGTCTATGCCATCACCTCGTGCCATCATTTGAATTTGACACTGAAGCCAACCTGAATCACCACTGGGAGGTTGAGAGGTCATGTGACCATGATGTGCTCATAAGCCTAGCAGTGCAGGAGGTGGCCTACACACAGACTATATCATCACTACTGACTGATGCCCCATAGCTCTCTGTATACCTAGGCCAAAAATATAGGTGCCCAGGCAAACACTGTCTACTACTCCAACATCTCTATCAAAACTCTAGTCATAACAACCAAAAACTTGCCTCCCTCTGCATCTAGCAATGCATAAATCATGATGCTGATCATCATCAAAATGGCCAACTGATGTGCATCCTCATTTTCTACATATAATGGCTCATATGCAAAACTGGCTGAGTGATAACTCACCTCAGCCGCATGCTCACTGAACAATGTCACCATGTGAATATCATGTGTCTCCTTCGAGCATGCATATAACTCTACCCCATGTACCAATAACCACAAAATCTAGTACACATCCTTGACTGTGACTGCCATCTCCCCTGTCGGCAAGTGGAAGGTGTTGGTGGAGTAATCCCACCACTCGATAAGAGCCACCATCAGTCTCATGTCCCTCGCCACTCGACAGTATCACTGTAGCCCACCGAGTCCCACTGCACTCATATGAGCCCACTCCTCCCCGATGATGTCTCGATGCATCTACATCAGAAATGTCGACAACTGATCCTACAGCATCAGCGTCCACCTCACCTACATCAAACAATCAAACTCATGTCAACACAACTACCAATCCCCATGACTCTTCTTCTCTAGCCTAGCCATTTGCCCTTTTGTCTATCTACTTGCCCATCTAGTTGACCATCTATGGCTACCTTGACACCCGAGAAGCCCTTGGTGTAGCTTCACCCTTTTAACTTGGCAATTTTCAAACCTCTCTCTGATCAAGTAGCCACTGACACCAGTTTGCATGCTGATGATGGCACTTACCTGACTGACATTGATAAGAAAGTGACCAATGTCAATCATTGGTTGGCCAACATCAATGAACCTACTGATGTCAATGACTAGTTTGGCCCAATAGCTAAATGGGGTGAACCCTAAAAATTAGGGCTTCCCCCTTGAACCACCCTTTCCCCCCCCAAAACCCTCCTCAATCACCCTAAACTGACCTACCTACCCTTCCCACCCTCCTAACTACCCCTCCCCCTCAATTTCTAGTTAAAAACATGCAAAATTTCAAAAACACAAACAAAATTAAAAAATAAACCAAACAAGCTCACAACACCTCCTACCTTGTCCCATCGTCACTGCCATGGTGGCACAATGGTTACTGCTAGTGGTGGACCTCCCACGGGTCCTCCTCCACCCTCTGCTATCTCCTCCATCTTAATTTGTCTACACACTCCTCCTGGCCTACCACTGCCTCTGCAACCTCCAATCCCCATCCAATTTGCTCCCTCTCTCCACTAATCTCACTCTACCACCTCACATTGCTCAATCGATCAACTTGGGGTCACTTTCACTCAGTCACTCTAGAGCTCACTTTTCTCACCTGGGCAACAATCACAAATTCCTTTTGGTGGGCTGCCAATCTAGTATTGTCAGATTTGGTAGGCCATCGATGTCAGCACAAGGGTGCCCTCGTCTATCAATGTCGGTTGATTCACTGACATCGGTCCATTTTAGTCACCAACCTCGGTTGGATAACTGATGTTGATGACCTTAAATCCTCAACCTTCTTCACATTGCCCAAAATCATGTCCCCAACCAGCGAGTCCTCATAGTAGAAGTCATCTTAGCCTCTTGGGGCACACTTGAGATCACTTTTACCTCCACCTAACTCGACCACCGACCTTGGAGATCGCAACTATCTCCTTCGACCACTTTTGAGACAACTCTGCCTTGGTTATTATGATTGCCCTTGCTACTTCATGCCTAGTTAGCAAATTGTCCATGACCCCCACAAGTATTGGATTGCACTCCTATTGATCCTCATACTTGTGGCCTTTTCATGTTTTCCAAGAGCACTTCCTGAGCCCAAGATACTTGGAACACGATGACCATTAGAGCTACAGCTTGGATCATTTAACCCAGTCAGTTATGACTAAATGCTAGGGCCCAGTTATTTTGATTTTGGCACTCCTTAACCTTTGACCATGATAATTTGCCTTACCTATCACGTGGAGTGGTATACGCACAATCCCACCCTTTGCAGTGTTCACCCTCAAACCTTCACCATATCCATCAATCTCTTTGTCAAATTGACAATCGATCTCAGGTCCCCTTCCCTTGACTCCTGCTTTGAGGGGGGAACATCTCATCCCATACCTAGGGTAACCGACTCTTGTTTTTGTCTTGCAATTTGTCAAGAATAACCAACAAGATAAAAAGGGGCAAATGTAAACACCGAAATCATTTCTATCCCTTGGTCATCTTCCCCCTTGGTCCCCTTGACACTCTTCTAAACATTTCTAACCCACTCATATTATTAATTTAAAACAAATTGACTATTCTAAATTAATAGACCCCCCTTGACACCTCACCTCTCCTTGGATACCTCTCCTTGGATGCCATCCCTCACCCCATGCCAAATCTTAAATGCTTAACCCCCATTTCATCCCTTCCTCTAGCCTCTCGCGCTCATTTAATCTACCCAGGACTATTTTCCAATGACACGCTTAGACCTAGCGGTTGGAAGAATAGGCAGAGGGCTAAAAATAACCTCTTTTCCCATTCTTCAGTCGCTGACGTTGGTCATTATTCAGTTGATGTCAGTGATTTTACTGATGTCAATTCCCTTAAAATAACATTTCTATTTCATTGCTCCACCCTCGCAAACATGAATTCTCTCACTCAAGCTTCCCAGCATTCTTGCTTCTTGATTCCTTGCAGGTATCAACATTTTGACAACACTCTCCAGGCTCAGAGGTCCTACACCAATCATTCCACATAGGATTGAGGATTTCATGACATCTCCATCACCGGCCACAATGGAAACAGGCCTCCTGCACCTCTGCCAACTCCATCCACAACTAAGTATTTGTATTAGTTTCATTTTACTATCTTTTTAAATACTTTAGCAGACAGTCGACTACCATTTCTAAGCATTCTAGACATAACCCAGTCTGTCCTTTTTAGAGAGGCTGAGAGGCCTTCTCACCCTTATCTCCCCCTTTAGCCCCTAACATTCATCTGATCCCTCATTTGGACCATACCTTCTACCCTGTAAGTCCAGCATAAGCCATTAAACTCTCACAGACACCCCAAATCACTTTATTGACCACAGATAGCCCTGAGACTCGTCTAAATCCTTACTACCACGACTGACGCCAGCTACTAAGAACATTTACCCTATCGACGTCGGTAGCCTAACTGACGTCGGTAACCCAAATAACTGATGCTGGCAGAACCCCTGACATCAACAACTATGGAAAATAGATTGCCCAACTCAGGGATGCATCTATCTCTACTTTCTTTTGTTCAGTCTTTCAATATTTCATTTCTTTTAAGCAACATTATTCTCTATAACAATCAGTGGACTGTCATCCCTCCAAGAAGTCTTTGCACATCTAGGATCAAGCTTTCACTTGGCAGTCCACTTTCTAGCTATCTAACAACCTCTGTGTTTGAGTCTCTTTCTTCTACAGGTGTCATCCTCCATAACCAAAGAGGAGTTCCTTCTGCCATCTGAATTTGGTGTGCAAGACTTCATCTGGGTATGTAAAAACCCTTGACCATTTTATCTTAGTTTCTCATTTCCTTTTGAATGTGAAAAGTGAAAACTTGTTTGGAAACAATGCCTATCATGCAAGCCTTATTTACTACCAAAAACACCCCACCCACAATTTTTTTTTTTTTAAAATGTAAAAGTGAGGAGACTTATGTGTTCCCTCTAGGAACATCTCTCCCAGTTGAGAGATTTCTTTGGAAACCTAAGAGATATCTTTAGAAACCTAAGAGACATCTCCAAGAGACACTAGTAAACTTCAACCAAGTCTCCTCCTAATAAACATTTCCATTGGTGTTTTCAATACAAGGAAGGCATATTGGATATATGTTGTATACTTTGCATGTGTTATGCCCCATAGGTACTGTATAGTTAGGTATGACAATTGGGGTTTGGGGTATCATCTCAGTGGAGGTGTTTGTAGGGTGGGGGGAGTCCTTAAGAAAAAAAGAAAATGAATACACATTTTGGTGTTTCTATATATATTTTTACCTATAGTAATAATATGGGTGGTGTTATGATCAATAGTTTTATGGGAAACTATTATGGGTTGTATTCCTGGTCCATGGTGTTGGTACCCATGATATTGTAAGATTACTTAGGTGGTTACCTGTTAAAGTGCCTATATATATTATCACATGTAATAGGAGTAGATAAGAATTAAGAAGTACATTATTGTATTACAAGATGGTTAAATTAATACAATAGTAAAGGAGGTTATTGTGCTAGGTTGTTTCCCATAAGGATTTCCTAGGTGAAATCTTGTGTTGTGTAATATCATGTGTGCAATTTATCTTAATAAGATTTTAGTATAAAAACTATATAAATATTGGTTCTTTTGTATTGGTTTATCGATAATTTTTTATTAAACACATAACCAACTAGAGACACATCCCTAGGGTTAAGATAAGCCTCTCTTAGTTACTAAGATATTTATACCGATAAGCATCCTAAATGGTAGCCAGGGGTGGTGGGATGTAATGTTCATGTGTGCATAAAAACTAATGGGAAACCTTAAATTTGATGTCCATTTCACTGTCATAAGATATTTTTATTAAATTTACAATCTCTAATGCATAGAGTAGTGTTTTGAGCCCCATTTTTTCCCTAAAGGTTTTTTTTGAGTCCAACTTGGTGGTGTAGATAGATTGAGTCTATATATCACTACTCAATAAAAAATTCACAAGGAAGGTCATGAAGTTAGATTGATATCTATCAGTGTTTTTTAGATTAATTTAATTAAGATATCTATACTAATATAACCATAACTACACAAGAGGGGCACACCACATTGAGATCCTATAAAATGGAAGATTCATAGTTACATATACCCATGGATAAAATAACTAGCAAGTAACCACCATTTGGTCAGTTACTCATGAAAAATTTTCCTTAGGAAAATAACCATCATTAAAAACCACCAAAAAGTCTAAAAATATGCAAAAACAACTATCGAGTAACTAGTGGGTTACTTGTGAGCACTCATGAATAACTGGTGCTTAATTAAAAATTTGTATTAAATGTTTTTGTTTTTTAATTTTTTAATACTATTTTCAACATGTTTACACTTTTTAGGTTATCCATTAATAAACAACGACATCTAATAGTGCATTAGACTTATATTTAGTTAGTGGTAGCCAATCAACTCCTCTTAATGTTCATATTAATGCTTGGAAGTATGCCATATGGGTTAGAATATCTTAGATGATTGTAATTTATAATGTTTGCTTGAAGATGATGTTAGGGGGCATCAATCACATGGATTACCATATTTCATGCATTCCTTTTCATGATTTCACGCCTTGTCCCAATGTCACTGAAGAGGCAAAATGAGAGATGGTGGCAGAGATTGCATCACTAGATGAAAATAAACTAGAGAGGGCAAAGATGCAAGTAGCCCTAACAATAACCATTGGTGCCACATCCACAAAGGAATAAGTGGTAGTGATGATATTAATTATGGTCTCTAGTTGTGGTCCACACAAGTGTTATGACATATATTCATCAGCTTCGACTCAGTTACACTCATTTTTTGTGCCTAGCTACACACCTAGGGTACAACCTTCATTGTATGCTATAGGATAGAACAAGCTAGTACATGTGTAAGAAAATAAAAATTGCATAATTTTTTAGTGATTTAATAACCTTCCCTTTAATGTGACGAGAAACCCATACTAGGAATATTTGGTTACAACATTAACATTTATAGGAAAAGAGTAAAAGGCACCCTCTCCAAAAGACTTCAATGGGAAGCGGTTGAAGAATATAGTTGAAGATTCAAAGGTAATTGTCAAAGATTAGAAGAAATAAAGGTGTAAGTTTGGATGTACCATTATTTTTTATGGATGGATGGATGAAAAGAACCATACCCTCATCAAATTTTTGGTGTCTTCAAATGATGATCTCATTTTTAAAAAAATCTATTGATCCATCAAGTAAAATAAAAAATGAAAAAACTTTGAGCTTGATGCTAGAGGAGGTTGTTTTAGAGGTGGACATCAAGAATGTTGTCCAAATTATTGAAGATAATATAACAACATATGTAGTAGTTGGGAGACATCTTAGGGAGAGACATTCATCTCTCTTTTGATCACCTTGTGTGTCTCATTAACTTGACCTTATTTTGGAGGACATAAGCAAACTTTATTGGGTATAACTAATTATAGAAGAAGCTAGACAAATAAAAATATATATCTACAATCACACTTGGGTTCTCAACTTGATGAGAGAGCACATCAAGGGAAAATAGCTTATTTGGGAATGGGTCACTAGGTTTGTAATGACCTTTATTACATTGAAAAGTATTTTTAGTTTTTTAACTCCTTTGAGTCAAATGTTTATGTCTCAAGCATGGATGAAGTCATCCTACTCCAAGAAAGCTAATGGAGTGAAGATTGGGAAGATAGTTTTCAGTGAGGCCTTCAAAATGAGAGCTATAATGATCATCAAGGTAACTTGAAATTTCAATTTAAATTTCAAGTTGTTTCTGTTATTTTAAATTTTTTAAATTTAAAGTGTTTATTCTATAATTTATCTATAATTTTGTAATACTAACTTTAATTTGTTTGTAACTTTGTAGTTGTCTGATTCTTTGGTGAGGGTTTTCTGATTGATGGATGGAGAGCAAAATATAATGGGTTATATTAATGAGGCCATGAATAGGGCCAAAGAGGCTATCCAAAATTATTATAGAGGGAATCATGCTAGATTTGATTAGTTGTTTTCACATTTGGTGATTACCAATATAAACATGGTTATGTTTAGGACCAAGAATGATTGTTTGTGAAAAACAAGTATGTTACCTGTATTAGAAGAGGAAGTGTGATCCATGTTTAACATATACCTAGATGGTATGAATATTGAATGGGTTGTGTCTAGTTCTTTATTGTTATAAAATTAGCATGTTTTTAAATTCATTATATGCATTTGATAGATAAAATGTATGGATATGATTGTTTGATTTCTAGCATATAAAAAATCTAAATGAATCCTTTTAAGTTTTATGCTATGTGATATATGTATATATTATATTTTACATTGATGATGCTAGATGTAGATAATCTAATCAAGTGGTGTGTTATGAAATTGATTAATCTAAGTGATCGTATGTTATTTGAAAACTTTGTCTAGAGTAATGTTAGATAGACAATGCCATTTAATATATTTGAATAACATGTTGTGTGATATCATGTTAGAAACACATTTTATTTATGATACACATCATATAGTAAAAATCTTATAGCAAATGGGGTACTAACTTGTCTCTCTAGAATCCTACACCATTTTATCTACCTATTCATGAAGGTAGGGCCATTCCTTGATAAGGGATTGTGAGAGGGATCAATGGTATGTGGTTGGTGTGACAAAATGCTCAGATGATGCTCTCCCCACTGTAGTACTTACTTAAAGACTACACTTGAGATTATCAATGATACACAAGTTGGTTTGACTTGAGATTTGGAGAGCTTGGTTATTTATTTATTATATTAAGGTTGAATGCCTAAAGGAATTATAATTATATTATATTTATATATTAGAACAACAATTACTATATTATTGGACCAGTCGTGGTTATGTTCTAATGTATTTACTTTCCTTGTATTTGTAATAAGATATATTACACTCAGTATTTGAATTTAAAAATACTATTGTTCTGAGTTATGATGGGATAAGTTATTGAGTATTCTTCTATGGAATGAATGTTAAGTAATTAGTTTTAAAAATTTTAAAAAAAAATTACTACATTTTCTATGAAAAACTTAAGGGGATGTAACAATGTTGAGGTGAGGGACCTCATTATTGTAGAGTTGTAGAACTACATGAAGGCAAGGGGGAAGCTCTTTTATTCAGCACTAGGTATATGAGGGAGAGCCATGTAGTCACTAGGTAATACAGAATGAAGTCTTTACCAACCACATGTTTACAATTATTAATTTCTTACAAAGTTTTGAAAATCTTGTTTGTAGGGTCATGGTGGGAAGATTAGGGTGGAAATACCCCAAATCTTCAAAGCCTAGCCCTCCAAATTTTGTCTCAACCTTGTAGTGCTTTTCGATGTGATCACAATTGGAGTTTGTTTGAATCTATTCACATGTAGAAGCACAAAAAATTGAGATAACAACACCTCAATGACTTAGTTTTTATGCAATATAATCTTTAAATTTACAAAAAAAGTTGGAGAATACATAAGAAGAGCCTATCGATCTAAATGAGATCGATCTCTATAGTGATTGGATTACACAGGAGGAGGCCCTATATTCATAGAGGAAGAGATTGATGATTTTGAGAGGCAAACTATGAATGGTACAACTAAATTAGGAGGAGAGATTAGATTAGAGGACATCCTTGAATATGAGGTAGAGGTAAAGGTAAAGGTGGATCCATCTGGGCAAACGAAACCTTGTCGATAGAGAGAGAGGCAGGGAAACCGAGTAAGAGGACTAGAGTTTCTCAGTCTCACTTAGTTTTTTAGAGAGTAAGGAAGAGAAAATTATAGATTATTGTAATTTGTACTTGTAGATTCTTGTATAAGACTATAAGCATCATTGTAGTTTGTGACTCTATTATATTCATATGATTATGTGATTTTGTAATTTATATATATTCAAATCTAATAGAAAACACTTTCCCAACATTTTATAGACTCATTTTATCTATTTTATTTTTAAATTTTCTAATATATATATATATATATATATATATATATATATATTCAATTATTTTTTTCCTTTGTCAGTTTTTTGACTGAACAGGTCGAATAACCAATGATCACCCATTTTGGCCCCTTGGCAAGTACTCTCCCCAACCGGTTATACAAACTATGCATGTACCCATACATCAATATCCTATAAAATGGAAGATTCTTAGTTACATGTACCCACTACCATGAAACATGAATATAGTTTAAAATATCAAAATACCAATATAAAGTTAGAAGAAATACTAAATTGAAACTCTATTCTTAGTAGACATAGTAAAGCTCTAGTAAAACAAGGTGGTAATATGGAATAATGTATTTCCAATTAGATCAAGCATTTTGAACTCAATGGAATTTGTCCATGTGGTAATGTAGCGACATAATCATCTAGAGGGAAGGAACAAATGCAAATGATTAGGCTATGGAAAATGAACATGAAACTTATCACCAAATGTCCATGAACCTATTTTATTTGTTTAAATAATGCCAAATGTTAAATTAACATTTTTATAGTGACAAAGTTTTTTAATATTCATTCTAGGCCTGGTTAACATATGGCCTCAACATTTTGGGCCCTTTTGACTTTTGTGGGCTAACTTGACCCAACAGGCACACATATGGTTTTATTTTTCATTTCTTTCTTTAGATTCATAAAAAAAATCAATAATTTTGTTTTCATTATATTTTTTGAGTGTATTATATTATTTTATGACCCATTATTGAAAATATTAGAGTGCAAAAGTTCATGCTAATTTCTCATACCTAAGTACCTTCCTTTAACACTTGCTAAAAACCATATGTCCATCAAATTCTTGAGATTTAAGTGTCATTCATTACTATATTGCAAAAAAATTAATTGTTTTAGGAAATTTTGAATACCCTATGTGTGTTTTTATCTTGATGACCTTTTTTGAGCTACTTTCATAGGGAAACTTTGTATATCTTTCCCATTATACCCATGTTTTTTACATATGTTGGCATGACCACACAATTCTCTATCTTATTTCTCCCTCTTTTATTATCTCAATGCCATTATAGGTTATCCAATGTGGAAGGAAAGTCCCAACCTTAGGAAAAACATTTGTCTTGACTATAAAAATATCCATTAGGTATCCAAATCACAACATAAACCATTAGAGAAGCCCATGGTCAGAAATATATAATGAGATGTTTAGACTCTGTATTGAAGGATGAAACTGAAGATGATTCTTCTACTATAATGAATCATTTACTAAAATCTAAATCCATAAACATTCCAATATTAAGTAATAGTCTTGTAGGTTATCTTAAAAGCTACAAAAAGTTAGCATTAACATGACTAGCAAAATAAAAGTCAATGTTCAAAATTATTCCACATAATAATTAGAGGAACACAAAAAGTGGCCGAGGGAAAAATTAAACAATCATGGGGAAAATCTTTGGGAAATTCCATGAGAGAGAAAACCTTATGAGGTAGAGAAACTAAAAAGAGTGATAACAAATAAAAATTAATAGTGTTCAAAGAGTGGAAACATCTGGTTCAAGATACTCTATAGTATGAAATAACACAATCAAAGCTTATGAGGTAGATAAATTGAGAGAGTGATATCAAAATAAAAAATTAATAATGATCAAGAAGTGGCAACATCTGGTCCAAGATACTCTATAGTATGAAATAACATAATCTACAGCCAATAAGAACTACGGTGACCCATCTTCCACCTCTATACTAGCAAAACATAGCTTAAAAATATTTAGTCTCAATGGAAAGGAAGATCAAAATAAAAAATTATGATGAGTCACTAACAAACCTCACTAAACTTTAGCACTTATATATATCCTAATATCCTAGTACATCTCTTTTATACTCTATAGTCTTTGTGCCTAAAGACATATCTTTCATCCTAATACATATTTTGGTTATCGATGAGGAGCTACCTTGGTACCATCCAACCTAAGGAATGTATGGTCTGAGCAAATGAATCAATCACCTAACAATTTCAACTTTTGTCTTATCAAATTTAAAATTCTATGGCTTTCTTATCCAAAGAATAGTAAGTATAATCTTGCTAGGAAGAGGTCACAAATCCAAATGTAGTATTATTGATGTTTACGTATCCTCAATATTGAATAATGAGATGTATGGGGTCTCTAAATTATGGAGTCCATGGAAAAATAAAATGTTGAATTAATGTATTACAAGTATATAGGCAATTTAAAAAATTATATGCCATATAGAACCCAAATTTCCCACTCGGATGTTCATAAATTATCTTTTCCATGTAGAATGAGATTATCTATGCTTAGTTAAATATTATGCCTTTGTCATGAACTTTGTATAGCTAAGGGACCTATCCTTGATCTACATGCATGGTATTTGGGGCTCCTATTTTTTTACACATGAAATCCATGGTATTTCTTATATCTGACCATTAATTTTTTTAAGATATATTATTTTGTGGGTTTTACTGGCGTGAAGGTAAGTGAAGAATCATACTATTCATCAGAATTAGTTTGAATATCATTCTTGATTTTAAATTCATCAAGCCATGGATTGTTGTATTTATTTTTTAAATTTGGGAATTCATAGATGACATGCAAACATTGACCAGTAATTTCAGCAATGACATTAAATATATGAGCATCATCTTCATATTCATAATTTTTCCCTTCTATAGTATGGATTGTATCATCTCTAAGTATGAAAAATTTCATCATGATCAATTTTCCTATGTAGATATGATGCTCTTATCAGAGGATCATGTTCTCCAATGGCATTGGCATCTTTAGGATCAATTTCAGCCTCCATGGCATCTTTGAAATGAATGTATAGTTGGGCGTAATGTTGTTTTCTAAATATATTTGGCATTAACATTGTAAATCCAATTACATAAGTTAGAGGATTTGGGTTTGGGTGAACAGGGTTACCACCATCAACTGAAAACTTCCTCTTAGTCATGGTGTAACTCAATGTGAAAGTTTGATCAAAATTAGAGCATGGTTACTGAAGATGACACTTTAGAATGTAATAAGTTTGGATGAAAGTTGCTTTATTATCAACTTAGGTCAAGCTAATGGATTGTTATGTGAATAATTTATTTCAAATAATCTCAAAATTAATGATAAAAACCTTTTGAAACGTGTGAGAACTCAATAGATTTCAAAATTAATAATTGAGGAACAAAACAGGGTTATTTTTTTATTTTCATACAACCCCAAATTGATAAAATTAAAGTAAAATAAAATGATGAAAATAGGGTTTGGGGGTAAATGTGTGTCATTGGATAGAGTTTGATAGTTATATTTCAATTGTAAGCTTTAATGAATATTAAAACTTTTGCCTCAAACAGAGAGTTTTCATGGTTTCAGGTGATGCATGCACATCTTCATCACAAGGCTTTCATAGAACTTTTGGTCAATTACATGCTTTGTGTGCTCATAGCTCCATGTAAGTGTTACCAATATGTGAAATAGTTAAAGGGTGTATGTTTTAAAAGCATTTATCTTCTGATTTATAAAATAACTTAGAGATGATGATGTGGGGGATGTAGACACTTGTCTCAATCCTGCACATCCACAGAATCACAAGGTTTTGGTATTTCTTTGTTTTACTTGTAAATCTTTGTGGTGATACAGAGGGACATGATGGTGACACTTTTTACCATCATGTTAGTATCTAGTTAGGTGGATTAAAATCCTTATAATAAAAAATTGTCACATTAATTCAAATAAGGAGCTATTGAAATTTAGAAGATTTAAAACAAATCATTAAGAAAAAGTTCCAAACATAAAAGAGATAGTTAAAATCAACTCAGTGGAAAATATGGAAACAATCAGAATTAAAATCACATGAAAAAAAAGAAGTAAAATAAAAATTTTAGCTTACAACCAAGTTTGAAAAACTGAAAATTTACCAAAATGAAGAAGTGCCCTAAATTTTAGAATTTGTACTTGTTGGTGAAAATAGGTTCCTCTACATTACTTACTAATCTAAATTGGCTTTAGAGAACTTGGGGAGCATGCTATATGTAATAATGTATTGAAACCTTATTAGTGGCCTATTATAAATTAAAGCTATTGTTATGTGTCATCTCATATCATCATGAACTACCAAAGTAAAAATTCACACCTCAAAGTGAACTTGAAAAAAAATAGGGTACTAGAAAAAACATAATTTTATGTAGCCTTGAGTATGTCTAGTTTCATCAATATTGCTAAGTTTTTGTGGAGTCGAGCATAATCAAGTAATGAATCATTATATTTGACATGCTCGAGACCTATGGAAATGTATATTGGTTCAACAAAACCTTGATCAAATTCAAAATTTTTAAATAAATATACATTTACCTACTTCAATTGGGGAAATATGGTGTGGCCAAGATAACTAATATTAGAAAACATGGCTAGAAATGTATTAATCAATGTGAAAAACAAATTTTTAGATGTGTATAATGTATATTTGGTTAATTTGGTAAATGGACATCATAAGTTGTCCATTTCAACCCATAGCTAAAGGAGAGTGGTAACCAAAACCAATCAAGTTTTCATTGGAATCCAATGTCTTGGATCCTTCTAGTCCCTTTTTCTACTTTTCTAGTGATATGCTATCAAAATAATATAATTGTAATGATGGATAGTAAAAATAATTATAAAAACACTAAATTTATGGGAATATTAAAATGGTGTAATGCGTGAGTAGACATTCATGACACACAACCCTACCTTCTAGGATTTTAAGGTAATCTAGTAGGCCCAAAACCAAGATAGTCTATTTGTCTAGAAATTGTTTTTCAAAGAAAGAAAGGAACTCTAATTTGGGGGAGAGAAAACATAAAATTTGAATTGAATTATTAGGGTTTACTATTTCTAACCTGATATTTTATTCAATGTTTTTTGCTACCTCTTTTCCCAAAATAATAAAACTATTGCTTAGCTCTTTTTTCTCATATTTTTATTACCTCAGCTGTCTAACAATGTTCTAAAACTAAACAAGTTTTATTGAGTGTTTTATAAATTAAACAGATCATTATTGAATTTGTGAAGGATTTATTTCATTATCTAAGCTTTTTTGTCTTTTGCATCTTAACTGACACTTTTTTTGGTTAGGAAGTTTCTGACTTTTCTCAATTGGATGATGTATGGGTTTTTTAAAAATGATTTAATATTATAGCAAAGTCAACTATACTATTGGAAAATTTGTATAGTATGCTTCATTCTACCTTAGTTAGTCATTGTTTCTAATAATTGAGATTGTTACAAAGTAGTGAAAAAATGGAACATGGTAGAGATCAAGGTAGTCTACATAACTTGACAGTTGAAAGAATTTGTGACCTTGAGAAGTAATGTTAGCAACGATAGATTAAAAATGCATTTAATATTTATCAATATGAATGCAATTTTTCAAACACAAGCATGTGGTCATTTTTCAAGCTCTTAATTTATAAAATGGGCATCTCCATTGTTTGTTCCTATGCAGAGCTATGAAGGGTCAAAGCCAAACTAAAACCAATCTAGATGTAGCTACAATCTAATGCCTTGGATCTCTATTCTTTTTCTCTTCTACTATTATGATTTTATGATATTCGAGAAATATAATTACATTGATTTTTATCTTTATCTAGTGAGACTCAAGGCTTCAACTTAGGTCACCCAAGTTTAAAGTTTAGCAGTGGAAATTTTTTCTAAAAGATGCCACCAAGAAAGTAGGAAATGCCAATGGCCAAGGGTTTACACCAAATCAAAGGAGTTATCACCCTCAATGATGAAAAGCATCATATGAGCATTATTAAATTCATGCAAAAAATGAAAATAGAAAAAATATAAGAAATCTTAAATTGCTAGGGGGTTAATTACACCTAATGACAGGAGGAATCACCCTTGATGGGACAAAGCATCAAATGAACATCAGTTTCATAAGAAATGTGGAAACAAAACAAATATAAAAAATATTGAATTGTAAGAATGGCTTACCAGTTGTTTCATGAATTGAGTTTTAAATGTGGAAAGCGAGCCAGTGGGCCTTGAAAGCATTGAGATATGTTTGGGGCCGTGGCCTTGCCCCATCATGGTAGACCTTGGAAATCCACTCGACTATTGTTGTTGTTGTTACTACTGATGATGTTGTAAAGGATGATAAAAGGGCAACATAGAATGTCCATAAATTATTGGAGACCTAGATGAATTTTACTACTATGATGGATTGATGTGAGGATTAGATGTCATTATATCCCATGTTTTATTGATTAGAAGAAGAGGAAATCATCATCATCTATAGTTGATGTTGTTCCAACCTTTGAATCTTTTGGGCTATCATCTGAGCCTGTCCCTATCCTTATACAAACCATAATTCCAAGGAGTTTCCTGATTGGGGGATATGGGGATGTAGGGATAGGTTTTTGGGATGGGGGATAGGGGCCCTAAGTTTGGGGATGGTAGCAGGGGTTGGCTGGGGAGTGGTGAAAATACATATAGTACTTGAAAAATTAGTTATAAAAAGATGTATAAGGAATACGTATATTGCTTTAAGTTTTAACTTTTTAAGAATGAAGTTTCAATTTTGAACCATTAAACCAATGAACATTAAACATTGAAAATGAAAATGAAAATTTCAAACTCAAAATTTTAAAATTTTTATAATGATGATTCATGATTATAATCAAGTATAAAAAATAATCAAAAACAAAATACTAAATAATAAATACTAATAAGTCAATGTCTAATTATACCTAAAGTTCTCACCAAACTCCTCATCACTAGAACTATTGGACTCCACATACTCAAGCTCCTCCAAACCAATACCATCTAGCCCTATTTGTGTAGCATCATTATAAATATGTGCTAGCTTCTCTAGCTCTACATCTCTTTTGTTTGCTAGACTCTCCTTGCATGTAAGTGTGTTGTGATCAATGAGACACAAGGCACTATGTATAACCACAAGCTTATCTACCATCCTAAAGGTAACCTTATTCCTCTTCATAGAGTGGATAAAGCTATAAGTATACTAGTTCCTCTTAACATTAAAAGAAATAGAACTTGGGGATAACAAATGAATGTCTAGATCAATGGTGAAAGAAGTAAGCCCATGTAAAGTCTACCACAAAATTTGTTCCTCTTATTCCATTGTCTCCCTATCTATTTTGGCCTCCTATGAATATCCCCTAAGAGTGGAAAATTTTGTCTACTTAGTATGAATAATTTTGGCCTATATAGAGTTTTACATTTTTGAATGGCCTTCATGAACCTTGGCTTCACTTCAACATCTTATATAGGTGTAACTCTACCAGGTCTTTACACATACTACTTTAGGTTCAATGTATAGGGAACCATGTGCAAAGTAATGTTGAACTTATCCCATCTGTGATGAATGATCAAATAAATATTTTCTATGTAGAATTACAATGTGGGGTCCTCCTCTTATTCAAAAAACTTGATTTGATCAAGCATAGTATCAATGCATTCATACACCTCTCCAAGGGTATGTGCATTAGCATCCCCATATCCAATCACTATGAATATTGGAGTAATGATGGAGATAATGTATTTGACATCAAACCAAAAAAAAAATCACGTTTCACCACCTGTTTCACCCACTTCCCCTGTAGAATTAGAGGATACACAAGATGAAATCCTCATTTGACTTCTAAATTCTAATCTTGAAAGTGAAAAAAGAATTTACAAAGCTACAACCTAGAAAGCAAAATAAATTTAAAATTTAAGCATTTGATTTGAATGAAGATTTAAAAATTTAAGCATTTGAATTAATCACAAATAATTATAAGAATTTTCAATTTAGAAATGAATAATGAATCAAAGAACAATACAATTTACAAATAAAACTAAAAATCAAAACTTCAAAGAATAAAATGCATAGTGATAGGACCTACCTTGTGGCTCAAATGATGAACTTGAAGAGTCTTAGGTCTTTTTATCTTCTTTATCATATTCTTTATCTCACTTTCCCTCTCCTAATTCTCTCTCACTCTTGTAAACTTTTCCCTCTTATCTTGTTGCCTCTACTTTTAGCTCTTTGATTTACTCAATGAATTTTTTGTATGAGTTAGAATGAGAGGGATAGGAATTTTTATAAGCTTGTGGGAGGCCTTCGGGTGGGGGTGGAACCCATTAGAAATTATTATTAAGGTAGAGGGCTCACAAACCAAAATATTTTTTAAATTTTTTTAAAATTCCTTTTTGGTGTCCACCAGTATGGGGGACACCTATACATTTCCTAGTGGGTCAAGGGATGTCTAAGCATCCCCTAGATGTCTCAGGGATGTCCCAAAGTTCCCTAGACACCCCCTTTTAGAAGAGATGACCCTAATACATTCTCTCTTAGAGGGAAACATCCTATGGATGATGGTGGTGGAGGTAAAGTAGGGGAACATCCCCCTAACATCCCCATCCCAAAAACATGGGGATTTTAGGGGGGGACTCATCCTTATGGAACACTGGTAATAACATTTGTTCGTAATTATTTATCCCAATGTTTTGATACATATTACCTTGATTGGATAGAACTTACCCTTGATCATAGGGAATCTAAATGGGATTAGAGTCGGGGTTGAGCTGAGCCAAAGTAGCAATGGTTGTGTCCACCCCTGGGCTGCCCACTATTGAATTGGGTATCATGGCAGTGCCAACTGTTATTGTTGTAGTGTTGTAGACTTGTGGCCCACCTTGATTTAAGATGTTTTGTGAATGGGATTCCACACTCATATTTTTTTAGTTTAAATTAAATTAGGCTAGAATTGAATCCAATGTGCTATATACCCAATTCAAGTCTACAAAATATAACATACCCACTTTAGTTGTTTACAAAATCTTGCATGCCCATTTAAATAATTTTAAGAATCTTGCATAGCCACCTTAAGTTTTTACACAATATTACATGCCCATTTCTTATTTTTGAACATAGCATGCCCACTTCATCTATTTATAAAATATTGCATGCCCACTTCAACTATTTTAAAAATATTGCATACCAACTCAAGTTTCTATAAGATATTACTTACCCATTTCTTTTTGTTTTTAGAGATGTCAATATTGCACACAAACTCACAAAAATATGCATACCCATTTCAACAAAGGAATCAACCCCTTATTTTTTTAATGAATCTTGCAAACCCAATTCATAATGTTATATGGTAATTCAATCTTGCATTTACCCATATTGTTGAGTGACAATTCACATCAAACTATTGAAGAGCAATTTCCTTTTAGTGTGAAAATGATCTTTCTCTTTAGACTGATCAAATAGAACTAAGTGTGGCATAATTTGGAGTATGCTACCACTTTTACCATACCCAAATGGATGTGGTTACTTAGGAAAGGAATAAGAAATTAATGTGATGGTTTGTTGGTGGGTTTCCTAGAGTTGTTTGTCCATTAAGCCTCAAATTTATTGGTGAAGTGTGTAAGACTCTTGAATGAATGAATTATTAATTTTAATAATGTCCTCAAGACCAAGTAATCAATTGGATCAAAAGTCATAATAATTTTTTTTTGTGATAATATAATTTTTTGATATAAGGATTTTCTTATTAATATCGTAAAAAAAATTATTCCTTATCGATGTTAAATCTTTTATTATGGATTTTGATTAGAAAACTTGATATTCTATTTAACCTTTCCTCTTCAAACAAGTTGTCAACCCTCAAATTATCTTTGTACTTGATACATATGTCATTATAAGCTACACACTTCATATTGAAGTGTTATTCTATCTCCACTACTCCCTTATCACAAAATAAACGTGTTACCATTTCCCATTTTTCCATGAGCATTATCCAAATATTAGTTTCACACATAAAATGATGTGAGCAAGTCCTCAATGTACAATCAACATATTTACTTTCCATTTAATTTTTATCCCTATGTATGTATTTTATTTGTGCCCCCAAGTGGAGTTAAACTTATTGATATAGTATGATTTCTTCTTTCATAGCGGTTTTGTCCATAGGGTTATCTTGAATTTATCTCTCACATAATTTTTTATTTCCTCATTCATGTTTGGGAATTCTTGCATGTTGCTGTCCCATTTAATCATCTATTTGTTATTTTATTTCATCCATGATTTTTTCTTGTGTTTAGCTCTACTTCTATTACCATTTTGGGCCATTGATGATTCTCCACACTTTACATATTTTTTTAAATAACTTAATGTTTGAGTCATTGTCGATGCTTACAATAGAAAGGTACTTGTTTTAGCTAATATAATCTCATATGAAACTAAGGATTTGAATTTGAGGTTGATTGTTGTTTTTGGATTCTCTCTATTTGTCTCCAATTTAGGTCAAACACATTATTTCCCCAAACTACACATCCATATAGGACCACTAGTGTGAGAAGTAGGCCAACAATTGTCTCTTAGTTTTACAATTCCATAATTCTACATTCTTGCTTCTATTTTGCAGTGAATATAAAACCTTCCATCCCCCTTGAATTCTTTTTGCCCTGTAGGTCTCACAACTAAGTTTGTTTTGAAAGTCAAGCCTGAGATATTTATATTCTTCCATTACATCTAGTAGACTTCCTTCGAAAAGGATCTCAATTTATTTCTTTTTTATCCATAAATAAAAATCATAACTTTTGTCTTGTTAGTATTCACTTGCATTCCCACCTCTTGGCGGAAGATCTCTAGAGTTTTCAAAAGTTATCTCAAACTATGGGTCATTTTTAAAATTATAATCAGATCATCTGTATATAAAAGTAACTTTAGAACATACTTATCTAGGTGGATGCCCAGCCACCAGTGTTATCTATCCACTCTACTAGTTTATCAATGTATAACCCAAAAAATGTCAGAGATAAGAGGATATCATTGTTTGACTCCAAAGTTTCTTCCAAATCATTCTGATATACATTCACTTATTATGATTTTAACCTTGAGTTTCTCATAGAGTCTATGCATTATTTTTATATATTCATCTTAGACTCTGAGCTCCTCCATTATACTCCAAAGTTTACTAATAGGTATTATGTCAAAATTCTTTTTGAATTCAACAAAGAAACATAAATCTTATTTTCCCTCAGTATCCCATACTTTTTCAATTGAGTGTCTAATAGTGATGCAATCATCAATAATGGAATGTTTTATCCTAAACCATGTTTTCCCTTTTGCTCTTTAGCCTCTTTTTATGCCCAAATTATAATTGTGTTCTATTGTGCTACCAAAGAGTTTTCTAGGGAGGGGATTCACCATGATAGTCTAGTAATTGGATATATTATTGATACTCCCACTTTTATAGAGAATGATATCGAAACTAGTCATCCAATCTACAAGAAAGCCTTCTTGAATAATACAATTGAATATATTTTTGATGTGTGGTATGTTGGACCCATTTTTTTTATCTAAGTACCTTTTGGGAATAACCATTATGGAAGACCATGGCATGGGAGGCCATTGTATGAAAGGACCAATTATCAAGGAATAAATGTGCATGTTAAATGAGAACTCAAGAACGAAGGACTCGAAACTTAGTGAAAGACTTGGGGAGCTGTCAAAAGTGGAGAATGGTTATGTAGAGATCCATAATGATGGAAGAGAATAATTAAATATTGAATTCAACACTAGCCTTTGGGAAGATAGACCCTTGATGATGAGGATCTAACACTGAATAAATTATATAAGGGTACAAAGACCTAGGTCCTTAGGAAATTAATGTAATTGGTTGCCATGACTCAAATGTATTGATGATCACTGAAAAGTCACCTTAAATGTATTTAATTTTGTAACTACTTGGTTAGGGTAAATAAAGTATAAATATGCCTAGAATGTACTTTGTAATGTTTTTTTGTTTAGGAGGATGTTATTGACAGTGTATATGAGTTATTTGCATCATAAGTCTAGAACTATGTATTCTTTACATATCACTTATGAATAAGATGAATGAGGATTGTGGTGACTTAATACTATTATTTAGCTAAATATGGAGTTATTACTTATAGTTATCATTTATGTTGTTATTTAGCTAACTAGGTTAAGGTTGATAGTTATCCTTTATGCCATCTTTTTATTTTTGATCATTGAGCAATGAACATGTGCTAAGTTAGATAGGGATTTTAGAATGAGTGTAGTATTAAATATGTGTTCAAGAATCCATATCTAAATTTTTGGACAAAACCCCTTGCATGACAAAACCAATGAGAACCAATCCTTTTTTGTGTGCTTTGGGTGAGCACACACAAACTCATTCTTGCATGAAATACAAGTGAACTAGCACATTGAATACTTAACCAATTTGGTGTGTGCCTAGGGAAGTTCATGCCCATGTAAAGGAAAAGAATCCCAAAATTTTAGTTCCATTGTTAGGAACCATAGTTCTTGCCTACATGATGGTGGAATATGTTAGAATGACTATCTCTTAATAATATTGAGTAATGGGTTACTAGCATTAAGGATAATTTTATAGTACCATTTCTTGAACTAAGGATCTCTATACATGCATGAGTAGAATAGAATATATACAACTCACTATAAAAGATGTTATTTTTAAAGGCACATATTTGCCTTCATGCTTGGATTACATATTATGCACAATATTGGTTAAGGAACTATGGATGGAAGATAACTTGGTCACTAGAGTGTCAATCAACTTGAACATGATTGAGAGCACCTTAGATGCATGTTGTTGATGTTTGGTGGCATAAAAATTTGAATAGTTACATATTGAAATATGTATTATTGACATATTCTTGTCCAAAGGAAGTTTAGTTTCACTTCTTCTAACAATTTCATGGTAGATATCTTAGACGCTTTCTATTAGAGGTTAAGAAGCTCTTTGTATATTCTAGACTTGAGAATTATCTGTGGAAGGATAATCTCTCCCTCACATGAGCAACACGATTGGTGGAGAAATTGAGGGGAACTTTTGAAGTAAAATTATTGGTTTAACATGGTCTCTAGTTAGTAGGAATTCTAGAAGCGTAAGTATGATGAATATTGACAAAGGGTTATGAGTGGAATCGATCCAAGGAGTGGATGAGAAGACTTAGGAAGTGTTGTAAGGGTCTATAGGGAAATGAAAGAGCATAAAGAGGAATCCCCAATCATAGTAATACACTCAAATCTATGAAAAGTATGCATGATAGAAATAAGTCAGTTCGTGGTGATTAAAGAACCCAATTTGGATAGGCCCAGTTCCCCACCCATAATGTGTGCTCATGCTCTTGAGTTATACAATATATTTGTATCTAAGTAGGATAAAAATAGTGGAGAATTAGAAACCAAAATTGTGATAAATAAATTTTTAGACCAAGTTTTAGATATTATTTTATTGGCCATTTATTTTCCTTTGTGAGATAGTTCTATGGTCTAATTTGGAATGCCTAGTGGACCAAGCATAACCAATGGGCAAAGTCCTATACTGACTATAGATAATCAAAATTCCATAGCACCTAATGTCTTGGGTTTTTTTTTTGTTTTAGAAGGCATGAGAGGTGAAACTAATGGTGGTTCAATTGGAGGAACTAGAGGAGGTACAGGAGGTAGTGGTAGACCTCCACCACAAGGTACATGAAGTGTTTCTCAGTAGACCCCATTGCAAGCTCCTCAGTCATCCACTATGTATTATGATATGACACTCTACTTGCTAGAGTATCAAGGTTTAGAGAATGTCATTGAGAATGTTCACAAGTGTGAAATTATTTGGCAAGCATGTGACATCACCTCTTCTGAATGAAAGGCAAGATAGTGTCCTATCACCCTTATAGATTGTGCATACAAATCATACTATAAGTTTGATCTATAATAAGTTATGGTGGATTATGACTAACTAAAGGTAGTATTCCTCTTGGAAATTTATATCCTAGAGTTTGAATAGCAGAGCATAGATACCTTGAAATACATTAAGCAATAACTCACTGCGAGCATGTGTGAGCATGATGCATGTTTCAATAGACTTCTCTCTAAATTATCCTTTGAGATAAATGTCACTCAATGCACCCAGTGGTTCTTAGGAGGTTTAATGTTCCCCTTCATATGTAACTTATTAAAGAAAACTTTCACCAATTCATGGGAGACCTTGGGAGCTACCATTTGAACTAAATCTATTAGAAGTATTGACACAAGGATTAGTCCCTTCATAGAGGCTCATATCACTGCAATGGTATCTTAGCTAGAAAAACTTACTGCACATAATGCTCATGATACTAGTAGTGGCTTGTGGTGTGTATACTATGAATATAAAGGCCATAATTGAAATAATTACCCTCATAAAAGTATTTGAGTCATGTTGAAGCAATCCTATGAGATTTGATAGGAAGAGCATGGCATAAGATATTACCCTCTGCTACAATGCACCACTCAATCAAAGGTATCAAACTATTGTAAGATATGTGATGGATACACTCATGATACTAATGATTGTCATCTCATTAGTGAAATTAATGAGGTGCATGCATGTGGTATATGTCAGACATATGTTGTGAATAACATATAAGTTATCATCCTAAAAAATAGAATGAAGTTGCCACATTACAACTAAGTTTTGATGGAACTACATAATGTTAGGGACTTACAAGCTATGCTACACAATGCTCAAGTAGAGCGGGTGGGTGTCATGAGTGTATGTGAATGGTATAAGAGGATAAAAAGCTTATAATTTCAAAGTCATTGTGAGGAGTGCATGTACCTACATAATAACACACATATCATTCACTCATTCTTTAGGATCAATTTTCACTGTTTTTCATTTGGTTAGTTATGGAAACTTAACTCAAAGTTGTTAAATTGTATACCACTCAACCTAATCAACATTTTGTTTTTTATTTAAACACTAAATAAATCATGTCTATCATAGTGGGAGCATGTATTTATGATCTCAAAATCTAAACCTTTGGAGTTATTTGTAAAAATATAAGATCTTGGTCTAAAAATGTCATTTTGTTGTTGGCTCAAGTAAAGGGTAGGAAGTATGACATAAGTAGTTTCACACTGAATACATGATACAAACCCTAATAGTGTGGAAAATCAATAAAAAATCCATTCTCTCTAGATGTATGTAGAATGGTGTATGGACCTTAGCACAAAGGTTTGATCTCTTGGTAAAGACATTTAAAGCACTACTAAAGAGGCAAACAAACATTATCTCCAACTTTAAACACCTGAGGTGTGTAGTGTGCATCATGATGGCCTTTGTACTCCTATTGTTTTTTTGAAAATATCTACTAAACCTACTAATGAACTAAAATATCCCATTCTAGAATAAATCTGATTCCTAATTTTATTTTAATTTATTGATTTTGGAATTCTATTCAACACAAGGATTTCAGATAACACATAACATATAATAAAATACAAGTAATAAAAGATTTTAGTTCAAAATAAATGTATTTTATCTTTGAAATTATGAATTGCATTATAAAAGTTAAATACCATTCTTGAAATTCCACATAAAACTTAGCTTGGTTTAGATCTATGATTTCCTTTCAAGTTGTTATAATGGTTAGTATGATACAACAAGCTAAAGATGGCAATTTTGGAGCATACAACCCTACCCATGTGTGACTCTAGCAAGCTAGGCACTAGCACTGATACATTAGTAATGAGTGCCTTACTGGTGATGTTTTCCCCTTTTTTATATTGAAGTACCCTAGACCTACTATATAGTTATTCCTTGCAGTGATTTAGGGTTTTAGTTATACAATGTCCTGCCTAGGAGGTATGACAATAATAAATAGTTTTGGGTTATACGATAATGATGGAGGATACACTAGAGGAGGATGTCAACTTACTTTGTGCATAAATAAAAAATATAGTGGTCTAGAAGTGGGATGCTTTACCCTAATAATAATGATTTTTTTCCCAAGTGTAAAATTTCAACATAGAAGCCCTAAAATGCATAAATTCTAAGTTTTATTGCACTTCACATCCTCACAAAAACCTATAACTGATTATGTCTTCTGGCTAATACAAATATAAATATAATCTTAATGATCTAAATAATTAAAACCCCTATATGGAGTCACCTCTAAATACTGAAGGTTTTTTATCCTCAAATTTGATTGCAATTAATGGTTTCTATCTTAAAAAATAAAAGTTGAAAGAATCATGAATAATGAAAATTGAATAATTAATAACCAACAATAATTATTTTTGGCCCCACTTGTCATTATATAAATTCACTTTTCTAATTTCAGCCTACCCCTAAAAGCATTTAAAACACTTTTACACAATTATTACATTTTTGTCCATTTAATAAATATTTCTTTTTTGGCCATGTTCTTAGATAAAGAAATAAAGTAATTGATGGCTTGGCCAATTGGGATCTTGACAATAATAACCTTGTATGTTATGGTTTGCCTCCTTTTTGGTGTTCTTCTAAGTTTCAAATATATTTTAGGACATTCTTGATTTATATTTGTATCAATGAATGTTCACATGTTCTCTTTTCTATATACTACCTAGGTTTGGATTATTAGCTTTCAAGTTTGGCACATTAGAATATGTACTCTTTGAATTTTCTATAATATAATTTTGGTTTTTAAAAATAATAATAATAATAATAATAATAATAATACTAATAATACTAATAATAATAATAATAATAATAATAATAATAATAATACCTAAGTGTCATTTTTTTGCATTATAACATAAAGTAACTTAGGACAACTGAAATGAATTATTATTATATTATTTCCCTCATTAAATCCCCTTAGCTAATGGTAAATAAAGATAGGTTTCGAGTCCTTTGATTTATTTAATTTAAAAATGGAGACATTACATGAACTTGTAGGATGTCCTCAAAAAACTTTGTGCCTTTCAATAATAATAATGGGGTATAAGTTTAGGCTAAGTCAAGAAGTGTTACAAAGTGCATAAACATAAACTAGGGATAAGAAGTATGACACAGAAGAAAAGACTCATTTAACAACACATGAAATAATGAGGCCTAAAAAATGCCAAGGAACATGGTATAGAAAAAGTTATTCATTGAAAGTGTGTTTCTTAAGAAAAAGGAATGTTACAACCAAAGCTAAGTTTGCACTTGTGTAACTAAGATGAAAATATTTTGGCTTATCAATGTAGTAAATTAAAACAGTGCACAGTCAAAATTGACAAACTCAAAAATATGCCTAGAGCATAATTAAACAATAAAGGAGATCTAAGGTACCCAGTGTATGATGATGATGACGTATAAAAAGCAGAGTCCAAGGCACAAGGTTACACAAAAAGCTAGGAGAAGGGCATTTGACATAGAACGTGAGGAAGTAGAAGACATGTAGATGAGCAATCCATTGTGAGGTTCTACACTTAGTTATTTCTTAGGGTAGATAAATATTGCAAGTGATGCAATATTAGAAGTAACAATCAATAAGATTTATTGTCCATGAATATGATTTGATGACAATCAAATTTTTATAGCTTGAGGTCCATAAAAATCTATGCTACTTTTAGGGTAGGTTTGTAGACTTGCACAAAGCATGATTAAATGCAATTGTCATCAAATTGCATGAAAATTAAATGAAGTAATTAGAGATCATGCAATATAAATAGGGGTCTTAGACTAGTATTTTTAATGCTTATAATCCAATCAAGAAACTTTTTTAGACTGATCCCATAAAGAGACAAGGAAAATTTGTCTAAGGTTAGATAGAGAGTAAGTAAGCTTTACACGATAAGTGAAGGTCCATATCCATTAGTGAATAGGATTCTAAGGAATCCTTAACATACAGAGAGACATATATTTGTCAAAGAATTAGAGTAAATAGAGTTGAGAACTCAATGTAACATTATGAAGCTTATAATATCTTGTAATACCTAAAGCTAGGGAATAAAAGGCTTTATTTGCATGATCCAATACATCTAAATTTAAAGGCTACATAGTTAAATCATCACTTCATAAGGACCATTTATCTTAGTCAACATAAATTTTATATCAAAGATACATCTTAAACCTGGAGAGATGTAAGAAGAAATCATAAACCCACAAGCGAGATACAAACTAGTGAAAGGAAGGCTAGCAAATTTCTAAACATGAGGTATCTAGCAAAGTATCATTATCTACCATGAGGGAGGTGGGTGGATGAAAATTAGGTACAACATAGGTAAAGATAACAATTGATAGGGATGACATATGTAGGATTAGGGAGGGAGACATTGTGATAGAGATTCTTAAGATAAGAGGGCATACACATGATTGAGATGAAGAATGCAACATTAGGTAGTTCAATCAACCCAGATGATTATTATATGAGTACTGATATATTGTAGACCCTAAGTTAGTAATTACACTATAAAGTAGAGGTGAAGCATCAACATATTGTTGAAAGTGAGGTAATTAAGTAAAACATGAATAAATCACTAAATGTGAGGAAATTTATAGGTGTGGATGTGGAGAAAGCACTAACATGTCACCAACTATGAGGGATTTACCATGCAAAGAACAAGTGGGTTCATAATAAATCATGTGAAAGGAATGCCAATGCTAATAGCTCATCTACTATGAGCATATCAAGTAGAAGGTGCCAAAGAAGGATTTTCTCCATCAAGTGCTGATGGATAGATAGAGATTAGTACAAAATATGGCTCAATGAGAAGCCATGATGAGACATCTCCTGAGTCACAAATTTTTAAAAAAATGGAAGAGATAGATAGATTCAATGTTACATGTGTTATAGAAAAATATGGCACAAATGGAAAAAAAATTGGGGATGAATTTTCCTAAAAATAAGTAGAGAGAGATCCATGAGAGGAAAGATCCTACACAGGTTCTAAGGTGCACTGAGAGTCAACATGAAGATGAAGTGCAAAGGTTCTCCATAAAAAATTCCCTGAGGTAATGATCGAGTAGATCTTGGATGTTGAGCACTATTTCATGTTTAATGGTGTAGAGGACTCCACAAAGGTGGAATATACATAGAAAATATTATGTGATAATGCAATAGAAGGCTAGAGAGATCTATTGGCCAATATTTGGGCCACATACCAAGCTTTTTTTATGGATTGATTAGATGAACAAATTTATTATTTAGATGAATGATCAAATGACTTGTACAAGCATTGGAGGACCACACTATCACTAGGATATATTTCAAGAATGAATGCACCAAATTTACTTAATAATTTTATAAATGAACCTCAAAAAGCCACACAAGCTAAAATAATGCAACACCATGGATTTTTTCATGTTGTGAACATACTCTACAAATTTCATGTCTTGATGAGGTTTCTAACTCAAGATATAAGCTTTAAAAGATTGACTTACAGATGTAGATGTGCATTTGAATGTCAAAATAAATCTCAACATTTATCTATTAAAATTAAAAATTTGATGGTTGTGCAGATGTCAATGATGATCATGTAAACATCAAATAATGATCATGTGAATGTCAATTTTAGGTCATGAAAAGTAACCTTTTGGGTTCAAAAGGTCCTTAAAAGGTTTAAAGTTGATCAATATCTAATGGTTTATGTGAGCTCACATACTGACATATGATATCTAATGGTTCATGCTAGGGTCAAACAAGTTAGAAGGTCCCTTGGTTAAAATCCCTTAAAAATATATAATTTGGACAAGATCCTATGATGTGGGTTCGTCGAGCCAAGATCTAACAGTGTGAGTCAACTAAGAAGGAGGTAGGTTTGAGCTAGATCAATGATCAACATTTATTAGTAAATCTTGATCTAATGATGCATGAGCAAGTCAACATGTCAATGGATATTCATGGAAAGAAATTAATAAATCATGTTCATTTGTACCAAGGAGATTAATGGGACATAGGAGGTTAAAAAGGTCAAGATCTAATAGCAAGGATCTATGAGGCTAATGGGAGTGAAGATAGATAATTTTGATTGGCCTAAGTAATATTGGATAGACAAGGTCAAACCAAAGGACCAATTTTTGACCAAGGTGAACAAGGTATTGAAAGGTCATCTTGCCATCATTAAAGATCAATCCAATGCCATGAAAAGGACACAACCATGTAGTCAAATATAAAGAACATAAAGGATGCCATTAAGGCTAAATATGAACCTTTAGTTCATAAATTTGTATCATGCATGGTTATTTCTATGACTGTGTTCATCATTATTAAAAGGATCCATGTATATGGAGAATTATTGGTTCTTACAATGATATCATGGGTCTATTTGGACATATTTTCATCAATAGAGGGGCTATGCAGTCTATAGGTCTACATAAATATGATAACTATAGGAAAACTAATAATCTTAGATTTGTTTTCCACCTATAGAATGGACCTATGATCTAAACAAAAAAATGGATTAGATATGTGATTAATGCAAAGGGTCTCATCTGTCGACATGTATTCATCCTTGACAAAGTAGGTACTAACCACTGTTCATGGCATGAGACTATCAGTTTCAAGATTCAAGGATTTGATCCTCATAAATAAGTTAAGTGGGCTTAGCGTCCTAAGGTGGTGATTTGGTAGTTGGAGAAGCAGTTAAGGGCATTGATTCTGCTCAAACAAAATTTATCATCTTGCATAACAAACCCTTATCTTTTAGTGGGATTCTCAACCAATGAGGAGCTTGAAGGTTATTGGAATAAAAGGAGGTTAACTTATTGATAAGTATTGATCCTAATTATAAAAGGCATGCATAAGGAAAAGAATTAGTTAATTGTCACCTCACTTCTTGATCATGATGATCCTTTCTCCACTCTCCTATGCATTATTCCCATCTCTCTCTCTCTCCCTTTTTACTATATATAGAGGTTTTTGAGCCAAAAAAGGTATTCCTCTGATCCCTCTTTTGGGCATGACTAAACTCTACCAAGATGGAGCTTGTAACCTCTTGAGATGAATACAAGACTATTTTAGATTTCATGGTTTAGTGTAGTGTGTACATGTCAGTTTCATTTGCATATGTGGTAGAAATCTCTCAGTTATCAAGTCATGATCTCACCTAGTTACTAGTTGATCTTGTTATGTAGGTCATGTTTAGTGTTCTATATCTTTTGATTGAATCCCATATGTGGATACTTTGATTTTTTAGTGTCTTACATTATACCTCTCCATCACTTCCCTTAGCTTTTGATAATTTGGTGAACCTTTGCATGAAATATTGATGTACGATAGATATTTGGAGTCCTAGATTTAGTCTTTTACTTATTTCATTAGTGTTTTAGGAGTCAAATAGAGTAGATTAACTATAATTTAGGTGCATCACCATCTTTATCTTAGGTTCCCATTTCATGTTGTCTCTCTCTCTCCCTTTTCTTTGGTCATTAATAGGTCTTCATACTAGAAATGAGCTAAAATGATGCATCAGAGGAGCTAGCCTTATTAAAAATCCTAGAGGTCCAGTCCCACTATAGGTGACTTGTAGCTTGGGGTTGTTCCTATGTTAGACTAGATTTTGACAAAGAGAACCTAAACAATCCCCTTCTTAGCTAGGCTTTAAATTTAGTCCATAATAGTTTTGGCATGCCTAATGGGGCTAAGCCAAAAAAAGTGGGAATATCTTAGCATGTATTTCCTTTAATCAACTTTTGAAAGCAAGCTAGTTAATAACGATAGTGATTTCAAATCAAAGATTTTGGTTATGGAAGACCAGGTATGTCTCATTAAATATTTTAGTCAAATCCTGCATCTCATTTCACATATGAGGTTAATATGAATAGATATGGTGAATATCCTTATTATCCACCTCCTTAATAGCAGCCCCAATTTGATCCTCATGATTCATATAAGCCTAATAAACTTTATCAATAATCCTATCAAAGATATGAAGAGTCTTTTCAAGTTTCTCATGATCCTTATTATCAAGGGAATGGCTCTTACCTTCCTGATGATCCTCACCAGTAATATGAAGACCTATATCAATCATACACACAAGATTATTGCCCTGATCTTTTCTATGGATAACAAGCCAATCATAATATTAATCCTTACTATCCCCATCATGAGCCACCCATACTAGCACTTAAGTAAAATTTAGTTAACCTTGACAATCATACACTTGAATTGTGCTCACAAAATTATTATGGCCAAGATGTCCCTATTCATTAGATCCATTATGTGAGGGGGTCATTAAAATAAGTGAAAGGAGAATGGGAACCTATTCAAAGAGTAAATTAGAATAATATCATAGGTGAGATAATAGATGTAAGTGGTTACATTCAAATTATTGAGGATAACCTAAAATACCTTGAAGAGCAATAGGTCCAACCTTGTCAATATTATATGACTTCATATACACCACCTCAGCCTTCTTATGTACCACTCATTCCTCCCCAAGGGACCATTCCAAGTGACACTTTGAGTATGCCATGTTCTTCATGTGTTCCTCAGACCTTCCCTTCTTGGAAATCTATCCAAGACAGTTCTCAAAGGATGAAGGGGATTGTTTTGGAATAACCTATTATTGAGATCCAAGACTCTATCCATTCTTAATAACCCCTATGATGTCCTTCAATTTTCCAAATTGGAATCAAGTGATGAAGTCATATAAAAGTGGACAAAGTAAGGCAAATATAGATTTGAGAGCCCAAGTTAAAGAGGTCTAACCCTATGCAAACCTCTCTCATCCCTCCTCAAGAGTCTTTTCATGTTCCTTATCTTCATGAAGCCATTGACCACCTTAAATAGAAGCTATTCTAAGAGAATATAGAGAGGCAAATCAAAGAGTTGGATTTGAAGAAAAGGAAAGAGGAGGAGAGTTATAAAAAAGGGTAAAAAATAACCTCTATCTTTTGCATCTTGGAACTAAATCATGCAATCAAGCAAACCTAAAGCTACTCAAACCCCATCCTTCCCTCCTCAAGAATCTAGGTCATTTCCATCTAGGAAATCCATTAAGAGTAACATGAAAAATAAGGAGTAGGACATGACAATCAAAGACAAGTAGTTGGACCAAGGAGGTGTCACATATATCTCATCTCTCTTGGAGTCATCTCAAGAATACCCTATGCCACTCCTTAAAGAGGTAAGTAGTGAAATCTATTGAGCTCATAACTAATAAAGATGGATTGTCAGAGTTAAAAGAGGAGGTCATTATTAGAACACCACTTAGAAAGAGTGAGAATGTTTTAGCCTTTTATAATTATAAATAAGATGAGTTTTAGGAGCAAGTGAAAGTTGGAGATGATATCCAAGAGGAATAAATCTCATATGTGAACCAAGAGGTTGTTTTTCAAGAACCTCTTGATCACATATCAACTATCCAAAATCAAGAGTTTTCTCAAGATCTTGTGGTAGCTAATATATATCAAGTATAATCTCATATTTATTTGAAAGGTAGCCATGAAGACAATTCACATAGAACCATTGCTAAGGTAGAGAACATTCCTAAAGAAGAAGACCATTGGCAATAGTTGTACCATGATTCCATGAGTGAGATTGATGAACTTGAGATAGAAAACTTGGATGATGAGATAGTAAAACAAGTTGAATATTCAATTGAGGATTTTATTAATGCTTTGGAGTATGAATATCACCAACTTGATGACCTCATACACCAAGAAGAGAAGATGAAAGAAGTAGTGGTTCTAGATGACAAGGAGGACAAAGATGATTGGCAAATGCAAATGAAGATCTTTAAAGAGATAAAATATTTTTGTCAAGTTAAGGATCCAAATTAAGCTCTTTCAAAATCTCAAATATCTTTGTCAAGTTAAGGATTAAGTACTTGAGAAAGTGGAAAAATAGTTTCCCATGGAGGACAATGAGCAAAATTGGGCAGGATATGCAGAGCTCTTTGATAAGCCTAAGGAACTTGTAGCTAAAGAGAAACCCAATCTTCTTGAGGAAACCAAAGAAATAAAAGGGGGATGCTTTGTTGAACCACCATTTGAGGTCATAGTTGAGGAGCCATATGAAGAAGCTGAGGCTGTCTGGATGCACATAACTGACCTATTTGAAGTTACTTGGTTTTCATTAAACATCATGCTGAAGAAGTTGATAGATGAAACAAATAAGAAGCAAGCATAAAAACCAAGTGTCAAAGAGATGCATGCCTCATTCAATTACACATCTCATGATGTAGGAAATTTATCAAAATTTACTTTTTATCTAAGAGGAAAGGTACACATAGTTTTAATTTGTATATATTAGGCTAGTTATTTAAAGTCCTCTAAGTACAATTTTTGAAACATTTATTTACTATTCCTATTTTGTTCTAGGTTAGTTTCTATTCAATAAGTGCCTTAGGAACTTTATTTTATTTTCCCCTTTTGGTCTTTGTATTGTTTCAAAAAGGGGTTAGAGCAAGATCGGTAACTAGTGTTGGGTTCAGGTCAATATGATGGACCCAAGTAGAGACTCCATGCCTAATGGACTAGACAAGGTAATATGGTCTAGATTATCTTTCATAGGTATGCATGCAACCCTTGTGAGTCACCAAAAATGTTAGGAAATATTTGGCCCACATACTAATCTCTTTCCATGAATTGATCAAATGATCAAGGTTCCTATTTAGATGAATGATCAAATGACTTGTACAAGCTTTGGAGGACCAAAATGTCACTAGGATGTCTTCCAAGAATGAATGGGACAAATTCACTTGAGTATTTTATAAATTCACCTTATAAATACATACAATCTAAAAGATTGTAATTCCATAGTATTTTTCATGTTGGGAACATAATATACAAATTTCATATCTCAATGAGGTTTCTAAATCAAGATATAATATTTTAAATATTGACTTATAGATGGAGATATTTATGTGGATGTCAAAATAAAGCTCAGCATTTATCTATTGAGGTCCAAAAAATTGATGGTCATATAGATGTTAATAAAAGGTCCATGGACATGAAATTTAAGCCACAATAAGTAACCATTTGGAATGAAAAGGTCCTTAAAAAATTTAAAGTTGATCAAGATCAAATGGTCTACATGAGCTCACATACTGACACATGAGATCTAATGGTTCATGTTGGGGTCAAACAAGTCAAAAGGTCCCTAGGTTAAAATCCATTAAAATCAATAAGCTAAATAATATCATATGGTTTAGTTTCATTGAGCCAAGATCCAATGACATGAGTTGACTAACAAGAAGGTAGGTCTAAGCTAGATCAACGATCAGTCTTCATTCATACATCTTGATCCAATAGTGCACGGGAAAGTAAACATGTCAAATGATATTTATGGTAGGGAATCAATGGAATGCATTCATTTTTACCAAGGAAATAAAAAATTTACAAGAGGTTAAAAATTTCAAGATCTAATAGAGGGGATCCTGTGAGGCTAATGAGAGCAAAGAAAAACTGGAGCATTCTAATTGGCTTGAGCAATATTTGATAAACAATGTCAAACGAAAGGACCAATTTTCTGCCAATGTGAACAAGGTCTTGTAGAGTCATCCCACTACCACTAAATTTAGATTCAATGCTATGAAAAGTACACAAACATGCATTCAGGTATAAACAACATAAAGGCATGCTATTATGGTTAAATACAGACCTTTCATTCTTAAATTTATATCATGCAAGGTTATTTATATGACTGTGTTCATCATTCTTAAAAGGATATGTGTATATAGAGAATTATTGGTTCTTGTAATGAAATAATAGGTATATTTGGACCTATTTGGATCAAGAAAGGGGCTATGAAGGCTATAGGTCTACATCAATATGATAACTATAGGAAAACCAATAATATTGGATTATTTTTTTGCCTATAGAATGAACCTATGATCCAAACATGGAAATGGAGTAGATATGTGATTAATGAAAAGGGTCTCATTTGTCAACATGGATCCATACTTGATAAAGAAAGTACTAATTTTCATTCATGGCATGGCACTATCAATTTTAAAATTCAAGGATATAATCCTTATAAACAAGTCAAGTGGGCTTGGGGTCCCAAGGTGATGAGTTGGTAGTTGGAGAAGAAATTAAGGGAATTAATTATGCTCAAACAAACTTTGTCATCATGCATAATAAACCATTATCTTCTAATGGGATCTCTTAGCCAAGAAGAGGATCTTGAAGGTTATTAAAACAAAAGGAGGTTAACCTATTATTAAGTATTAATCTTAATTGGAAAAGGCATGTGTAAGGAAAAGAATCAATGAAATATCACCTCACTTCTTGATCATGATGATCCTTTCTCCAATCTCCTATGCATTATTCCCATCTATCTCTCTCCTTTTTGGCTATATATATAGGCTTTTGAGCCAAAAAATGTTATCCCTTTAATCCCACTCTTGGGCATGACTAAACTTTACCAAGATGGAGCTTATAACTTCTTAAGATGAATATAAGACTATTTTAGATTTATTTATTATAGTATTGTGTGTACATGTCAATTTGATTTGCATATGTGGTAGAAATCTCTCCCTTGTCAAGTCTTGATGTCACCTAGTTACTAGTTGATATTATTATGCAAGTTATGTTTAGTGTTCTATATCTTTTGATTGAAGTCCATATGTGGATACTTTGACTGGTTAGTGTCTTTCATTAGACCTCTCCATCACTTCCCTTAGATTTTGATCATTTGGTGAACCTCTACATGAAATACTAATGTATGACAGATATTTGGAGTCTTGGATCTTGTCTTTTACTTGTTTCATTAGTGTTTTAAGAGTCAAACAAAGTGGATCAACCATCATTTAGGTGCATCACCATCTTTAGCTTAGGTTTCCCTTTCATGTTATATCTCTCTCCCTTTTAATTGGTATTTAGTGGGTCTTCATAGTGGAAATGAGATAAAATTATGCATCATAAGAGCTAGCCTCATTAAAAATCCTAGAGGTTCAGCCCCACTATAGGTGACCTATAGCCTGGGGTTGTTCCCATGTTGGACTATATTTTTAGCAAGAGGACTTGAATAATCCCCTTCTCAGTGAGGGTGAAAATTTAGTCCATAAAAATATCTTCAATAGAGAAGGAAATGGAAAGGAAAGAAGAGGGTGCATAGGTTCAAATCTAGGAGTAGATTTTTTGCACAATATTGAACCAAGTAGTGCATCTAAAAGGCTAGCTTAAATGTGAGAGAAGATTTGAAAGATATAAAAGGGTAATTATAAAGCCTCACTTCTAAAGTAAAGAATACAAGGTTATGATGAAAGGTGATACATAAGAGGAACCAATAGGGGAGCAACACAGATGTCAGAAGGTGCCCTATGAAAAGATGGAAGAGAGAGAGAGTGAATGTCGATCTTGGAAGGCATTAAAGAAAATGTTTCACAAATAAGATGCATAAGCAATAGAGGTAAATAAAGTTATTTTGTAAAATCAACAATAAAGAAGTGAAGCTAAGAAAAAACCCAGTTGCAGGGGAGTACAATAGGTGAAGTCAAGGTAGCTATCATTTCATAAGAGCCAATGAGAGCATATGAAAGAATGAAATATGTAGTAGTAGAATTGACATATTTAGGAGTGCAGAAGAACCCTATAGAGAGCATGTATTTTTGTGTTTAGTGTGGAGGTTGTGCCAAAATAAGGGTTGAGAACCCTAGATCCCCATAAATTAATAGATTATTACATATTAAAAATAATAAAGAGGGATGTTGAAGCAAATGTCCATATGCAATTATGTGTGATGGTCATAAAACAACCTTTAGCCTTAGAGGCAAAGGAAAAGGAGCCTAAGGAAGGAAATGCTCCAAAATAAATTTGACCAGGAGAAACTTCCCTAAAGAATGCACCAAAGGAATAAAAATTAGGAGATGTTGTTGAATAAGTAAAATTAGAGTTGCCTAGAGTGCAATTGGGAGATACAGAATGAAACATAAATGAGAATGAGGCACTTGGGTCCAAAGGTGTGCTAGAGTAAACATAATAACTAACTTGTACAAAGTTAAGAGAGTTTGAGCACCAATACACATAACCTTGTACCAAGGGAGGAGGAAGGTGAAAGTGAAGTTAAATTAAGAGAAATTTGGGCACAAAAACCAAGAAAAATAGATGTGTTTCAAAAGGAATGGAGATGGATAGGTGGAAGAGTGCAAGTTTAATTTTGCAAAGAATTTTCTTATAGCTTGAAGGGAAGAAGATGGAGAGGTATCTACCTACATTTGAACTTAAGTTTTATAGAAGACAATAAATCATTGTGCCATGGAGAGATGAACTAAGGGAAGGAGAAGTAGGTATAACTCTAAATAAGGCCTCTAAAAATATATGAGGAGAGAACAGTCAGCTTAAAACTAATAAAAAAACAACATTGTTTGCATATGGCCCGAAGGAGCTACTAGGAGGGGTTACATAAAATCATCCCAAATCAAATAAAGGAAGTAAAATTTTTAATTTTCACAAGGAAAAGGAGTCACTACCAATTGAGAGCAAGGTAGGAGACTATCAACATGAAATTGAGTAAGAAAAAAGACTGAAGGGGATTTCGTTGTGGCCAACATGCCCCATTATCCTTTTTTCAAATGAGGACCCTATTTTGACCTTAAGTTTATTATTGGTTTATTGCTTATCCTATGAAGGTTTTTAAATTATTTTTTAACTCAAATTATTATTATGGTTTTACAAATCCAAATTTAAGCTAAGACTAACAAGTGAAATTTGAGATTGGTTTTGTAACTCAAATTATTGTTGTGGTTTTGAAAATCTAAATTTAAGATAATGACTAACGAGTAAAATTTGAGATAAGTATTTATAGGAAATCCAAAAACTTTCATGATAACACCACTGTATTTGGGAATATTCAAAAAATGTCATGGTTCCTTTATGTTCCTTACAGTGTTTGTTGCCTTCGTGGCTTCCCTATGGCATCGGTATACCGTGACATTCTTGGCTTGGTGGTGTCCCTTTCTTTCACAACACTTCAATCCCCTCATGAATTCTTTTGTAAAAATAATCACTTATGCAACATGTTTAGGTCTGTGGCATCTTTAGTGCTTCACAACATCTATACTTAGTCATGTAATAAATCCACCTCATAATATCAATCAACGGGTATAAACTTCTACCATAAAGTAATAATAAAACTAGTCTTTGGCACATGGAATATTTGATATTATTCTCCTAAGCCACTCTTGATTATCTTTTTTTGAGAATGCTTATAGTTTAACAAACTTTTCACATCGTGGCAATAAGTAAGTAGGGCCTTCATTCCTCATAAATTTATCCTCTCAACATTATAATGGGTCATATTTTTCAATAGGTAAAACTCAACAGGGAATAGAAACTTGAATGAATGTTATTTATCTCTTGGTTCCTATTGTGAATTCCTTCTAAATTCTTAAATAAATATGAAAAGTGTTAAAATTTTTCACAAACTATGATATGAGTCTTGATTGCCATGTATATGCTTAATCTTGTTGAGTCATTTGCTAACTTGATTTATTTTTGTGTCTTATGTTATATTATCTAAATAGTCATGTATATATGTGCTCTTGATAAAAATATCTATTATTGTTCATCTTATAATGTAATGTTTTATGGATGATTCTCATCACCAACCTCCTTTAGACTCTCTATTTGGTTTAGTTTGGTTTGTGCCTACATGAAGGATGACTACTTAGACCTAATTTCTAGTCAAACCCATAGATGATCCATGAAAACATTGGCACCCCCGTAGAACTTGAGAAATTTATTTTCTAACCTTACCATTCCCTTTATTTTGTTTAACTCACCTTTAGATTTAGAGACCCATTGTTGTTGCATCAACCATATCTCACTGATAATGATACGTAGATCTCACTATAACTTTTTGGATGGATATTTGAACTCTCTATGTGGTGGTATTTGAACACTCCCAAGATTAATCCTAGGAGGCTACATATGAGATATAAAAACTACAACATGTTCCCTAGACTACCCACAGAAGTCCTAAAACCAAAGGGTGAAAACCCACAAGGTGTTTGGTGTGCATTAAACATGCATCAACAAAAATCAATCAAAGCCCATAGAGTGAATTCAAAGACAAGAGAATAAGAAAAGGTGGGAGTCAATGGACCCTATAGAGGCTTGCATGACACTAACATAATAAAGTAAGGGGAAATGGAGAAGGACAAGTGTAATGAAATAACTACATAGACATTACCCATGAAACATGTGGAGGAATAGCTTACAAGTATGTCCACTTGTCATGGATGACAAAAGGAAGAAAGTGTGCATAAAATAGGGGAGGAAAAAGGATAAAAAAAGGAATAAAATTAAACTTATGAAGACCTTTTATTATAATTGGATTCATAAGAGTGGGCATAGACCCATGATGGATAAAAGTGGGCACAGACCCACAAGATCAAATAGAGGTGAGCATAGAGCCACACAAGGAAGGGAGAGAGGGAAGAGAAAGGGTATTCGAGCTAGGAAGAGGGTAGTTTATGGACCAAGGAGGGTATATATAAGGAGGAAGCATTATGTGAGCTTGATGAAGTACCACATCAGGTGGAGGGTAAAACTATTGTTAAGGTAATATACTAGAAGGGTGGTTCTACTACTCCAACACTATTTGTAAGAAGAATACTATATTTTAATTACCTTGAAATTATAATACATCAGCATCCCAAGAAAATTTAAAATATTTCATCAAACATAAATAGAGTCAATTAGGAGAGAAATAAACTAGCTTAAGCTATGCATAGTTACATAGGAAAAACATTTTGAAAGGTTGTTCTAGACTACATAAGAGTCCATTTGAATGAAAGGAAGGTGGCTGGGAGTTGTGTGGTGAGTTAAAGAATAAAAAGGGGGTACAAGTTTTTGATAAGGTAAGTAACATAAATGTATAACTTTAAAGCACATAAAGACACACTAGGAAAGGAAACAAGGTGCATAAGTAAAGGCTCACACAATCACATACAAAAGAACTAAGGCCTAAAGAGTACCAAGGAACATGGTGCATAAGGATTTATTCACTAAAGGTGTGTTTCATAACAAATAAATTTTAAATGAAATCTAAGTTCAAACTTTCATGACTGAGGCACTAAGAGTGGTACATAGTCATATTCGAGGGGCACATAAATGCACCTAAAGTGTAATCATCTAGTAAATGTGATCTAGTAATTTGACTCAAAAGAGGATGGTTAGTATGGTGTTAGTTCAAAAATGAAAACAAAGTGAAATAAATAAACTAATAACATAACATCTCTAGGCCTAGACACTAGGGAGAGATTAGTTAATAAAAGAAAATCACAAGCATAACTAAAAATTAAGGGATTAAATATAAGAGTTCTTTCACCTTCCTTGGATGCTCCAAATGCCTTTGTAGTAGTCACTTGCTTGCCTTGTGCTCATGAAGTCCTTAGCAATGGAACCTTGGCTACCTCCATCTCTCCCTGGCACCTTTGGATTGTGGCTTGACTTGGCTTGGAATCAATTTGGAATGGTAACACTAGTTTCTTAAAAATTTTGGAACCAATCCTAAATTATAACTTTACACTAATTAATCTTAGAAATGTTATTGTGAGGTGTCCTATTTATAGATTTTTAGGTTTGATCAAAATCAACCTCAACCATCCATATCAAGATTGAGATGTATGGTTGAGGATTAATTAAATTTTTAGAATTAGGTTTTTAATTATTCTCATCATGAAATTGGAAGAAGGGGAAATTAAGAGGCATGGAGGGCATCATGGAAGGCATTGATGAGGCATGGAGGGCATGAATGCTAATATTTTTGGCATTTATGGCTTAAGAATGTCTTCCCAATAAATGAGGTCACTTGATGATGTAGATATTCAATATTCATTTCCAAAAATAAGTATTCAACAAGTTTCCATGGAATTATTGATTAGGCCTTGATTTGGGTTAATTAGATCTTAAGCATGATTAAGCACTTTATGTACAAATTACTCAAACTGATCAAAATGCCTTGTTATTGGTCCTAAATTTGACCAGACTAGAATTGGAAGGTTTTGTCAGATGCATTGGATGTGTATTCACATTTAAGTTATTGCCAACAATAAATAATAAATTCACATGTCTTGTGTAAAATATTTGATAGGAAAGAGCAGTTCAGAGTATGTGGGTGTAAAATTGGCATTTTGACTCAAAATGGACTGATCAAAGTTAGCTTGTCCATAAATCACATTGCCCCATTTAGGGATACCTTGGCCAAAATTAGCACTTGAATATATCATTTTCATATAATAATGTATGTTTTAGTATTGTTAGGCTAAATTGTGCATTTTATGTGGAAATTAGCCAAAATTTAGGTGTCTATAGTTTTCCCCTATTTGGGAAGATGTTGCAAACCATAGGCAAAGTAATGTCTTCTTAAAGAATGAAAAATGGCCCATATGCCAAAAAATAAGATGATGGTTGAAGAACAAAACTCCAAATGGTTTTGAGAAGCCTATGATGATGCCCCCTTGAGGGAGAGGCTGTCATATTTATTGATGGATGGTCCCTCAAAAAGAAACAAGAAGAAAGGTGGAATTAATCCATAGTTGAGATTAATCCAAATGAGAAAATGCTTGCATGCATTGATGTAAAAAGGATGTTGATTTTTAAAAAGGTGGTTATAATCAAGAATAAAAGTCAAAATAATGATTTTCCCATAGGTGGTTATAATCATTAAGAGGACCTAGATTATAACCACCTAATCTAGGTCTTCTTAATGATTACGGTTGTGTTAGGGCTGAAGACTTATTCTCTCGAGAGTACCACTAGATGTTTTTGTTATTTGGTCTTGATAGTAGTGACCATCTGATTAGGCTATAGATAGGAAGCTATTTTGATTTGATCTTTGATTTTGTCTTCATCCAGGAGTGAATAAATTTTATGCTTGGCTATTGGTGCCTTAAATAATTTCTCACCAATAAAGTTGTCTTGATTAAACCATAGCACCTTGGTGAAGGTTTCACTAAGGAATGTTGACTTTTGAATTTGATTGTCTTTTAGCACTTCTAAAACAGTTTTAATAGAAGATGCTGAGTTATGACTTTGATTTTCCCTTAGCACCTTCAAAAAGGTCCCACTAGGAGAGTGTTCTTCTACTACATGAATGTTGTCTTAGCCTCCTTGCTCTTTTTTAACTTCTATGTCACCATGGATGTAGTTAAACCATGTGTGATTCTATTGATCCTAATCAACACTTGTGGGAGATGGAATGTCAATAATATGGCTATCTTGGGTGATGGTAATGGCCTAAGAAATGGTAATGGAATGGGTGTTGGATGCACAATCTTCATAGAATATACTAGGATAAATTGTGTCAAAGCTAAAGTACTCATACTCAAAAACCATAGAAGGATCACAAATGTATTCAAACTGATCTGTGAGGCATGTGTAACCAATGTTGTAACAACCATGAACATATTCTTCTTTTGAATTTGATTCTAACTCAATGTAATATAAATATGATGTCACAATTGATGTTGATTTTGATTTTGATGCTAAATCTTATGTCAGTTCAAGAATAGAACCCAACGCTAACTTTGATTCTTCATCTGATGAGTACTCTATTACAATGATGTCTTGTTGAATGCTTGGTTTTTGATAAGTAATGACCTGTGATGACATTATGGGCTCCAAAAGTATTGGTTTGTCAAAGTGAAAATCCTCTAAGATGGTAAAAAGGTCAAGAGATAACTCCTTAGAGATTGGCTTGTCAATAGGAGGCTCTTGAAAAATAGGCACATGGTTGAGGTAATGATTTGCCCAAAGGTGGTTATAATCATTAAGAAGTAACTCAACAAAGAATGGCTCATCATAGTGAGACTCCTTAACAACTAGTATAGGATCAATAGTTAATTTATCATAGGTTGAGTTATCACAAATGGTTAATTCAATAAAAACATCTTAGATTGGTTGGTTCTCTTGGCCTTAATTTTTGATGAGTTGGAAAATACTAGTTTTGAACATAGTTTGGTTTTTGAATGACTAGATTGATTGAAGTTTGGTTTGGATTGGTATTTGAGGAATAATGACTTGTGGTTGGATAATGGCATGGCCTTGGGAAGCATGATTGGTCACATGATCCAAAGGACAAAGTCCTAAGATGGTAATGATAGGGCATTATGGGGATTGATTGCTTGCACAAGCCAAAGGACTAGGTCTTGAAATGATGAAGGGGAGTTGTGGAGATTGATTACTCACACAAACCAAAAGATGAGGTCCTGGTATAGAAATGGTTTGGCATTGTGGAGCTTGGTTGCTCACATAAACCAAAGGACTAGGTCTAGGAATGGTAATGGTATTCCTTGGATATTGTGGAGCTTGATGGTTCATATAATCCAAAGGAGGGTTAGGGGTAGTTTATGATCAAATAGAAAAAGGGTGTTGTAAAACTTGATTTCTTACATAAGTAAAAACATCCAAGTCTTCATCATAAACCATATCATCCCATTCATGAGTTGGCTCATAAGTTGGTTCTTGGTTGTGTTCCATGTAGTGATTATTGAAAAAAGGGTATGGATTTGTTCCCAAATATTATTATCTATAGTTGGGTCTTTAAAGTCCTTTTTACAAGCCTATTCATACCAATCAAGGTCTTGATTTGGATCATAAGTTGCTTCATGGCTTTGTTCCCATGAATGACACAAACCATATTAGCATTATTAGGGTCTTGACAAAACCCATAAAAGTCATTTTTTGTGGCCATTCTATCATAAGTTAGATTGTAAGTGACTCCACTATAATTTTAGTGAGACATGGCCATGTAAATGATGAAAGCTTTGAAATAAAAAGGCTTAGAGTTATACGAACTCTAAAAAACTATATCCAAAGGATAAATGGTTCAAACTTGGTCTAACTTGCTCAAAAGGGTGGAGCTATATCTCCAATATGGTCTAAAAGTGGAGTTGTATCTCTAAAATTATTTGTGCTAATACTTGGCATAAAAAATCCTAACGTCAAATGTGTAATGTTAAATGTCATACACACAAAAGGTCAAGCATCTAAATAAAAACTAGCATGTCAAAGGTCTAGGTCAAAGTGTTCCAAATAAGGTCTAAACTATGAAATGGAAAAGTTGAGTTTCTAGGTCTTTTGTCCAAATGTGGAGTCAAAAGCTAGGCTCAAACAAATAGGCATGCTAGGATTTTTTACCAAACAGTGTCAAACTCTAGACTTGAAACAAAGGCTAATGTGACTTAATTTAATATAACAAGTTTGGAAACCACTTTGACATAAACCTAGAATATAGAATCAAACATAAACATGATCAATTAGCATAAGGCATAATATAAAAGGTTCTTTAAAAAAGGATGTGTTATCCCAAATTAAGGCACAAACAATGATAAGGATAGGCTTTAAACAAATAAACTATCAATAGTTTTTAAATTTGGGTAATTGATTAACCAAAGTTATGAAACCCATAAGAGAAAGATCTATGTTTAAACCCCACAAATTGAGGCCTAAACAGAAATAAATCAATGTTTAGATCCAAAATTAACAAGGCTAATTGAAAACTCAATGATGAAAACTAGGATTTGACTAAACAATCTAGACAAGATTAGATAGCATGATGGCACAAGATAAAGGTCTAAATGGTATACATAAAGTGGTTTGAAAAAAATTGTTTTGATAAAATGGTGAACAAGTCTTAAAATAAATGGTTCTAATATAATGGTGAACAAGTCTTGAAACAAATTGAGTAGCCTAACGCTGTAAGCATACTTGAATGTTGTGGTCAATGCTATGTTTCAAAAGACTTAAAAGTCTCAAAATGTTTTGACATGATTTAGGCAGCATAATACTACCCTTCACAACTTAAAGACATTATTTTGACAAGGCTTATGAATAAAAAACAAGTTTTAGTCTCAAAGCATACCAAGAAAAAATGACCAAAATACACTGAGTATAATCATCCAAATCCTAACAAGTGTATGGTAAAATGGGGTTTACTAAACTAGCAAGGTTTCAATCATTATAGGGGAATCAATTACACAATGACTTTCACATCAAATGATGTAAAAGACAAGAACAAAAACTAGGTGGCCACAGTATTGGCTAGTTGTAATAAGGTCTAGCCCTTTTTACAATTACTATATCTTGTTGTTTGCTCAGTGTAGTGTGATGTTGAAATGCAGATACATCCCATGTGAAAATGCAAAGGAGGCAAATGAAGTTAATGCCAAGAGGTGAAATGCCAAGTTAAAGCTTCCCTAAAGAACTTGTGGGAGGTAATGAAGTCCCCCTTGAAAGCCAAGATGCATAAAAATAAGTAAAGCATGAAAGTGAAAAGACTTTAGGGTCATTTTCAAGGTCACCCAAACTTTGATGAGTTTTTGGAGAGTGTTTTAGATGACTTTTTTTCTAATCCTTGGATTAGGCTACTTGCAATAGGAATGGCACTTTTGATTCCAAGGGTTCCCTATAGGGGACAAATGGAAGAGCATACATGCAACATACCTATTTTTGCTAAATAAGATTTGATTAAACAACTATTACAAATAAGAATTGGCAAGTGTGTTCAATTTTAAAACACAAATGAAATGTTTGCTGGTGTTCTTTTGACCCCTTGGTCTTAGTTGTAAAATTTGCAAAAGCATTCAAAAAAAACACATAAATTCTTCATTAAACATCCAAAACAAGGTTCCTATTGAATTTTAAAGCATGCAAAAGTGACTTAAACATGTTTTGAGCAAATATCCCACTTGGTCTTCTAGTAAAATTATTAACATGTCCTATAGATTTGAAGCTCTTTTGAGTTTAAAATAACAAACTTTGAAAAAGAAGGTCTTAGGTCTATGTTTTTAGAAAAACACAGTGATCGATGTCAGTTAATACCACTGACATTAGTTATGGCTAACCGAGATCTAACTGATGTTATTTTTTTTATCGATGTCGGTTAGGTCAAGTAACCAATCTTGGTATTTTTGTCGACGTTAATTACTATGTAAAAACCATGGCAACCAAAAATGACAAAATAAATTTAGAAAATAAATTTGCAAGAGTTTTAAAGGCTCAAATGAATTTTTTAAAGTTGCGAAAGGATCTCCTTCAGGTGTAAGATGCATCTAGTCCCATCCAATGTGCCATTATGTGTTCTATAAATTTGAGTCAAGAGAGGATGGTTAGTATGGTGTTGGTTCCAAAATGAAAAGAAAGTGAAATAAACACACTAATATCATAACATATCTAGGCCTAGACACTAGGGATAACTTAGTTAACAAAAGAAAATGACAATAACTAAAAGATAAGGGATCAAATACAAGAGTTCCTTGGATGCTCCAAATTCCTTTGTAGTAGTGGCTTGCTCATCTTGTGCTCATGTAGTCCTTAGCAATGGAATCTTGTCTACCTCCATCTCTCCCTGGCACCTTTGGCTTGTGGTTTGGCTTGGATTAGAATCAATTTGGCATGGTAACACTAGTTTCTTGAAATTTTTGGAACCAATCTTACATTATAAATTTGCACTAATTAATCTTAGAAATGATGTTGTGAAGCCTCCTATTTATAGATTTTTAGATTTGATCAGAATCAACCTTAACCATCCATCTCAAGATTGAGATGTGTGGTTGAGGATTAATTCAATTTTTAGAATTAGGTTTGTAATTATCCTCATCATGACATTGGAAAAAGGGTCAATTAAGATGCATGAAGGTCATCATGGAAGGCATTGATGAGGCATGGAGGGCATGAATCCTGATATTTATGGCATGTATGGCCTAGGGATGTCTTCTCAGGAAATGAAATCACATGATGATGTAAATATTCAATATTCATTTCCAAAAATAATTATTTAACAAGTTTCCATGGAATTATTGATTAAGCCTTGATTTGGGTTAATTAGATCTTAAGCATGATTAAGCACTTTATGCACAAACTACTCAAATTGATCAGAATGCCTTGTTATTGGTCCTAAATTTGACTGGATTAGAATTGGAAGGCACTATTAGATATGTTGGATATATATTCCCATTTAGGATGTTGCTAATAATAAATAACAAAGGCATGAGTTTTATGCAAAATATTTGATAGGAAAGAGTAGTTTAGAGCATGTGGGTGCAAAATTGACATTTTGGCTTGAAATAGGCTAATCAAAGTTAGCTAGCCCATAAATTGCATTGCCCCATTTAGGGATAACTTAGCCAAAATTGGTACTTGAATATGTAAGTTTCACATCATTTTATGTTTTTTAGTGTTGTTAGGCAAAATTGTGCATTTTAGGTGGAAATTGGCCAAAAGCCTGATTAGAGGTTATTAATGACCAAATTTAGGAGTCTATAGTTTTCCCCTATTTGGGAAGATGTTTTAAATTATAGGTAAATAATGTCTTCTCAAAGAATAAGAAATGGACTATATGCCAAAAAAGAAGATGATGGTTGAAGAACAAAGATCCAAATGGTTTTTGGAAGCCTATGATGCCCCCTCAAGGGAGTGGCCATCACATTTGTTGATGGACGGTCCCTTGAAAAGAAACAAGAAGAAAGGTGGAATTAATCCATGGTTGAGAGTAATCCAAATAAAAAAATGCTTGCATGCATTGATGTAAAAAGGATGATGATTTTCCCAAAGGTGGTTATAATTAGGAATAAAAGTCAAAATAATGATTTTCCCATAGGTGGTTATAATCATTAAGAGGACCTAGAATGGCTAGAGATGATTATGCCCTAGTTAGGGCTGATTAGAAAGCGTAACTCAAAGATATAACCTAGAATACATATTAAAGATGAATGGTCACAAAATGATGAAAGAGATGAATAAAATAATAAGATTAATCAGTGTGAATGATTTAGTTGTACCTACCAATGAGGAGATGCTAATCCTAATTAACAATGATGCAACTAGAATGGCCAATGGGTTAATATTGATCAAGGGTTGGATGGAAGGATTTGCCAAGGTGTCAAGGAGAAAATTTTATGGCTCCATTGATTATAGACCTTTGTGAAGCTGATTTTTACTGTAGCATGTGATGGTAGGCTTCATGATGGAACATCATGAAGACTATCTCAAAATATGCATAAGGACTGACTCCCAATATCCAATAAACACTTGAAAATAATGCACCAATGATAGAAACCATGATGATAATGTTGACATATGAATATGGATAGACTCAAGAATAATGTGTGAAAGGAATCGCCCAATGAACACATATAGACTAAGTCAAGGCAATAGTGCTGAAAACAAAAAATAGGCAAGAAAATAAATTAAAAAAAAATCAAACAAACAAACAAACAACTTGAAATAAACAAACAAACAAAAATATTGAAAGCAAAATAAAGCATCCTAGGTCTCAACAAGTTTTTAAATCTAGAAAATGGCCAGTCAAATGAAAATAGTAATATCAAAGTGATGTGGCAAATCAATTTAAAAAAATGTTGCCCCTAGTTTTTCTATAGTCAATTATAACTAGGATACAATGACATAGGTCGATGATACTAATTTTCCCATAGGAATTTATAATTAGTAGAAAGATTTGTGAAACACTAATTTGATCATAAGTGGTTATAATTAGGCTCACATAAATAAAATTGATAAGATGAAAGATATCTTGCTAGATCAACTGTCACACTAATTTCATTGACTGTCATTGTAAACATGGATTGGATTGATTGTTGAAACTTGATTGGAATCCCCCCACAAAAGGTGTGGGAAGAACCAAATGAACCAAGATCAAAAATAGGATGGGGTAGGATGAATAAAAGTAGACCTTGGTCTAGATAGGAATGGAATGATAAGATGGCATGGTCTTGATAAGGATAATGATGGTTTTTGATAGATTAGATAAAATGGTGAGAAGGTTGCCCCCAAGTGACAAGGGTGAATGGCTAGGATCTACAATAATGGTAAATAAGCATAAATAACAATGGCAATGGGATATGAAATGGTATGGTACATGTTTTTGGCTAGGGTGTGGTTTTTGATTCTTTTTTTCCTATTGATGGGGAAATGGATGTCCTAATCAACAAATGATACAAATAGAATACTTGATCATGTTAATTTCTATCCCATACCTCATCTAAAAATCTATTCTATCAATAATGGCCTACAAATTTTTATGTCAATAATGTTGTTGTGATCTTCCTTGGTCATTGATTTTGATTCCTTCAAGTGTCGAGACAAGGTATCTTTGTAGACAAGGTATCTTTGTAGTGTAAGAAATGGTAGGTTGTAAGAAATACATAAGAATGTTGTGAGAGAACTTAAAGATCACCAAACTTGAGGTAGTGATTACTAAAAAGGAGAGGTGAAGCATCATCAAATTACTATAAGAGAGGTAGTCAAGGATATATCACTGAGTGTGAGGTGGTCTAGAGGTGTAGATGAAGAGAAAGTAGTTACAAATTATCGATCATAAGGTAGTTTGAAATAAAAAATCAAATGGGTTAACAATTAATCAAGTGAAATGGATGAGGTGTAGATAGATTATTAACCATGAGGTAGTTAGGGTGTGTGAGCATCTTCCATTTAGTGTATTGGGTAGAACATACTAAATAAAGTGAAATTGGATAGAGAATGAGGAGTAAAGAAGATGGTTCAGTAAAAATAAAAAATAAGAATCTACCTAAAGTCACAAATCTCAAGGAAAATAGAAGAGACAACCTCTACATTACAACCACTATAGGAATGTAAGGTGAAGTGAAAATAAAAACCATTGGGAGGGAAGATCCCAAAGAGAAGCAGGGAGAGACCTATGGTAGGAAATATCCTATAGAGGTTCTAAGGCATGCCAAAAATAACCCAAAAACTAAAATGCAAAGGTTCTCCAAAAAAGGACCCTAAGAAAATAATGGAGTTGGTCTTATATGTCAAATGTTATTTTGCATTAAAGGATCTAAAGGAATCCATCAAGGTGGAGCATGCACAAAAAATTCTCTATTATAACATAGTAAATGACTGTAGAGATATCCAAGAGAGAATGAGATAGAAAGGCAATAAGAGGGTAAGAAGTTGGCAATAAATAGTTTACAAACTATAGAACCAAGTAGTGCATCTAAAAGGATATCTTAAATGGAGGATAAAACCTGAAATTAATAGAAGGTAACCTTTAAAGCCTCACCCCAAAAGTAAAGAAGAGAGTGTTTCCATGAAAGGCAATGCGTAAGAAGAGCTAGTATGGGATCAGTGTGGAGGTTAGAAAGAGCCCTTAGAAAAGATGAAAAATTGAGAGATAATGCTGATCTTGGAAGGCATTGAAGAGAAGGCTACATAAAGAAGATCTATAAGATGTAGAGGCAAAGAAGGTTATTTCATATAAGTAACAATAAAAGAGTGAAGCCAAGAATAAAACTAGTCACAACAGAATGAAATTAGTGAAATCAAGGTGTATATCATTCCACATGAGCTAGTGAGAGTGCATGAAGGTGTCTAAGGTGTAAGACTAGTCTTCACAAAGATAAGGTAACATAAGAATAACCTTGAATAGAGAACATGTTTTCTTTTTCTCACAATGGAGGATGCACCAAAGGAAGGGTTAATAACCCTATATCTCCATAAAGTAATGAATTGTAGCACAATAATGATGATAAAGAGGGATGCTAGAGAAATTATTGATATGCAGTAGTGAAAGATGGAAAGAAGATAATATGTAGCCCTAGAGACAAAGGAATGAGAGGCTCTATGGACCTTTTACCATGAGAAACTTCCTTGAAGGAATCACTAAAGGAAGAAGTAGTGAGATATGCTACAAAAGGACAATTATTGCATAGAGAACAATTAGGAGTTGTTGAGTGTAGTTGAAATGAGAGTGAGCCACATGGGTCTGAAGGTGCACCAAAAGAAATAGAGGAAATTAAGTGAGCACCAATTGAAGATAACATGAGTTCTAAAACAAACAACATTGCACCAAGGAAGGAGGAAGGAAAAAGAGAAGACACACAAGAGAAATTCGAGCATAGTAACCAAGAAAAACATATGTATCTTTTGAAAGGCATAAATATGGAGAGACAAAAGAGTGTGAGTTTATTTGTGGGAGGCATTTATTTAATACTAAGGGGATCAAGATAAAAAGGTAGTGCACAACTGAACCTATGTTGTCCCAAAGACAATATAGCATTATGCTATGGAGAGACAAGTGAAGGGAAGTAGAAGTGGACATAAGCCCAAAAAATGCATTTGAAGATGTGTGAGAAGAGGATAAGAGTCAACATGTAGATAAAAAAATGTAACATTGTATGGGCACGCCCCATAGAAACTACCATATCCAAAATTAACATGAAGCAGATCAAGGGACTGAAATTTTCATTACATACAAGTAAAAAGAGTTATTGCTGATTGAGATCAAGGTGGGATATCATCAACCTGAAACTGACCAAGAATAATAACTAAAGGGGATATCAATCCAAGCACATAAAAATAAGTTCATGATAATAAAGGAAGAAGAAAAGGTGAGAGTCAATGGACCCCATTAATACTTTCATGCCACTGAGTATCAAGCAAAGAGAAATGGAGGATAAGGGTAGCTAAAGAACCATACATACATTCCTTGTGAGAAACACATGGAAGAATAACACAAAATTATACCTACTTATCATAAGTGACATAAGGGAGTGAGTGCACATAATATAGGAGAATCAAAAGGTGTAGAGGGAAATAAAAGGTATGAAGACCTTTTAGAGGAGATGGATAAACAAGAATGGGAAAAAAAACCATGAGAGATGAAAGTGGGTGTAAACCCATAAGATACGGATGTGGGCATAGGCCCACAAGAGTAAACAAAGGTGGGTGAAGAACCACAAAAGGAAGAAAGGAAAGGAAGATGGATCATATTAGAGCTAGGTAGAGGAGGATAATTTAAGGCCCAAAGAGGGTCTTGAAAAGAAGGAAGGATCAAGTGAACATACTTAGGTGCCACATTGGGTAAATGAAAACACCATGGTCAATATAGTGAACCAAAAAGATAGTTCTACCACTCCAACACTATTTGTAATTAGGAAATCACATTTTAATTACATAGGGAATCTGATGGAGGAGCATCACAAGAAAATTTGTAATCTTACATCAGATAAAAATAGAGTCAATCAAATGAGAAATAAAAAACTCTAGTTGTGCATGGTTACATAGACCACACAAGAGTCCACCTATGTGAAATGAAGGTGTCTAAGAGTTATGTAGGGATTTATAGAATAAAAAGGGGTAAAACTTTTGGCTAAGCCAAGAAGCACACTCATAAAGTTAAAAAACACAAAAAGATGCACTAGGGATAGGAATAAAGGTATAAAAATAAAGACTCGTTCAATAGTGCATGAAGGAACTAAGCCCTACAAAGTTCTAAGAACCATGGATTGAATGGAGTTATTCACTGAAGTTGTGCTTCACATGAACAAGGAAAGGTAAAACCAAATCCACATTTGAACTTGAGTAACAGATGTAAAAAGAGTTGAGCTTATCAAGGGAGCACATTAGAGTAGTGCACTGTCATAGTCAAGGGGTATTCAAATGTGCCTAGAATGTAATTATATAGTGAAGGAGCTCTAAAGTACCTAGTGTGAAATGAGGACAGAAGTTTAAAGGAGGAAATTTTGAGGTACAAGGAATGTAAAAATCCCAACATAGGGAATTTGATGTAAGCCTACATAAGTAAAAGATAGTGGGATAAGTAATTAGCTGTGGGGACCTATTGTTAGCCTTTCCTTTGGCTAGGTTAGTATTACAAATGATGTGACAATAAAATAGACTGACAAGATCTACTTGTGCAGCTCAAGGTTCATAAAAGTATATATTACTTAAAGAGAAAAAGAACTTAATAGATAGGTGAAGGTTGGTAGTCATGCACGAATGGTAGTCTAAAGACACCATAGTCTAAAGAAAGAGAAATACTTGTATCTATGCCTGAGACTGGACTAAGTAAAGATGAGAGATCAATATACAACTATGAAGCTTATATTATCTTGTAACACCCAAAGTTAAGGAATAAATGCTTTATTATCATGATCAACTACATGGAATTTTGAAGGTTACATGGTTAATGTATCCATTCACTATGACCCGTGATGCAAAGTTAAAAGAGCCTAAAGAAGGATAGGATCTATAGGACCTTAGACTAGGAGAAATTTCCCTGAAAGAAGCACCAAAAGAAGAAGTAGGAAATGTTGTAAGAGAAGTAGAGTTTCCTTGAGACCAACTGGGAGTTTTTCAGTGAATCAAAAATGGGAGTGAGTCACATGGGTCCAACAATTCACCAAAATAAATAGAAGCATTGGTGCAAGCACCAACTAAAGAGAGTTTGAGTGCCAAATGCAAATAACATTGTGTTAAGGGATGAGGAAGGCAAAAGAAAAACTATACAAGTGAAATTCAAACATAAAAACAATGAAAAATAGGGGTGTTATACGTAAGGCACAAACATAGAGAGGTAAAAGATCCTAAGTTTATTTGTGGTGAGTATTTGCCTAAAGCATTAAGGAAGAAGAGAAAGAGGTAGCAGCTTGCAATAGATCATAAGTTATCCCAAAGATAATAGAACATTGTGCCATGGAGGGACATGAAAAGGGAAGGAGAAGTGGGCATAACTCTACAAAAGACATATGAAGATATATGAGGAGAGGAGAAGAGTCGACCTATACCTAACAAAAATGCAACATTATTTGCACATGACATGGATGAGCTACTAGGAGGGGTTAGCCAAAATCAGCCCGAAGGTGATCAAGGGAGTGAAATTTTTATTACATAGAAGGAAATGGAGTCATTACCAATTGGGAGCAAGGTAGGAGGCCATTAGCTTGAAAATAACTAAGAAAAATTCTTGAAGGGAATATCAGTCCAAACACATAGAGTGAAGGGCATGAAAAGAGAGGAAGAACAAGAAATAAGGAGCTTACATTTTAATTACCTTAAGGAAACTAACCAAATGGGTAGTTATACCACTCCAACCCTTCTTTTAAGAAGGAACTTACATTTTAATTAACTTGTGAGTCTAATGCAGGAGCATCATGGGTGAATTAGCTATGTTGTATCAGATAAAAACATAATCAAACACTTAGAAATAAATTGACTCTAGCTATATAGGTTAAATGGTAGAACATTTTTAAAGGTTGTTATAGACTACAAAAAAGGACTATGATTGATATTTTCACAAGGAGTTAGACAATAAGAAGGGGGTACCTATTTTTATTAAGGAAATTAATATGCACATAATGTTTTAAAGCGCATAAGGATGTACTAGGGTTAGGAATCAAGGTGGAGAAATAAAGACTCATGAAATAATGTATGAAGGAACTGATTCCTATGGAGCACAAAGGAACATATAATAGAATAAGTTATTCATTAAAAGTGTGCCATATGAGAACAAGGAAAGTTGCATGAATTAGGTGCAAAGAGTTGAGATTTATGAGGGAGCACATTATAATAGTGCACAATCATAGTGAGGGTACATAAACTCCCCTACAATGTACTCAACTATTTAAGGAGCTCTTAAGGTACATAATGTGTGATGATGATGGTACATGAAAGAAGAGTTTGAAGCAAAAGGGAAAGAAAAAAGTAAATCATAGGGAATTTAACTGATAAGATCTAATTTATGAAGATATATTCTAAAAACACTCAGACTTGTGTGAATCGAGGTTTGTAAAAGGTTATGCTATTTCTAGGGTCTATAGACTTACATAAATTCTCATTGAATGAAGTTATAGATGAATTACGTGGGAAATAGGTGAATCAACTAGAGCTTAGGCAACTATAAAAAAGGGGTCTTGGTCAGGAATTTTTAACACTCTAAAACAAACAATACTTTATTAGGCTAATCCTATAAAGGAATAAGGAAAATTTATCTAAGGATAGACAAATAGAAAATAAGCTTCACATGACAAGTGAAGGCTCATGGTCATGAGTGACTGGTAGTCTATGGACACCATTAGTAGAGAGACAGTTAAAGGACTATTTATCAATTTCTAGAGAACAAAATTGACCAACCCTTTAGTTTAAAGGATCATGACCTATGTTCATATTCTACTTGTCAGTCATGCTCAAGACATGTATAGTTAGTTCTTTTATGTTCATATTCCAATCTTGTCTTAACATCCCTTGAGTAAAGGATTATGTGAAAAGGACGTACTTCATGTTATATCTTCGCTCTAAAAATCTTGTGTCTTGGCCCATTTTTTATATAGGCCTTGAAGAATGATCTAGGAGTAGGAGTAGATAAACTTTAGAAGAGGAAGATCACATATAGCTTGAAAATCTTTTGAAATAATTTAAGCAAGCATAAAGTATAATTTGATTGATCTTCAAGGGATGGATCCAGAGAATAAAAGAGAGGAATTTAGGCAAGTTTTCATGGTGTCTAAGTAGTTTAGGGTCACAAACAAGTTTTCACAATCCTCAAATATCATCAAACCCTTCAAAGATCAATAAAAAAGTTACATGATTCCAAGTGAACCAGGCCATTCAGACGTCACATAGAAATAAACAAACCAGTTTACTTATGCATTTTATAAGGATGCTTAAAAAGCCTCATGAGGTTAAAATATCACATGAAGTCAATGTTCTTCATGCCCTAAACATCCTCAAAAAAATTCATGTCTTGTTGAGCTTGATATCTTGAGATATAAAACTTTAAAGTTAGACTTGTAGAGTAAGACGTTCACACAGACATCAAGTTCATTTGGCTAAGTGCTCAGGTATTTAGGTTTCATGTTGGGGATCAATCAAAAAAAAAGCTTGAATACTTAATTTTATTTATCCAAATTGTCCAAAACAAATTCCCAAAGGCATATTTTCATCAGCTAAAATGTTTAATGCAAAAAAATGTTAAAATTGTTTATTTCAAAGAAATTATTCTAGTAGAGCTGGATAGGCATGCAAACATCAAGTTTAAGCCATAAGAACTAATTATTTGAGTTCAAATATTTTAAAGGACCCCTTGTTAAACATTTGAGTGATAAGTGACATTATCTCAAGAGTAGAATCTAGATCTAATGGTGCATGTATGAGTTTGGATCTATGAGCCCAAATAGATCAATAGAGTGTATTTAATCATGAAATAGAAATCTATGAAAAATGGTGGGTTGAAAAGGTCAACATATCCTGGGGGTAAATACATAGGTGATAGGTTTAAAAAGTATGTTAAATTGGATAAATATCTATGATTCATAGTCATACCTATAGGGTAGATCTAATGATACATGATCAATGTTGAAAAGTCAATCCTTGGTCCCAGGTTAAAGATCAAGAATGTTCCTAATTATCAACGATATATAGAGTAATGTAAAAATTATTATCTATGTTATGTATTAAGTCAAGGATTTAACCAAGACCTAGGACAAGTGAGAAGATGACAAGTTTGACTATCATGTGAACCCTATTAGAAAATCTATGGAGTGCACTGATTCGTACCAATAGAGATCGACGGTGTAAGAAAAAAATTGAAAGATAGGGACTTCAAATGGAGAGTAAATTCAACTAAGTTTGAACAAGGACAAATTTTTCAATAGGATTCCATGGAGGTAGACAAGTTAGATGAAGGATCTTGCCACCTCGAGTAGGTAAAATACATAAATGCAAGATCAAACAAGATCTTAGTTCTCAGGAGTAGCCTTTGTAAATCCATCTAATGGCATTAAAGCCATGTTAAGATTTTTAAGAGCTACTAGACATAGTTTCTAAAATTGATTCAAACTTAAGAGGCCCTAACCTATGGATCTTCATTTGAAATCATGGATATGTGAAAACCAATAGGGTGATTGGTTTTCATCTATAATAGATCTATGGTGACTATGTAAGAAATGTCAGGGGGAATATCAAGCATGATTAAGAGAGATAGTGAAGGACATTAATGCAAAGGAGCTCAAGAAAGGATTCATGCAGTGGTGGAGATTTTCTTCCTACAACTGGTCTTGATTTTCATATTCTCCATCATGTCAAAAAAGATACAGTGACATTAATGCATGGGAAGGCTCAAGAAGGACTATAGTGGTGATTGTTCTAAGTATAATCAATCTCATTAACGACCCCTTCAATGCCAATTTCTCTCTCTTACTTTCTTTCTACTATAAATATAGGCTTCTAAGCCTTGTAAAGGATACCTCAACTAGAGAGAGTGAAGCCCTACCAAAACTAATTTCTAAAACTCTTTTGAAGTAATATAAGATAGTTTAGAGTTTTAGTTTAATGCTAAGTGTATTTTATTGAAGTTTGATTTCTAGAATATCTATTATTTATGCATCATCTTTAGGTCCTTATTGTACCTTACACTAAGACTATTAGTTTTTTTTAGGTTGTGTGAAGTTTTAGTTAATGAGGTTTCTCTTGAAGTGTCATAAGTTCATAGTGTCTTACATAGACCTATTTCTTTTAGTCCTTCAAGTTGAAAGTCTCTTTTCAACCTTTATACAAAATACTCATGTTTGGAACTCTATCATAGAATCCAATCAATCCTTATCCCCATTGGATTCATTAGTAGTAATAAAATCATCCAAGATGAAAGTGAATCATTGAATATTTGGTGCATCACCACATTTAGAATATATTTTCATTCATGTATTTTCTCTCCCTTTTCATCCCAATAGCATAGGTTTAGTAAAAGGGTATATATTTTCATATCTAAGGAGTTAGCCTCATTAAAAATCTTAGAGGTCTAACCTAAAATTAAGTAACCGACATCCTTGGGTCATTCCCATGCTAAACTAGGTTCAAGAGTAGGACTTGAACACTTCTAATTTTAGCTAGGGTACAACCTAAGTTCTCCAACAAGGACTCGACTAACAAGAGTTGAGATATTAATACACACTTTCAAAGCTTATATTATCTTGTGACACCTCAATTTAAGAAATAAAAGCCTTTATTACCATGATCCATTGCATGGAACTCTGAAGACTATATGGTTAATGCATCCCTTCACTAAGACAATGGATCTCGACTAGAACTAGTTTGATTTCAAAGAAAGGTGGTGAACCTTGAGGGATGCAAGAATAAAGGATAAACCTATAAGTGAGATATGAAGTAGCAAAGAAAAATCTAGTAGATGGTTTAATGTGAGGAAACTAACATAAAATTACTCATCAATGTGAAGGTAGGTAGATAGTGAGTAAGTGGAAGATAAGCAAAGAGAACCCTCATAAGGGATAAGGACATAAGATCATAAAGTGAGACTTTGTGATAATAGTCTTTAAGTTAAAAAACCTATGTAGGATTATGATGGAGACTACATAAACATGTATTTCAATTTTTAAGGTTGTAACCAACACTTAGGAGTGATATTTGAGAACTGAGAGATCACCAACCTTGATGTAGTCATTGCTGAAATGAAGATGTGAAGCATTGATAAATTATTGTAAGTGAGATAGTCAATAATAATGAGGACATATCATATAATGTGAGGTGGTTTATAGGAGTGAATGAGGAGAAAAAACTAACAAATTATCGATCATGAGGCAATTTTTAGGTAAAGATCAAATGGGTTGACAATAAATCAAGGGAAATGGATGATGATGCTGATAGATCATCAACTGTGAGGTAGTCAGGGTGCATGAGGATCTTCCAATCAGTTTATTAGGTAGAAGGTACTAAATAAAGTTTTTATTCATCAAGTTTAGATGGATAGAGAATGAGGAGCATAGAAGATGGCTCAGTGAAAAGCAAAAAATAGACATGACCTAAAATTATGGGTCTTGATAAAAATGGAAATAGACTCCATGTTGCAAGCATTGTATGAAGGGATAGTGTAGGTAGAAAGAAAATCCATTAGGAGGGAGGATCTCAAAGATGAGTAAGGAATAAACTTAAAGCTATAATGCAAATTTTCTCTAGAAAAAAGGCCTCAAGTAGATGGAGTGGGTCTTAGATGTCGACTATTATTTTATGTTGAAAGATGTAAAGGAATCTATAAAGATGGAATATGTACAAAAAATGTTGTGATGACACAGTAAATGGTTGTAAAGACATCCAAGATAGGATATATAAAGGTAATAAAAGGGTGAAATATTGGCAACATATAGCTTCTAAAATACATAAGCAAGTGGTAAATCTAAAAGGAAATTTCAAATGGAGAACACTTGAAATCCATATAAGGTAACTTTCATATCCTCACCCAAAAAGTAAAGAAAAGAGTGTTGTCATGAAAGATGATGCATAGGAGGAGCCAAAATGGGTGAAGTACAGAGGTCAAAAAGAGCCTTTTGAAAATATGAAAGAGCAAAAGCTAATGGTGATCTTGGAAGGTGTTGAAGAGAAGGCTACATAAAAAAGATGTGTAAGACATAGAGGCAAAGAAGGTTATTTCATAGAAGTAATAATCAAAGAGTGAAGCTGACAAGAAACCTGATTGTAGCAAAGTAAAATGAGTGAAGGCAAGGTGGATATCATTCCATGAGCCAACAAGAGTGCATGAAGGTATGGAAGGTATAGGAGCAATTTTCACAAACACAGGGGCACATACAAAGAACCCTGGAGAGAGCACTAGTGTTCTTATGCTCATAATGGAAGATGTGCCAAAGAAAGGGGTGAGAACCCTAGATCCTAATAAATTAGTGGACTATAGTACAATAATGATGATGGAGAGGGATGTTAAAGAAATCTTTGATATGTAGTAGTGTGCAATGGAAAAAACATAAGCTTTAGCCCCAAAGACAAAGGAAAAAGATCTTAAAGAAGGAGAGGCTCTAGGGGAATTTCGAAAAGGATAAGATTCCCTAAAATAAGTTCAAAAATTAGAATCCAACATTCAAAATATTTAAAGTGGAAGCCACCACTGATATTGAAAGTTGATGAGGAGAACATTGGGTAAAGAAGTTCCATAAGAAATAAAGGTAAATAAGGAAATTGTGCCAAGGAAACAACATAGGAGTGAAGCCAAGAAAAAACTTGGTTATAATTAAATACAACATGTGAAGGGTGGATATCATTCCATTAATGGATAGAGAGATCTCTATTAGAGAAGGAGATGGAAAAGAATGAATAGGGTACATAGTTGGGAATAAATGGCTTCCAAAATGCTAAACCAAGTAGTGCATTAGAATGTCCATCTCAAATGGAGAAGATTTAAAATCCATAAAATGTAGCCTACAAAGCCTCATCACCAAAGTGAAGAATAAAATGTTTCCATGAAGAGTGATGTAGAGCATGACCCAACATGGGAGCAACACAAAGGTCAGAAGGAAACTTTCATGGTAACATTAGAAATATTAAAAAGTGGGACCCAACACTGATCTCAAAAGACATTAAAGATAACACTGAGTAAACAAGTTGCATAAGAAGTGAAGGAAAAAAGGTTATTATACCAAAGCAATAATAGAGGAATGAAGCTAAGAAAAAACTTGGTTGCATTAAAATGTAATAGGTGAATTCAAAGGTGTGAAAGGTATAGGAGAAGTCTACATAGAGACAATGGTTCAAAACAAGAACCCTTAAGAGAGAACAAGTGTTATTTTTCTTGGAGTGGAGGATGCACAGAAGAAAAGGTTAAGAACCCTAGATTCCCATAAAGTAAATAATTGTTGCATAGTAACAACAACATAAAGGGATGATGGAGTAATTGTCCATATGTAGTGACATGTGATGGATAGAAGATAACCTTTAGCCCTAAATTCAAAGGAAAATGAGCTTAAGGAAGGAGAGTCTCTAAAGGACCTTTGACCAAGAGAAACTTTCCTAAAGGAAGCACTAAAAGAATAAGTAGTAGGACTTGTTGCAGAAGGAGAAGAAGATTTGACTAGAGATCAACTAAGAATTATTCAGTGAAGCATAAATGTGAGTGATTTGCATGGGTCCAAAGGTGTGCCAAAGTAAATAGAGGCATTGCTGAAAGCACCATCTGAAGAAATCTTGAACACCAATGCTAACAACATTATGCCAAGGGATGAGGAAGGTGGAAGAAATGTTACACGGGTGCAATTGAAGCACAAAAACTTGGAAAAATAGATATGTCCTTCATAAGGCACATACATAGAGAGGTAAAAGATCACAAGTCTATGTGAGTTCGGAATTTACCTTAACCATTAGAGGAAGAAGAGAAAAAGGTAGAATCTTGTAGCAAAACCTAAGTTATCCCAAAGGCAACATAGTATTATGTCATGGAGGGACATGCAAAGGGAAGGAGAAGTGGGCATAAATCCATAAAATGCATTCAAAGATGTATGAGGAGTGGAGAAGAGTTGACATGTAGCTAACAAAAATGCAACACATGACATGGATGAGCTACCAAGAGGGGTTATCCAAAATCAACCCAAAGTCGATCAAGGGAGAAGAAGAGTTGACTAGAGAACAACTAGGACTTGTTGAGTGAAGCATAAATGTGAGTGATGTGTATGGGTCCAAAGGTGGACCAAAGGAAATAAAGGCATTGGTGCAAGCACTAGATAAATAAATCTTAAGCACCAATGAAAAAAACATTGTGCTAAGGGATGAGGAAGGTGAAAGATAAGTTGTACTGGTGAAATTCAAGAAAAACAACCTTGTAAAAGAGATATGTATTTCATAAGGCACATACATATAGAGGAAAAAAAGTGAAAGTCTATTTACAATAGGAATTTTCCTAAATCATTAGATGAAGAAGAGAAAGAGGTATCATCTTGTAGTAGAACCTAATTTATTGTAAAGATAATAGAACATTACACCATGAAGAGACACACAAAGGGAAGGAAAAGTGGGCATATCTCCATAAAAGGCATATGAAGATGCATGAGGATAGGAGAAGAGTTGATCTATAGCTAACAAAAATATAACATTATTTTCATAGGATGTGGATGAGCTACTAGGAGGGGTTATCCAAAACATGATCAAGGGAGTGTAATTTTAATTTCACACAAGGAAAAGGAGTCACTACTAATTGGAAGAAAGGTAAGAGGCCATTATCTTGGAACTAACTAAGAATAACACCTGAATGGGATATCAGTGCAACCAAAAATAGTGAAGTGTGAGACAATAGAGGATAAATAAATGTTGGGAATTGATAGACCCCATAAGGAACTACATGTCACTAAGGGCATCAAGTAAAGTAAATTAAGGAAAATGGCAATGGAAAAGCTACATAGATATAACTTTTTAAAAACACAAGAAACTATAACATGTAAGTATCCTACTTATCATGGGAAACAAAAGAAATAAAGTGCACATAACATAAGAGAATCAAAAGGTGCAAAAAGGAAGGAAATGAAAATTATGAAGACCTTTTGGTGGAGGTTGATGGAGAAGAGTGGCCTTAGACCCATGAGAGATGAAAGTGGGTGTAGACTAATAAGAGATAAAATTTGGCATAGACCTAGAGGAGATGAAGGTGGAAATATGACCACAAGAGCAAACAGAGGTAGGCACAGAGCCATAAGAGGAAGAAAGGGAAAGAAGGAGATTTAAGTTTAATTACCTTGAAGCAATAGATCAGAAAGGTGGTTCTAAAACTCATACCATTATTGTAAGAAGGAGCTTAAATTTTAATTACCTTTAGAATCTTATGGAGGAGTATCATAGGTGAATTGGCTATGCTGCATCAAACAAAAAATAATCAAACAAGGGAGAAATAAAAAAATTGTAGCAATGTAGCTTAAATGGTAGAACATTTTAAAAGGTTGTAAAAGGATATGCTAATTCTAGGGTAGATCTATAGACTCATGTAGACTCCCATCAAATGAAAAGCCAATTTCATGGGAAATAGGTGAAGTAACCCAAGTTTAGGAAACTATAAATATGTGTCTTAGTCCATCATTTTTTAAATCTCTAAAGCCAAGGAGGATACTTTGTTAGGGTGATCTCATAAAGGGACAAGGAAATTTTTTCTAAGGCTAGAAAAATATAAAGGGAGATTCACATGATAGGTGAAGGATCATACTCATGGATAAATGGTAGTCCATAGAGACCATAGTACAGAGAGAGACACATAGATCTATATCTAATGATTAGACTAAGTAGAGCCGAGAGATTAATGTACGATTAAACATTTATAGTCTATTATAACACCTAAATTTAAGGAAGAAAGACCTTTATTATCATGATCCACTATGTAAAACTCTAAAGCTTGCATCATTAATGCATCCCTTCACTAGGACCTTGATCTCAACTGCTACTAGTTTGATATCAATGCAAAGTTGTGAACCTTAAGAGATGCAAGAAGAAAACATAAACCTATAAATGAGATATGAACTAGTAGATAAGAAACTAGCAGACAATTAAACATGAGGTAGGTAGGTAGATATCGAGTAAGGGGAAAATAAGCAAAAATAACCCTTAAAATGGAAGAGTACATAGGATCGTGAAGGGAGACTTTATGACAATAATTATTAAGTTCAAACACCTACATATGATTATAATAGAGAGTATAGCAACACATATTTTAAGAATTTATGAGGTTGAAAGAAACCTACATGAGTGTTATGTGAGAAATGAGAGATTTCCAACCTTGACATAACCATTACTAGAAAAGAGAGGTGAAGGATTGAAAAATTGATATAAGTGATGTAATTGAGAAAAAATAGGATAGATCACTAAATTTGAGGAAGTGTAGAGGCACAAATGAGAAGACAGCACTGATGAATTGTCAACTATGAGGTAATTTGGAGGCAAAGATCAAATAGGTTGACAATGAATCAATTAAAATGGATGAAAGTGTCAAAAAATAATCAACTATGAGGTAGTCAAGGTGCACGAGCATATTTAAATTATTGTATTGGGTAGAAGGTACCAAATAAATTTTTTCTCCATTAGGTTTAGATGACTAGAAAAAGAGGAGCATATAAGATGGCTCAATGAAAAGTAAAAATAAGATGTCACCTGAAGTTGTAAATGTTAAATAAAATAGAGGAGATAGCCTCCACATTGTAATCACTATAGGAAAGGATAGTGTAGGTGAAAATAAAAAAATGTTGGGAGGGAGGATCCCAAAGAGAAGTAGGAAGAAACCAATCAGAGGAAAGATCCCACATAAGTCTTATGGCATGTTGAGAATGAACCTAAAATTGATACATAAAGGTTCTCCATAAAAAAGGCCATGATTAAATGATCAAGTGTCTTAGATGTTGAATTTTATTTCATTTTGAAGGATATAAAGGAATTTATAAAGGTGGATTATGCATAAAAAATGCTTTGTGATAATTCTGGTAAATGGCAAAAGAGATCTGCAAGAGAGGAGATAAGAGGAGAAGACTCAAAACAAGCATAAGGTAACCTTCAAAGCCTCACCCCCAAAGCAAAGAAGAGAGTGTTTCCATGAAAGGTGATGAAACAAAAGAGTCAATGTGGGAGTAGCGCAAAGGTCAAAAATAATTTTGAGAAGATGAATGATCAGGAGTTAATGTTGATCTCAAAAGGTATTGAGGAGAAGGATGCACAAAGATGTGTAACACACAAAGTCAAATAAGGTTATTTAATGGAAGCAATAATAGAGGAGTGAATTTAATAATAAACCCAATTATACCAGAGTGAAATAAGTGAAGGCAAGGTGGATATCATTCCACATGATCTAGCAATAGTGCATGAAGGTGTGCAAGGTGTAGGAGTAGTCTGCATAGAGATAGAGGCACATAAGAAGAACCCTCAAGATAGTATAGGTGTTATTTTTATCATAGTGGAAGATGTGCCAAATGAAGGGTTGAGAAACCTATATCCCCATAAATTAATAGATTGTAGCATAATAGTGACAAAAAGAAGAATTTATGGGAGATGCTACAAAACGAGAAGAAGAGTTGCATAGAGAATAATTGGGAATTTTTGAGTGCAGTTGAAATGAGAGCGAGGCAAATGGGTCTAAAGGCATTCCTAAGGAATTAAAGGCACTACAGGGAGCACCATTCGAAGCATGAATGCTAATGTAAACAACATTGCACTAGGGAAAGAGTAAGGTAAAGGAGAAGTTTCTTAGGAGAAATTTGAGCTTAAAAATGAATAATAGATGTTTCCTTTGAAAGGAATAGAGATGAAGAGATGAAAGAGTGCAAGTTTATTTGTGGGAGGAATTTATCTATATCTTGAGGGGGTCAAGATAAAAAGGTAGTGTGTAATTAAACCTAGGTTATCCCAAATACAACATAGAATTATGCCATGAAGAGAACAATAAGGGAAGGAGAAGTGGACATAAATCCATAGAAGGCATCTGAAGATGTGTGAGGAGAGAAGAATCAGCCAATAGTAAACAAAAATGCAAAATTATTTTCACATGACATGAAAGAGATACCATGAAAGTTAGTCAAAATCACTTCGATGTTGATCAGGGTAGTATAATTTTTATTGTTCATAAGTAAAAAGAGGTATTACTGATTGGGAGCAAGGTAGAAGACTAGTAGCCTGAAACTAACTAGGAACAATGACTAAAGGGGATATCAATCCAAGCACATAGAGGTAATTGCATGAAAATTAATGAATAAGAAAAGGTGGTAGTCAATGGACCCCATAGAAATTTCCATAATACATAGGGTAAGAAGTAAAGAGAAATGAACTAGATTGATCATACCTTATTAAAAACACATGGAATAATAGCATTCAAGTATACTTACTAGATATAGGTGACATAAGAGAGTGAATATAATAGAGGAGAAGAAAAAGGCACATAAAAAGAAGGAAAGGAAAACTATGAAGACATTTTGGAGAAGATGGATGAACAAGAATGGGCACAAACCCATGAGAGATAAAAGTGGGTGTAAACCCATAGGGGATGGAAGTGGTAATAGGCCCACAAGAGACAATGGTGGACATAGGCACATAAGAGATGAAGGTGAGTAGAGGCACATAAGAGATAAAGGTGGGCATAGGCCCATAAGAGTATAAAGAGGTGGGCATAAAACCACAAGGGGAAAAAATTGAAGGAATATGAAGAATATTATATCTAGGTAGAGGAGGACAATTTATGGCCCAAGGAGAGTCTCAAAAATAAGGAAGTACTAAGTGAACCCACTTAGGGGCCACTTCAGGTGGATGGGAACACCATGGTAAATTCAGTCTACTAAAAAGATATTTATAACACTCCACTATTTTTAACCAAGAGCTCATGTTTTAATTACCTAGGGAGTTTGATGGAGGAACATCACAATTGAATTTCCAATCTTGCATCAGAAAGAAATAGTCACTCAAACAAGAAACAAACAAACTCTAATTGTGAAAAATTACATGGACCATACAAGAATCCACTTGTGTAGAAGGAAGGTGGTTGAGAGTTTTGAAGGGAGTTAGATAATAAAAAGTGGTACAAGTCTTGGCTAAGCCAAGTAGTAACTCATAAAGATAAAAAGTGCACAAAGATTCATTAGGTACAAGAAGCAAGGTGAACAAGTAAAGGGTTACTCAGTAGTGGATGAAAGAACTAAAGCCTACAAAGTTCCAAAAATCATGTTGTAGAAGTAGTTATTCACTATATATGTGCTTGACAAGAACAAGGAAAGTTGCAACCAAAGCTAAGTTTGAACTTGAGGAAAGGTACATTAGCTTGAGGGAAAGAAAATTTGGGAAGGGTGAATTGTAATGTCCCCATTTATCAAAATAAAGTAATATTATTATTAAAATAAAAAATATTTTTAAATATTTTAAATAAAATTAATAGTATGCTTTAATTATCAAAAGTGAATATATCAGCAACTCTTTTTCTAATTTGATATTTCATAAAGAAGGGGGATTTCTATTGTGATGTAGGTCAGCCCTTAGTTAGGATATATTTTAGGATTGGAGTGGGAAAAAATATAAAAATAAAGAGGAAGTTCATTTGAAGATGTTTATATTATTTTTTTATAATTGAAATTCTATAATTTTGGCATGATTTATTGAAATTCATGCAATTGAGGACAAAAAACCCTCATTTGTTTGGTTATAGTAAGGATTAAAACCCTTTTATAAGAGCTGACATCTTTAATTCAAAGTCCTTGGATAGGTTTTAGGCTAAAAAAAGGTTCCACTCTCTAGAGTATGAATTCCTCAATGCCAATGGTGGCCTTCTTTATTACTACTCTCTCAAAGCCTATTGTATCTGGCTTAGAATGCACTTTGGCTACTAGTTCATAGAGTTTAGCTATTTTGAGGGTTTCAATCCCAACTCCACTTAATGCTCCCTAATCTTTCATCCTTCTGTCACTCTCTCTTGCAACCTCAACAATTCTCCTCTCTTCTTGCTCCTTCATGATCTCTTTGATCCAAATTTTAATATTATCATGGGTGTCCACACCTAAAGTGTTGGTGATCTCCCATGAATAAGAGTGGGATGAAACCTTTTGGAATTTCCCATATATGAACTAGTCTAGGATAATAGGTCCATGTATTGGGAATTCATCACTAAATAGGTTCACTTCACTGGTGGGATGGGTCCATGTTACCTTTGGTATTTTGGAGGACCTAAGAATAAGGTAAATCTTAGCTTCCCCCTTCTTCTGAGTGATAGGGACTAATTTCAATGCCACTTATTTCCCCTTTCTCTTCCTCAACTATTTGGGGTCGTTTAATTTGATCCACCTTAGCTATGGCTTCCTCACCCTCCTAGTTAGATCCATAGGTTTCTACAAGTTCCTTGAAGAACTCTTCCAACATTTTATATGGTTATAAGGAAACTATATCAATGTGCTTTACTAGGGAAGGTGGTCTTGGAAGCTGGGTTGATGATGAAGGGCCTTCACCTAGCCCTTCTTCTAGTCTTATTTCACTTTATCATTTAATTTGGAGTGTTGGCTAACTTGGAGGTACACTTTAAGTGGAGGGAAACAAATGATAATGTAATGGGTTCATTTTCCATATCTCCCCATTTGGTTTCTCCTCTGTTTACTATCTATGCTCAAACTTGAAACCATGATGTCTACATCTAGAAAGGACCTCTTCAAAGTTTGCATCTTTAGTATATAAATGGTCATAAGGACCAACCATGTGCTCATAAGTCACTTTGGTTAGTTGATTTGATTGTAAGTGAGGGACAACTTTGTTGTTTGGGTCCCATTCTTTTAGTTCATCCTTCTAAAAGTAGAAGGCATCCCTCTATCTAGACTGTCTAGTTGCTTCTAGTCCCTGATCAAGGTTCTCCTAATAAAAAATGGGAAGGGATGTAGAATTCACTTCCTCTTCTCTCTGCAAGTTTTATCAATTCCATGGGAAATTTGGTATGCAATTTCTTGTTTATCCAAGTTAAGGGGGATGTAAATAGGAAACCTAAATGGCTAGGTCATGGTACCCTCAATCCTAAGGATAGTGCAGTCTAGATAAAACCAAATTTCTCCCATGAGATCAACATATATTTTAACAAGAGGGTACATCTTGGGCATAGGGTATCTTGTGATGCTCTAGAACAATATGGGATATATGAATTCAAGATGAATTGCATATGATCCATATACTTGAAGATATAAATCTTGGAGTAATGATGGGAGATGGTGATTTTACTGTGGGAGGACCAATTCTTAATACTAGAAATATGGGTGGATGCCATCAATGAGTCCAGTAGATAGGACATAATGGTGAATTGTTGAATTGTCTTCTTCTTAATGCCATAAAATTGTCTTCCTAAGTGGATACTTATTAGCTCCCTAATAGGTGGAGTTAGCTTTTCTTCTATCATGAAGTACACATAGGAAACCCACCTAGGGTCAACATAGGTGGTGGTGGCTGCTCTAGAGGCTTTATTCAGTAAGGTCATAATGATCCTAATGCCCTCCCTAAATTTTATGATGGGGATCTTACCATCATGATTTATATCCATATGAGTCCCTTAGATTAACCATGGTCTCAGGATGACATCTAGGCTATGCTGGTTAGTCAACTCTTTTATAGAGGGTAGGTTAATATTTGCTTTGGGGAGTTTATAGTAGCCTTCAAAGGCTACTGGGGAAATATAAGCAATCTTCCTTGACCCACCTTATTTGATGATCTAGTAATTATTGATTCTAAAATCCATGAACAAGGGTGGAAGGATGTCAATACATGGTAGTACCTATAGTTTGGTAACAACTTTATGAAGACCTATCATTTGGACTACAACTAGGACATCAAACTTCCTTTTTGTGATTGCTACCCTCTTCTCACTAGATGATAAAGGCTATAATTCTTAAATGGTGAAGAAAATCTTAGACCAATTTTTCATTCCATTGGCCAATGCCCTTGTGTCTAATTTAGTGTCCCCAAATCATCTCCGTTTATGGTCTATGAACAAATACAAGTTTGTCTCTTCCTTCCACTATTGCCTTATTGCTACCATGATCTTAATTGCCTTGGGATATGACTAGCCTTGATGCTTAAGATGGTAATTCAAGCTTACTTAATGTAGTTAGGTCCTCAATTAGTCAAGTTTTGGGGCTTTAAGATATCTTGATAGGGTTTCTAAGGCTTTAATGGTGAAAGTGATGGATTTCATAAATGTATTTGTGCCTTAGATCTTATGAATGGAATTGCTTATGTAAACCCTATCTTTTCAGATGTTTCATATCTTGGATTGCCTTTTTATTCTTACATGACACTTGCATGGACTTCCCTGAGTGTGTTTTCATGGCATCTCATAAGAATTTTTAGACTAGACATTTGTTTTTAAATAGATAATTTTATTATGCTTCATTATGTTAAGATCTAAGGATGAATGTGAGCCCTTGATTAAGATCCTAGAGGTATATTTTCATTAGGCATTCAAGTCTTAGATGCTTGATTTATGCCAAGTGGCACACTCTAGTTTTATTAAGAAATGATTGGATATGGTTTATCTAAGTGTCAAGTCATCAAGATCTAAGGTCTTGAGTTGAAAATTCCACCTCCACTTCATGCCATTGGATTAAGATCAACGATTGAGTGAGAGCCATTGATCATGATCCATAAGATCAAAGTTGATTAGTTGATAGGTTGACTATGTTTAAATTTGACATTCTCACTAACATCAAAGACATCCTCATGAATATTAAATGATGGGAGTGTGACTATCAATTTTAAGCTCATGAAGTTCCCTTAGCTGAATAGTAGCATACCACATATCATATTCTTGAGGCTCTCAAGACTTTGGGGTTGATGCAGACGATCAGATCGGGCTCGATGTTAAAGTGTGAACCATCGATTGTGATCCATGAGGTCATTTATAATTGGTCAAGCCTTTAGAAAGCCTTTTGATCTTACATCATTGGATTAGAATCCTAAGATAAATGAGGTCTATCATATCCTACAAGATGCACAAACATTTAGTTGGTTCATAATATACATAGGCTTAGGCTAAGGCATTAATTCTTATATTAATATTATTTAAAAAAAACTATGACCTAAGTTTTAATGTGATAAGCCTAAGTTTTAATGTTTATAAGGTCACATTCATGGACTAAAAGATTAAATTTTGGATGGAGCTTTTTCTTTTTAAAAATAGAGCCTTTTATTTTACTCCATTGGATTAAGATCCAAGGATGAATGCCCTTCCTCTTCTCTCTTCAAGTGTTATCAACTCCATGGGAAATTTGGCATGTAATTTCTTGTTTAGCCAACTTAAGGGGAATGTAAATAGGCAACTTAAATGGTTGGGTCATGGTACCCTCAATCCTAAGGATAGTGCAATCTGGATAAAACCAAATGTCTCACATGAGATCAACATATATTTTAACAAGAGGGTACATCTTGGGCATGGGGTATCCTATGATGCTCTAGAAAAATATGGGATATATGAAATCATAGATGAATTAAATATGATTCCAATACTTAAAGATATAAATCTTGGATTAATGATGGGAGATGGTGATTCTATAATGGGAGGACCAATTCTTAATACTAGGAATATGGGTGGATGCCATCAATGAGTCTAGCATATAGGACATCATGTTGAATTGTTGAATTATCTTCTTATTAATGCCATAAAATTGATTTCCTAAGTGGATACTAATTTTCTCCACAATAGGTAAATTCAAATTTTCTTATATTATAATGTATATATAGGAAACCCACCTAGAGTCAACATAGGTGGTAGTCGTTGATTCAGAGGCTTTATTCAGCTAGGTCAAAATGATCTTGATGCCCTCCTTGAATTATATGATAGGGATCCTACCATCATGATTTATAGCGACATGATTCCCTTGGATTAACCATGATCTCAAGATAACATCTAGGCTATGCTGGGTAGTCCACTCTTTTATGGATTGAAGGATAATATGTGCTTTAGGGAGTTTATAGTAGCCTTTAAAGCCTACTAGGGAAACATAAGCAATCCTCCTTGACCCACCTTCTTTGATAATCCAATCATTATCAATTATATAGTCCATAAACAAGGGTGTAAGGATGTCAATATAGGGTAGTACCTCTGATTTATCAATAGCTTGATGAAGACCTATCATTTGGACTAAAACTAAGTCATCAAACTTCCTTTTTATGACTACTACCCTTTGTTCTCCAGATGACAAAGGTTGTAACTCTTCAATGGTGAAGAAAATCTTGGGCCAATTATTTATTCCATTGGCCAATGCCAATGTGTCTAATTTGGTGTCCCCAAAGCATCTCCCTTCATGGTTTGTGGATAGATACAACTCTATCTCTTCCTTCCACTATTGCCTTACCATTACCATGATCTTAATTGCCTTGGGATATGACTAGCCTTGATACTCAAGATTATAATTTGATCTTTCATAATGTAGTTAGGTCCTTAATTAGTCAAGTTTAGAGGCTTTAAGCTATCTTAGTAGGGTTTTTGAGGATTTAATGGTGAAGTTGATCACTTTCATAAATGTATTCATGCCTCAAATCTTATGAATGGAATCACTTATGCAAATTTTATCTTTTTAGATGTGCCATATCTTGGGATTACCTTTTAGTGTTTACATGGACCTCCTCGAGCATGTTTTTATGGCATCTCATGGGAATTTTTAGACTAACCATTTATTTTTAAATAGAGACTTTTATTTTTAGAATAGATTTACCTAACAATCCTATCCTACAACCCATGATATTTAGGGAAGTAAAAAAACTATTGAATGTAAGGATTGTGTTTCCTATTAGGCATTCCACTTGTGTTGTTCACTTGGTCCTAGTCAAAAAAAGAATAGGGAAATAAGATTATGCATAGAGTTTAGAAATCTAAATAGAGCATCTAAAAAGGACAATTACCCCTTGCCTTCTCTTGACCAAGTCATCCAGGTTATTTCAAGATCTGGCATGATGTCCTTTTTGGATGGATGTTATGGATATAACCAAGTACTTGTTACTCCAAAAAACAAGATGAAAATAGATTTCACTACTAAATGGGGAATATATGCCTATAAAATAATGAAATTTGGATTAATTAATATAAGAGCCACCTTTTAGAGGGTCATGGACCATGCATTCCAAGGTCTAGTGGACAAGTGCATCATCATTTACATGGATGATCTTATATTTTTATCCAAGAATAGGGAGGAACACTTTATGCAATTGAAACAAGTGTTTGAAATGTTCAAGAGGTATGGAATATCCCTCAACCCCAAGAAAAGTATCTTCTATGTCACTGAAGGAAAACTATTGGGGCATGTCATTACTACAGATGGGATTTCCATAGATCTAGAGAGAGTGGAATCCATCTCCAAAATTGAGCTACTCAACAAATGAAAAGAGTTGAAATCATTCTTTGGTAAAATTAACTTCATGAGGAAGTTCATCTTAGGCTTTTCTGAAATTATCAAACATTTGAATGATATGCTTAAGAAAGATGTTAAAATTTATTAGAATGAAGAATTAAAAAAAGCCTTTGCTGACATAAAAAAGGCAATCCATCAAGCCCCAATCTTTATAAGTCCTAACTTTTTAAAGGGATTTTAATTTTATTCATTTTCTTCTGACCACACCATGGTTTCTATCTTAATTCACAAGGTTGATTGGAGTGACCATCCTATAGCTTTCATGAGCACCAAATTCAAAAATGTAGAGGTAAACTATTCCATGATTGACAACCAAGACTATGCATTAGTAAAGGCAGTGAAAAAATTTAGACACTACATCCTTAGAGACAAGGTACACACCATCTTACCTAACCCATCCATAAAGTTTATGTTAAGTTAGAATGAGCTTGGGGAATGAAGGGGAAAATGGATGTCAATCCTATAGGAATATGATGTTAAAATAAATATTACCAAACTAGTGAAATGTTAGGGCTTAGTTTAGATGATAGCCAATACCAATCCTAAACTCCATATCATGAAATTTGAATAGTATGACTCCCTCCAGCCTAATGAGTGGTATGACTCCCTCATCCACTTACTTATCAATGGTAATTTTCCTATAGGACTCACCAGAGAGTAGAAGAGAAAATTGAGACTCAAATAAAATCATTACCTTATAAAAAATGGAGTCCTATATAGAAAGAACTTTGAAGGAATCTAGTTAAGATGTGTGTCCAAAGAAGAGGCTTCTCAAATCATGTCTAATTTTCAATAAAAACTAGCTAGTGGACATCCTTTAGAGAGAACCATAGCTCAAAAAATTATTAGGGATGGGTACTATTGGCCCACCATATTCAATTATACTCACAAACATGTGAGAGAATGCCATTCTTTCCAAATATTTAGCACAAAATAACCAAAGGTATCCATGCATTTGTAACCTATGTGAGTGGATAAACCTTTTGCATAGTGGGGATTAGAATTTGTGGAGGTGCTCAACCCTAAATATTTTGAAGGTCACAAGTATGTCCTAATTATTACTGATTATTGCACAAGGTGGACTAAATCCATATCCACTAAACAATGTAAGATAGAGGAGGTGATCAATTTCTTAGAAGAAAATATTTGTAGTAGATTTGGGACCCCAATTTCCTTAGTTTTTGACAATGGGTATGCATTCATCTTGATTGAGATGATTGAATGGGCTTATGACCAAGGTATTACACTCAAATTTTCCTCCAATAAATATCCCCAAGGGAATGGATTCTCTAAATCCAGAAACAAGAATCTAATGAAGGCCATCAAGAAGTCAATAATAGATAAACCTAGAATATGGTACAAACTCCTTAAGTATGTATTGTGGGATAATATGATAAGGATTAAATAAGAACTTAAGGCTTCACCATTTCTATTGGTATATGGTCAATAACCCATCTTTCCTATTACTTTAAAGCTCCCTCAAATTCATGTAGGAATACATGGAGGAAATCTAAGAACTTGTTAATTCTATATTCTTGGACATCATTCAAATAGAAGATGCCAGATAAAAGGCATTTACAGATTTTAGTAGGTTTCAAAAAACTATGAAAAGGTGGTTTGACAAGAGATCCAAAGTGAAAGTGTTCATACAAGGAGACTTGGTCCTCTTTGGGATAAGGCATCAGATCCTAAAGGTAAACATGGCAAGTTCATCCCCTTGTGGATTGGCCCATACCAAATTGAATAAATCTTAGGTAACAACACTTTAAAACTAAAATATCTTAAAGGAAAAGGGTTTACATTTCCCACCAATGGGTAATATCTTAAGCACTACTTTTTTGTAGCCCCTCCAAGGGTCTTTATGGAATAACATCTATAAGATTGCTTAGGGTTAGAGTAGGTAGGCTAGTAAATTGATTTTCTTGTTTTGCTTATCCATATTAGTTTGCTTATGTTTGTCTATTCCTTATTATTTGTCCATGTTTTGTCCTTTCTACTTAGTTGTGCTCCTTTGTTTTAATAAGGTCTTGTGGGATTTCCTAGCCTGGAATTGCTTAAATGTCAAGTGATGGCATGAATCCTACACCAGAAGACCTAAGGTTGTAATATAGTATTATGTTACAATATACAGACTTTAAACTCACATATAAATCAGTTACCCCTAAAGAATTGAAAACATTACCTAAGACCAAATTCTATTGTAATAAGGATCATGTATGTAGAAGGAGATTTCAAAAGTTAAAGCATAGGCATTCTTGCACTTAAAACACATCTTTGTCTAGGATGGGGGTTTCAAATAAAGGTGAGTATCTTAAGGCCAAGACATTTGACCAAATCCTTAAATTTGGATATTATGGCTCTCAAACTTTGTTAAAAAGTTAAAAAAAGAAGAAGAGGTGACTTAATACTAAATAAAAATATGCAAAATCCAAAGGTGATTTAGGCAACCTCCACCAGGGCTATGGACATCTAGATGGTAGTGGATCAAGGCCATGAGTGTAGCCAAAGGTATCTTTGTCAAGGCTATAGACTCTTGTCTACTAGCAGAGCAATGCCCAAGCCTCTCCTAAATTAAGATCAATTATTTCTAAGAGAATATCTAAATATGCTCAAAGTTAAATGTAACGGTCAAAAGGATATGAACTTGGATGTTGTTTCCTTGAAATCTCATGACAAATATTAAGTGGAATCAATGCACACACACAACATCTTTAGGCCATGCCTCAAAGATTTGAATTATACACATTTTAAACTTATTCCAACCTAAAATTAACTTAAGTAATGATATATGGATCAGAAGAGATAAAAGAATTATGTGTTAGTTTAAGCTAACATTTATAGGTTCTAACATATTGCTATGTTTCCCTTGTAAGTCACCATTATTGTTGGGACCAACATCCACATTTTTTTACTACTTTTCAAAATGGGGCCCTTGTTAATATTTCAAAATAATCATATCTTAGCATGGTTTGCATGGTATTGTTATTTATTGAATTAGAATATCATCCACCTAAGAAGGGAATGGATCCTTGCCTAGTTAATTATGATTTATTAACTAACCCTACTAATGATAAATCTTGAATGATGAAGTGTAGGTTTCACAGAGGAAGGTAGGGTTCTAGAGAAAGAAACCCTAGGGGTTAGAATTTTAAATTTTATGAAGAAAATCTAGTGGTAATTAATACTTTCAAAAGAACTTAAGTTTAAAATCATGCCTAAATTCCCTTTATATTCTTTACCTTTGAAATCCCTCCTAATTTCATTAAATATTATGTCCCCGAATCCCTTTTCATCCTAAAATATTTAAAGGCCTTATCAACGTTTCATCCTAAGTTCAATCTCAAAGTCCCTTCATGTTTGTTTAACATGATTAATTTTTCAAATACCCTAAAAATATTTAGCTTGAATCCTTACATGTCAATCTCTAATGTTATGTCTTAGTTTAGATGTAGATCAAAAGTTAGCATTCACCCATAAGCCTAATCTGATGATGTGAGATCCTCCTAAGACAAACTACATGCTAACCACCACTCATTACAAAAATTTTTATGACATTTATTTTTATGACCTTATTCCCATCATTTGACATTCATGAGGATGTATTTGACATTATTGAGGCCTTAAAATTAAGCCCCATCTAAACTTTTATCTTTTATTCCATGAAGGGGACCTTTTAAACATTAAAACTTAAGATTATCACATTAAAACTTAGGTCATAGTGTTTTTTAAATACTATTAATATAAGAATTATTCCCTTGGCCTAAGCCTATGTATATTTTGAACTGACTTAATGTTCATGCATCTTGTAAGATATGATGGCCCACATTCATCCTGAGATCTTAATCTAATGGCACAAGATCAAAAGGCTTGATGAAGGATTGACCAATTAAAAATGACCTCATGGATCATAATCGATGGTTCAAAATTCATCATTGAGCTTGATCTAATGGCCCACGTTGACCCCAAAGTCTTGAGAGCATTTAAAATGAGATGTGTGGTATGCTTCCATTCATCTAAGGGAACCTCATGAGCTTAAAATTAATATTCATGGCCCCATCATTTGACATTCATGAGGATGTCTTTGATGTTAGTGAGAATGTTAATTTTAAACATAACTAACCTATCAATCAATCAACTCTAATCTTGTGGATCATTATCAATGACTCTCACTCAATCACTGATCCTAATCTAATGATGTGAAGTGGATTTGGACTTTTGAACTCAATACCTCAGAGCCCGATGGCTTGACACCTAGATAAATCACACCCAATCATTTATTTAGAAAACCAAAATGTGCCACTTGTCATAACCCAGTCATCTAGGACTCAAATGCCTAATCAAAATAGACCTTTGAGATCTTAATCAAGGGCTTACATTCATCCTTAGATCTTAATCTAATGAAGTGAAATAAAAGTCTCTATATAAAAACAAATGGCTAGTCTAAAAATTCCCATGAGAAGACATGAAAACATGCTCATGGAGGTCCACGTAAGCACCATGTAAGCACTAAAAGGCAATGCCAAGATATAATTTGTGTGAAAAGATAGGATTTGCATAAGTGGTGCCATTCATAATATCTAAGGCATGAATACATTTATGAACACTGTCACCTTCACCACTAAAGCCTCAAAAACCCTAATAGGATAGCTTAAAGCCTTGAAACATGAGTAATTGAGGACCTAACTGCATTAAGCAAGCTTGAATTATCATCTTGAGTATTAAGGCTAGTCATATCCCAAGGTAATTAAGATCATGGTAGTAGCAAGGCAATAATGGAAGGAAGAGAAAGACTTGTATTTATCTACAAACCATGAAGGGAAATGATTTAGGGATACTAAATTAGACATAGGAGCATTGGCTAATGGAATGAAGAATTGGTCCAAGATTTTATTCACCATTGAAGAGTTACAACCTTTGTCATCTAGTGAGAAAAGGGTGGTAGTCACAAAAAGGAAGTTTGATGACTTGGTTATAGTCCAAATGATAGGTCTTCATCAAGTTTCTGCCACACCAGAGGTACTACCCTGTATTGACATCCTTCAACCCTTGTTTATGGATTGTATAATTTATAATGACTAGATTATCAAAGAAGATGGATCAAGGATGATTTATTATGTTTCCCCAATAGCCTTTAAAGGCTACTATAAACTCCCCAAAGCACATATTGACCTCCCCTCTATAAAAGAGTGGAATACCTAGCATAGCCTAGATGTCATCCTAAGACCATGGTTAGTCCAAGGGACTCATGTGGTTATAAATCATAATGGTAAGATCCCCATCATACAATTTAGGGAGGACATCAGGATCATTATGACCTTACTAAACATAGCCTCCAGAGTAGCCACCACCACCTATGTTGACCCTAAGTGGGTATCCTATGTATACTTCATGATAGAAGAAAATATGACTCCACCTATTATGGAGCTAATTAGTATCTACTTAGGAAGGTTGTTTTATGACATTAAAAAGAAGACAATTCAACAATTCACCATGATGTCCTATCTATTGGAATCATTGATGGTATCTACCCATATTATTGGTATTAGGAATTGGTCCTCCCTTAGTAGAATCACCATCTCCCATCATCAATCCAAGATTTATATATTCAAGTATAGGGATCAAATGTAATCCATCTATTACTATATATATCCCATATTTTTATAGAACATCACAAGATACCCCATGCCCAAGATGCACCCTCTTATCAAAAGATATGTTTATTTCATGGGAGACATTTGGTTTTATCTAGACTGCATTGTCATTAGGATTGAGGGTACCATAAGCCAACCATTTAGGTTGCCTATTTATGCCCACTGTAGGTTGGCTAAACAAGAAATTACATAACAAATTTCCCATAGAGTTGATAACACTTGAAGAGAGAAGATGAAGGGCATTATACATCCCTTCCCATTTTTCTTTGGGAGAGCCTTGATTAGGGAATATAAGTAATTGGACATTATGTCTAGATAGAGGGATGATTTATACTTTTATAACGATGAACTAAAATAATGTGACCCAAACAACAAAGTTATCCCTCACTTATAATCAAAGCAACTAACCAAAGTGACTTATGAGCACATGGTTGGTCCTTATGACCATTTCTATACTAAAGCTACAAACTTGGAAGAGGTCCTTTCTTGATGTAGATAGCATGGTTTCAAGCTTGAGCACATATTACAAAGGGAGGAGAAACTAGCTGGACAGAGATGGAAAATGAACCCATTACATTATCATTTTTTTCCCTCCACGTCAAGTGCACCTCCAAGTCAACCACCATATCCAACATTACAAATTTAAGGAGAAAGTGAAATAATATTGGAAGAACGGCTAGGTGAAGGCCCTTTATCATCAACCCATCCTCCAAGGCCACCTTCCCCAGTAGAACACATTGATATGGCTGCCTTAGAACCATATGAAACACTAGAAGTGTTCTTTAAGGAACTTGCAGAAACCTATGGATCTGACCAAGAGGGCGAGGAATCCATAGTTGAGGTGGCTTAAATTGAAGCACCCAAAATATCTAAGGAAGAGAAGGGGAAAGAAGTGGCATTGGAATTGGTCCCTGTCACTCAATTGAAGAGGGAAGCTAAGATGGCCCTTATTCCTAGGTCCTATAAAAGACCAAATGTAACATGGACCGATCCCACTTGAATTCCAAATACATGAACCTATTATCCTACACTAGTTCATATATGGTAAATTCCAAAGGTTCCATCCCACTCTCATTCATGGGCAATCACTAGCACTTCAAGTGTGGACACCCATGATAATATTAAACCTTGGATCAAAGAGCTTAGGAAAGAGAAAGAATAGAGGAGAATTATTGAGCATGCAAGAGAGAGTGACAGGAGTATGAAATATTAGGGAGAATCAAGTGGATTTGGGATTCAAACCCTAGAAGTAGCCAAACTCTCTAAACCAATAGCCATAGTGAATTTCAATCCAAATACAACAAGGTTTGAGAGAATAGTAACAAAGAAGGCCACCATTGGCATTGAGGATTTCACACTCCAGAGAGTCAAACCTTTTATGGGCCTAACACCTATCTAGGGACAAGAAATAGAGTAGCATCCCATACATAAAGAGAGCATTGCTAGTCTAGTGGATGCCCAATCACCTATGATAGTAGCTAGGATCAGAGGGATGAAGCAATAAATTATTAATTTAGAAAAATAAAAGAAGGATTTGGAGACCCAAGTCCTACTTTTAATACCTAAGGATATATTAACATTATTAAATAAGTCCTTCTTAGACATTTTTGAAGGGTTAAGGCCCTAAAATCTAGATCAACTATCTTGGCCCACAAGATTGGGAGGGCATAGACATGGGTCACCCAATGGAAAAATTCTAGGGAATAGGAAATAGAATTGATCAAGGTCCATAACACCAAGCAATCCCAAGGCATTCAAACCATCAAATTGAAATGCTTTCATGCCCTCCTAAGAATAATTGAAGACAAGGTATTGGACCTAAAAAATTGGTGTGATAATATCAATAGCCTTTTGGAAGAAGACAAGGTCTTGATGGAAAGGATGTAGGAGATCTTGAAGGACCTATTAGAAAGACCATCCAAGACCAATGCCATAGGCATAATGTAGGATGAGGAGTTTAGGTAAAGGGTTAATCTCCACATCTAGATCATTAAATATAACCAAGGCCATCATACCAAAGATAATCAGAGGGTCCTTAGTATTATTATCACATCTAGAAAGAAAATTGCAAAGGCCCAATGCATCTAGGAACTCAAGATCAAGGGTGACATGGAATTTGACACATTGACAAGTCAAGAAGAGGATTTTTTGATGAAGCCTATCATAGATTTTGAGCTCATCAATGAATAATACACTAAGGAAAATACCATCCTTATATAGTGACTCAAGCATCCCACTAATGTAGCATAAAAGAATATTCTTTTATAAAATATATGCTAGTCTGTTAGCATACATTTATCCTTTGTCAAAACTGGTATGAAAGCCTTTTACATTGTATCTTTGTATTAAGGACAATTGTCCTTAGCTTGCATGTGGATATTTTGAGAGAGTTAACTGGTAAACTTATGTTTCCTATAAATAGGTAGGGATTACCATTTTATAAGGAGAGAGTTTTTGAGCAATTATATACTAGGAGACTTTAATACAACTAAGGAATTCTGAAAGGATTGTCTGAATAGTGTGTTAAAGCTATTGTTATCTCTCAATTGCATGTTAACAGCTTAGATGTGTATTTTGCTTTGATTTTTTGAACTATATTTTCTATCACAATGCTGTTAATTTGTGCTACATTAATTTAGCTAAAAGTTCCTGGGTTTACTTCATTATATTTAGCTCTAGATTTAAATGTGCTTATGATATTCATGTTGCAGTAGTAAAACATTTAAAGTAAGTTTGGTTCTCACTTGTGATATTCATAATTCTTTTGGATCTTGCCTAATTTATGACGTAATTTGTGTTTAAACTATGTTTCATCATTACTTAGTTCATACATTTTCAAATTAAAAAATAACTTTGTTATAATGTCTAAGATGGAAGCTTGTAATCATGTTTTCTTTTCTGTCTTACCTTCCCTTTTCCTTATTTTTTTAATATCAAAACTCACTTTAGTTTAAGAATCATTGTTAAATAACCATTTAGCTTAATTTGTAGATCAAGAAGTATCATAAGGATTCAAATATAGGACCTTGGTGGCTCCCAACCACTGAATCAAATAAATTGTGGATAACTCTCATACTCTACTTCTATTTCACCATAGATAACCCTAAAATTGTCATAAACTACAACTCATGCCTTAGATATTTATGATCTTAAAATGAGAAGTGTTCATCAACACTAAGATCACATATGAGGCAAATATAAGCATTAACATTTATTAGGGGTTTTACACCCCCTTCTCTCAAAGGATAGTTTTGTGACATGGACCTTGAGGTGCACCTTGTACCAACACTTCCATGGAAAGTGGGGATTTGTCTAAGATCTAAAAGTTTTTGAATGTTTCTAGAGGAATCGATTACATAATGACTTTCATGTCATGATGCAAAATAAAATCATGTAACTAGGTGTCCATAACACTTGGCTTGTTGTAAAAAGGTCTTTCCATTTTTGCAACCACTACATCCATTACTTGTTGAGTGTAGTGTGATGTCCAAAGTGTGCATAAATCCCATGTGCAACTCCAACACTAAAATATTGTTTAACTTCTCAAACCTATAATCCTAGTGGGAGTGGTTGGCATTAGTGTTGGGAGATGAAAACTTGGGTCAAATGTTCCATATAGAATTTGTGGGAGGTAATGAAGTCCCCTTTGTAAGACAAGATGCAATAGAATAAATGACTAATAGAAAGAATTTAGGGTAGTTTCAAGATCACCTATAATATTGTGAGTTTTTGGGGAGTGAATTAGACAACATTCTTTATATGCCTTGGACTAGGCATGTTTTTAACAAACACATCAATTTTGATTCCAAAATTTCCCTACAGAGAATAGATGGAAGAGCATACAAACATGAACCTTGTTTTTGCCAATCAATTAATTAATCATCTATTGAATACAAAATTGACAAATGAGTCAAATTTTAAGCACTACAACAAAAATTTGGTGATATTATTTTAACCCCTAAGTATTAAGTTGTAAAAACATGTAAAGATTACAACAAAAAGTAATAAATGAAATAATAAGCACCTACATTCATTGTAAACCCAAAGTTTGAAGTGTTCAAGACTTAGCATGTTAAAGATTCATTTTAGGCACCAAATTTGAAGTGTGCATAATTTATACCAAGTTATTTTTAAAACTCCAAATTTAGGTATATGATTAGTTAAAACACCCAAATCAACTTTCAAACCATAATTTAACCTATAAAAACAAGATTAGGACTACCTGCTTTGAAGCACTTTAGAGGATGAGACAAGGACTTTTGAAAAATGAGCTCTCAGGTTGATAGTCAAGTTGGGTTGATAGTCGAGTTGGGTTGATAGGTGAGTTAGGTTAACAGTTGATTTGGTTTAATAGGTGAGCTAGTTTAATAAGCAAATTGGGTGGCATAGGTGAGTTGGGTCGATAGGCGAGTTGGGTTGACAGACAAGTTGGGTTGGCATGCGAGCTGGGTTGGAAGGTGAGTTGGGTTAAACATGCGATTTGGGTTAGTAGCTAAGTTGGGATGGAAAGTGAGTTGGGATACTAGCCAAATTAGGCTAGTAGGAAAGTTGGGTTGGTAGTCAAGTTGGGTTGGTAGGTGAGTCAGGCTACATAGCCCTGAGAACAAAACCATGACTTACAAAAAAATGGATTTTTGATCAATTTTTTAACTTTTTTGCTTCCACACTCCAAGATTTTTACATTATAATGGTTAGTGGGTTACTTTTATATATAATTTGACCAAATTTTTGAGGCTAGGTCCCATCAGGTGTGCCATTTTTGAACATAAGATTGCAATAAGGGGAGATTAGTATAGTGTTAGTATATGAAATCAAATTCAAAATAACACACTAATAGATAACACCTTAAGCTTATCTCAATGGGGGAGATTAGTTAAGAAAATAAATGATAAATCTTAACAAAAATTCAAGAAAACAAACATTCCCTACCTTCCTTGATGCTCCAAGAATATTCTTCGATTTGGCTTGCTCGGCTTGTGCTCAATGAGTCTTAATCAAAGGAGGTTTGGCTATCTATTCTTCTCCTTGGCACCTTTGTGATGGCTTTGGCTTGGCTTGGATAAATAATTTAACCTTATAATACTAATTTAAATGGATTTTTGAATGAATTTGGGCATTATAAGTTTGGCATAAAAGAGCTTAAAAATCAATATGCAAGGCCTCCTATTTATAGATTTTTGAAATGGTTTAGGATCAACCATAACCATCCATATCAAGATTAATATGTGTGGCCATGAATTAATACAAATTATGTAATTAAATTCATAAATATCCTCCATAAATATTTTGGAAGAAGGGGCATTTAAGAGGCATTTATGAGGCATGGGAGGGTCTTAATGAGGTATGGGGTGACTTGATGAGATATTTTATGCATTTATAGCCTAGGTATGTATTTACAAGAAATGATGTCATATGATGATGAAAATATTCAATATCAATTTCTAAAAAAATATTCAATATCAATTTCTAAAAAAATATTCAAAAATTTCCATGGAAAATTTACTTAAGCTCTTGATTTGGTTTAATTAGCCTTAAAAATGATTAGTCAAATTTGATGCACAACCTTGACAATTTGTGCACAAATTAATCAAAATGATCAAAATGTCATATTATTGGCTCAAATTTTGATTGGATTGAAATTTTAAGTCTATGTTACATGCATTGGAACCATTATCCCATTTAGGATGTTGCCAATGCAAAATAACAAAGGCATATGTCTTGTACATAAAATTTGATAGAAAAGAACAATATAGAGCACCCAGGTGCAAAATTGTCGTGTTGAATCGAAATGATCTAATCAAAGTTAACTAATTCATAAATTACATTTCCCCATTTAATGATACCTTGGAAAAAATTGGCACTTGAATATAAAAATTTCAACTCGTTTAATGCATTTTAGTGTTTTTAAGCCAAATTATATATTTTGGTGGAAATTGGTCAAAAGCTTGATTGATGGTCATTAGTGGCCAGATTTAGGTGTCTACAATGTTATCTTCTAGATATTTTTAATGAGACCTTAAATTCCCAAATTGGTGTTTGAAAATTAAATTTGTGACCATTCAAAGATCTTCATGTTATTCCATTATTGTGATTAAATTTGAAATTGTGATCATAAGTTGCATGTGATCATGCCAAGTGCCAAGATCCCATGCCCCCAAGATAATAGGCTCCAAATAATTTCTCATGGTCTTCAAAGACTTCATGGGCCCATGGATTTATTATATCCATTTTATGTTCCCTCATGCATTCACCTCTTTTCATCATTGCCTCTCTTTATGCTTGTGGTCCCATTAATCAATTAAATCAATTTAAGGATTGTAATACATTTGCATTACACTGTGGCTATTACTATATCTTGTGACCCTTAGTGATTATGACACATGTTGTGATCTAGGTTATCATAATCATGTGATTACTTTTTGGATTGTTGTGGATCCATTGGAGTTATAAACTCAAATTTGGAATTGGTCACACATCTACCCATGGTCCCTGTCATGACTTAGACTTATGAACAAACTAATGACCCATGAGCAATTATGACTATCACACCTAAATCCATGGTATTTGTAAACTTCTATGGTCTTTTGGGAATCCTAAGAGTCTTGTGGACATGTTAGACTTTATAAACTAATGTATCTTTTGTCAAGTCCAAAAAGAATCCTTAATTACAAAAAAGAATATTTATGGACTTGTAAACTTAGGGAAATAATGTGGACCCTGATACATATGTATTATTTACTCCCTATGGACTTAGAGACTTAGTAAATAATTTAAACTTGGACTATAACACTGTAACTTAAAGTTATGAGGTAAAATATTTGATACAACCAATATAAAGAAACTTAGAGTTACGACATTGAAATATGACCATGTGACCCTATGTGTGATCCATGTGATCCCTGTGACCTCAAAAACTACTACAAATCCATGAACCAAAAATGGATCTCAAAATGTGATCTGAGAACCCTATTGATTTGATAAATTTTATTTAAAATATTTTTTTTTAAACTACACCAACTCATACCTATTTTTGGTGATGTAGGATTAACCATACACCTTGGATGATCTTGTATAAAACACTCAAGGTAATTGAAAAATTGAGTCTTTCTCACATAGATGGAATAAATGGAAAAATTACTCTTTTAGCCACTGAGATTGATGATTATGGTATTCCATTCTATTACACCAAATATTTCATCTACTTTTATCTCTCTTCCACTTCCAATTTGTTGCCTTTGATTCCATATTCTTATGCTCATATTCACTTTCTTCCCTTATGTGGAAATGGATTGACCATAGTTCAACCACATCCACAAATTATTTATTTCTTCTTACTAATTATTGGGGCATAGTCTATCCACTTTCACCAAATGATTTTTTCCCCATCTTCATGTAGGATCAATCTCATCTTTGTCCAACCATGCACACCAAGATGTTATTTCTTTCATTGTAATTTCTCTAGTGGGCTTGAACCCATGGCTATCTTTCGACAACCTACTCCTAAAGACTTCTTGTATTTATCCATTCACTATACAACCTACTATTTAATTCTTCCTTCTATCACTCATCTTTATTTTCATCTCCCCTTTTATAATAAATGTCATATCTTCCTTTTATTTCATTTGTGACATCACCATTCTAATTGTATCTCTTTCATTCATTAGAGTCCTCAAATAAACTACTTATTTATTTATTTCTTCACATGTTCTAGTTGAAGTAAAAATCAGTTGATCCTTTTCACTTTATTAAGTTCATGATTTTACACTTCTGGCTTCACCTCTTCACCTTGAAATACCTCTTTGAATGCTTCCTTTCTCTTCATTTCTACACATCAACATAGACTATAGCTATAAATTACCTTAAAAACATGATAATTTACAACCCCCATAGGTTCTCCATCCATATTTGTATTATAATCTTGATTTCCCCCAAGATTAGGCTTATCAAATCCTTCATCATTTTGCTTACTTCTCATAACAATGCTAAGTTTTTATAGTGACAACAACTCTTTCTATTTTTCTTGGTTTCTTATCCCATTTTCATTAGCACAATGCTGATTTCATTTTCCCTCTTTCTCTTTTTTTGATTCTATGTCATGGGAATGACATTTTTCACTTATCCAATCTCCTTTGCGAGTCTTCTTTCCCACATCAAATTTCTTTAAGTGAAATATCTTTTTTCACTTCTGCATGTTGTTTATTATACATATGAGCACTCTAGATCAAACCATAATTTATCCTCTTCTTTGTTATCTTCATCATTTTTAGACCTGCATTTAAAGCACCCACATTAATGGACTCAATAAATCCTACAAATAATTTTTCTAGCGCTTCTTCATACCTCAAGGACACATTGTCCAACATTTATCTGTTGCTCACATTTTCCTCTTGGATTTCATTCACATAATCGACTTCCAAAGGTCTATTATAAAAAATATCCATTAATTTTTTACATCATTCTTCAAACTATTTTCTTCCTCTATATTGGTCTTCAACTACGCACTCCTTATATGTATTCACTTGCACTTTGTTTACCTTCATTATTTTCTTCATAAAAAACCTAAGCTTCTTCTTTGTAAAAGAGAAATATCAATTTTAGTATGTTTATCCTTTAATAATGTCAACCTATTCCCACTTAAAGGATTATTTAATTTATTTAACATCATCAAATAATGGGTTTCCTTTTTTTGGTGAATAATTTATTACTTCCACATCCTATTCCATGAATATTTATTCCTTAAAGGGCTACTCACAAATTTTTCTCTCTGATGCTCTTGAAAACATACTTGGGCTTTTCACTTGTAGATCTCATTTTTTGATTGATTTTCAAATCAACCTTATTCTTTTCATTCACATCTTTGAGTTGATAATTTGGAAGCATCCTTTTTCGATTGCCTAAAGTAAATGTTCTTCACCTCTCTCTCAATTCTTAATGCTTAGATCTTATTCCACCATTCTCTCTACAATTTTGGATGCACAAAATGATCCATAAAATTGTAAACCATATGTTTTCAAATACTCAACATTTTTTTTCCTTTCTCTTATCTCTTATTTTGGAGGTCTATCCAATACATAGTTGTATGTCCACATAATTTATTTCATACAATTTTTAACCTCATCAAATCTACAATGTTTTCCTCTTAAAATAAAATTTCTAACTCAACAATCCATTTCATGAGATTTTTTGTCTCTCTTTACCACAATATAAAACAATATTTCAATTGGACTTAATTATTTATTTCACCTTCACATTTTGTTGATCTCTTTTCTTTGTTGGAATATTCTACTTCACTTACATCTATCTCCAAAGAATCCAACCTTTTTTATAGGGAAAACCACCCCATAATCATTTCTTCTTCATCTTCTTTACTCATAAAACATATTCTCTACTTTTTCCATCCTAATATTTCATGGAATTCCTTCAACATCTCTACTAGGTCTTATACTAATGTGAACTTCCTCTTTTATATGCCTTTTCATTTCCAAAAGCAATATTATATTTTACAACTTTTAATTTAATTAAGTAATAATATCTTTCAAAACCTACATTGGACTCAAATAAGATCCTTTCTTCCACTACTTTAATCACACTTGCATGAAATTTCACATACTTGTGAAAATCTTACCCTCTATCAAATGCAAGCTTATGTTTTCACAACTTGGCATTGATATAAGCAATGCTTATTTTTTTAAATATAAAATAGACTCAATCAAGAGTCTATGTCCCTTTCACAAAACTCTCTCCTCGTATAAGACTTTATCTTACCTAAAACAAATACAATATTATTTTTCACAACTTTTAGTTAACTAAAAGAAAAGAATATCACAATTTTATCACATGGATCTTCTTTACTTTAAAAACTTTATCACATATTAAAAAAAATCATGTGACTAGTTTGAGATAACTTGGTGTAATTCAAGGTAAGGATTCCAAGTGAAGGGGTTCCCTTGGCCATGCAATTAAATTCACACAACATAAAATAATATGTATTATTTATTTATTAAATGAAATAAAGCCTTAATAACATCTTCAGTCATAGTGACTCTTTGCACCTACTCTATCCCCATCTATCTCTAATTTTGAGCCTCTATGGTATTTACATTCACTCTCTGTTACAGACTCTACAACTCATATTTTTTAGATTTCTATCATGGACCTTTTATGATATGTGGCCCCTCTATTTAAATCTTTGTTCTATACTTGCAAGCTTAAAGCTCTAATTTTTTCTAAGATCTCCCTTCCATACTCAACCCTTTCAATATTGACCTCTTAATATTTCTATGTTAACATTTCCAATGCGACCCATAGTTGATTTCTTTATGTGCCATATATACTACCTACAAAATCCCATTTAATGATTACATGAGATTCTTTCACTGCTTTTACCATTTTTTAATTTCTTGAACTTTCCTTATAATTGTTAGTGATTATTAGAAAATCTTTTTGTAATATTTACTACATGGTTAGGTTAACTTTTATGTAGCCACTAACTAAAATTTCTCTTCTAGATATTTCTAATGAGACCTCAAATGCCTAATTTGGTACACATGATAAGTGTCATGTGGAAAGATCATGGGTCCCTGCATAAATAGTTCCTAAGCCTTTCTCATGATATTCAAAGTCTCTATGGACTCATGGATTTATTAAATTCACATTATGATCCCTTGTGCTCTACTCCTTTTCATTGTGGCCTCTCTTTATTTTTGCTGACTTGTGAATCATTTAAATAAATTAAAATATTTTAATGCATTCATGTTACATTGTGGCTAGTAATATATCTTGTGACCCTCATGATTGTGACACATGTTGAAGTCTTAGGTTCCTAGACTCACATGATTTCTATATGGATTATCATAGACTTGTTTGAGTTATGGACTCCAATTTGAAATTGGTCATGCACCCATCACCCTACCATGACTTAGAATTGAAAACAAGATAAGGCCTCTATGATAATTATGAATATGACATTTATATTCTATACCCATTATAATTTATAAACTAATTCATATCTTGTTGGGTTTAAAAAGAGTGCTTAGTTTTGAAAATGAATGTAGAAAATATAAATTCCTTCATAGACTTAGAAACTTAAGGGAATAATGTGGCCATTGACACAAATATTATATAGTCCTTATGAAATGAAAGACTTATAAAATGATGTGTGCATGTCTCCAAAAATAACATCTTAGAGTTATGAGGGAATATACATGTGACCACCAACATAAACCAACTTGGAGTTGTTATATGGGAATGTGATCATATGACCCGTAATGTGATTGATGTGATCCCTATGATTTTAGAAAACTATTATAACTCCAACTGAACCAAAATTGGATCTATTATGAGCCAAAAACCATTTTAAACTAATAAATATTTCCTAATAATTTTAATTTAAACTATATAACCTCTTACCTTTATTGGTTATTCAATATTGCTCATACAACTTTGATGTTCCTACATCAAGTTTTTCCCCACATGTATATAAGTGAGTTAAGATTTTGGTTTGTTTCCATTTTTTTGTTTTTGTTTTATCTCTCCTTCATCATTTTATTGTGTTAAATTCCCCATGAAATTACTTATTACTCTATATTATAATGGATAAGGCACCAGTTTAGAACTATGTGATTCTAGAGTTTACCTTATGTCCTTTCTAATTAATGCTTTTCCCTAAGGTCACTAGTCTGGAACCATATCATTCCAATTATATATTTTACCTTATTTTCACCCAATTCAAATCTTATTTATCACCCAAAAATTAATATTAAAATACCCTCAATGCACAGAGCATTTTATTGTTATTATCTAAAAATTTAATCTAGTTTCAAGCAATTTAGTGCATTTCATGTTTTTAGTGTGTCTCAAGAACTTCAAAGCTTAGGTTACACTAAATATCCTCTTAGGATATTTTCAAGGGTTGAATATGATATATTTATGACCATAATATCATATTATTTGCATTCACCTAAAAAAAATATTCATTTTAACTATGCTTATCAAAATCCCATAAGCTTAAGGAAGTTGCCTTCCACATAATTAAGCCTCCAAAAATGAAACACAAATACATGAGATTTGAACCCATATCCACTTTTAATAAAATAATCATGTATTTTGGTGATTCAAGGAGTGGTAATATACATTTGGAAGAGTTTTGGAATAAAATGAACAAATATAAACATTTGATCATTAGTCAACACATATATGATAGTGGGATTTTACAAGCTATTGGTTTCTTAACTTCAATGTAGTGTATCAACTTGGTATTCAAATGTGAATTTTTTTAAAACCCCAATCATAAGAGAAGACTAGAAAACACAAGGTTTACAAATTTCCAAACTTGGTGGTCATTCTTTGAATGTCACTCTTGGGATTCCTTCCTAGCAAACATTTCTTCTATTATTACATTTGCTCTATGATTCTTCAATTTTTATTGATTTAATTGAATTGAATATTAAAAAAATGTAATACATTCATAACTTTCAGGTTTCACTCCCTCTATAGTCTACACAACAATACAATACCTTATTCTTTAGAAATTTATTTAATTTAAAAATTATGAAATTAGTTATAGCACCATATATACTATCATTTTTCAAAATCATTGTATTTGAAATGAAGGTTCATGACCTTTGTCATTTCATCAATAGTTTTTCATAAGTCAAGAATTTTTTTATCAAGTTCACAAAGAACACTCTATATGTTGCTTATCTTGTTCATTATCTTTAACTCTCTTGAAATACCTTCTGAGATAAGTAATTTATCATCAAAATGAGACATATATTGATTTATGAGGATTTGGGTCATTATAACTTACTAAAGATTACTATTATTTCATATCCAAGCTTGTGTTAACATCAATAATGCTAGGAGTAGGTTCTAAAGCTACATGTAAATTTGTTATATCTAATTCCACTTATGCATTAACACATAGATATTATAGTTTTAGTATTTTAGTACTCAACTCATTAGTAATTATATATAGTGATGTCACCACACTCTTTGGGGTATGTACACAGAGTTGGGGAATAATTTTAGGGACATTTCTCATAACATGATCGTATTATTTAATAACACGAGCATGTTATTTAAATAATGTGATCACATTATTTAAATTATGGATCAATAGTTACCTATTCATAATGTGATTATGTTATTAAATAACATGATCACATTAATAATGTGATCGTATTTATTGTGTCACCCAAAACAAAAATTAAACTGAACGTAAAAATTCTCATTTTTCTTTCATGTTCTATATTTTCCCTTACCCTCCTCCACTGTACAATCTTGTTTTTCCCTGGTGAGGCCAAATATTACCCCAATTCATCTCAAAAAGTTTCTAATTGATGATGCCACCATGTAGAAGAGGTAAATGCTAAAAATCTATTCATTGTTTATTAATTTTTTGTTATTTTCATTATTTAATTAGTAACTCATTTATTTTAAACAACCCATCCTACTAACCATTATTTTAATCTACCGAACCCTCTTGTTCCTCTACCTAACCCTATTATTCCTTAGCCTAACCCTCCTCCTAACCCTCTTCTTCCTCAGCTTAACCCTCCACCTAACCCTCTTGTTCCTATACCTGTCCCTCCTCTTAACCCTCCACCTAACCCTCTTAAAGTTCCAAATAATTCCTCAAGTAGTCAAGAGAGTATATTAGACCACATTATGGAGAATAAAATTGAAATTTAAAAATTAATTATGAGAATGAGGGATCATAATTCCACCAACACCTACTGCACCTATCTAGCCAATTCCCTAGAGACATTATTAGGTCAAATTGACTATATAATGGGTTAAATTAACATATGGGCTTCATATCAGGATACTTATAGGGCTTATTATGTTGAAATTTTTTTAGCATATGAGATAAAGTATAAAGACATAAAAATCCTCTATTTTCACCTTATTCATTAACCCAACCACCAATGTACCATTTCTAGTAACTGCTAAATATTTTCCAATCCATCATTGCCAACATAATTTAATCACAACTAATTTTTGGGACTGATGGTGGATGGTGTTTGATTATCCATCATGTAAAAACCATGAGGTCCCATTGTATTTTTTAAGGAAATTCTATTGTGACTTTTTATTCAATGACATTTTGAACTATTTTAATTTTAGTGAGTTTCAGAGCTGAGGGAAAAGCTTTTCATAAGATATACCAAGTGCATGTCATGCACATAATCAACCTAAAAAGATCTATATCCAAAATCCATGTGAATCCAAAATATCTTATGCAGTTTAGTAGGTCATGGAGATTAACACTCTGCATGAACTTAGTTCATTCACTAATACACTCATTCAACATATGAGTAGGATCTCATAGACTAATTCTAGAGATATACCACATATTATGCATACTCAACCCTAACCTTAGAGATCTTGTGGAATTATATGCACTGGACCTTTTGTTGATGATGACATTGGTGGTTTAGAGGGCTTGGATAATATAATTATGAGTGATGAGTTTTTGTCATGTATATTTGGTGTGCATATATCAACCACTACATAAATGTAGGTATATTTTATATAAATGTAATGTTAAATTTAAGGTATAATTATAAATTTGATTTAGCTAACAATTAATTTACATATAAAATTTATTGATATATATGTCATTTTTATGTCCCAGGAGGTGACGGTGCCTTCATCATCACAGCCAACATTTGTAACATTTGATTCGATGAAGCCATTGTTTACATTTTCAGATCTAGTTGTTGCCTCATCCACTACTACATTATCTCTATTAGGATAACACCTTTTACTTATATAAAGTTAAGATTTTGAGTTAATATTATTATCTATGTACATTTATTCTATATATATTTGCCTTCTAAGTTTAAGTTAAATTTATCTATCAAGGATCTCAAAATTTAAGTACAATGTTATAAAATACACTCTTGGTTTAATAAAGGAGAAAAACATGCCATATATCTTTGATACGTTATAGAAAATTAAATGAGACCTTGTTTACATTTAGATGATGACTTAAGTAAACACTTATACATCATTGTGAGCTAAGATAAACATAGGCATTATTGTTATAATGTCATTTTCATAGGCATTGACAGAGGTATATATTAACTTTCAATTTTAAATTGTAAAAATAGACTTGTTTTAATATTTTACTACATACTTGGGGAAAACATAACTTATGTGAATTTATTATGTATACAAGGTTGTCCCATGACATCTAATAGTCCTATTCAAATGATTAGTATGGAAACTTCTCATGTTTCTTCCCTATTTCAAATACCTATTTGAATAGATGATCCTGCCACTAACTTATTTAAGAATCAAAAAAATATTGATCTTGACCATGATCTCGTAGTAAGTTCATGTTTAAATGATTTTTTTATTCTAGTTTAAAATTAATTTATTAAAAAATGGTTGAATGTATTTTATGTTAATTTTTCAATAATACTTGTAATTTTAATAGGTTCAGCTATAAGTGAACTATGAGCATAGGACCTATAGTTGGACCTTGGATAAATTCAAGGCATTAGAGAGATCTCCATCTACCAAGAAGGCATCCTAGAGAGTCTTGTTTGAGGAAGGCAAAGAAAGGGAGGCTATTTTATGATTAGGATGTCCTACATGAGAAATGTTTTTTTGTGTGCCTATATAGGAACGTATGCATGAATGGCATTGTATATGTGTATATGACATTCACTTGACATTCCATACTATGTTGGTAGATGTTTTAATTTTATGTATGCCTATCATGGAAATCTATGTATATTATTGACATTGTACATGTGCCTATATGATTTTTTAGAAGTTTTCATCTAAATTGTGTTAATATGTATAATTTATATTTATTTTTAATTTAAAATATTATTGTATAATGTTGTTTTGATCTTCTAAACTGTTATCTATCGGATCTCATATTTAATGTTGTACACAAATGAGGATTAAAAATTTGTTCTTTTCAATGTTATAAATCTACGATCTTCCATTATTTTTAAATTAATGTTTTTATTTGATTGTGTATTGGAAATAACTAATGACACTCTTATCTATTTTACATTTGTCATCACCCATTTAAAACTTTTTAATTGATCATTAACATGCAATTTGATTTCATTTAAGCCCCATAACCAATCATGTTTATACTTGTATAATGCAAATATGAAATTCTACCTAACCTTGATGATAATATATTTATTCTAATAAAATTCAACATTATTTAATTGAAACAAAATATTCACTCATGAGACACTATCTTTGGTCAAAACCCTTAATCATCCCTAATACCACCTAATGAATAGTTTTTTCTTCTATGTTTAATAAAGATATGAAATTTATATTCATATGCCATAATATCATGAAGAATTACAACCTCACTTATATACTCTTCTTCTCAACTCTATTCAAAATCCACTCTCAAATAATCTTCTTTTAAACTAGTTAATTGCTCGTTACGTTTGCTCTTAACTAGTAATCAATATCTCAGATCTTTTCTACTTCCTTTGAATAATTATTTTGTAAGACACTTTGGATAGGTCTTATTAAAAATTAAGGATTTATTTAGGTTTAAAATCTTACAATAAATCACCAACTATAGGTCTCTAAGTGATTGATATTTCATTCTCAAATTTTATGTTTTTAAGTTTCTAGGTCTCTAGACCTAGTTGTTGTTCCAATAGGTCAATTTATAAAAATAGAGTTTTTAGCTATTAAAAATAATATTTTTAGTAGTATTTTATAAATCATAACATGTTCCAATTATTACCCAATTTTATAGAACTCAAATCAACCAAAAATGCATCGTATCTTATGCACAACTTTTTCAAAAATGGTCTTCTATTATTGTAAAAAAAATAGTCCTATGTAACTAAAATTTCAAACATCTTATCAAACCAATGATACTTGGAATAGTTAGAAGATCCATTCCCCATATTATTACACCTTATTGATAGACCTTATTGATCAATCATTTGGATTTTAGAGGTGTTTTACCCATGAAACCCTTCAAATTTACATAAAATTTTTGCAGGTCAAGAGCTAATTATTTATAGTTCATAGATCTCATTGGGATTTTATATGATATAACACATGTATATTTGTCTTAATAAACCTATTCAAATATTTCAATATTCTAATCAAGTTCATATAACAATTTTGGCATGTAAATAAGCATCTAAAAATGACTATAATGGTAAAAAAATAGAATTCTTAAGGGTTTCACGAATATAACTGAGATTTAATCTTGAAACCAATATGAAAGGATTATAATAATAATATAAAATGATAATACAATGGAAAACATGCAATAATAATCATAAACATTTATTATGTACAACAACAAAACATTTACATAGTCCTCCTCCATTGATATATACCTACAACATATGCTCTAACCTCTTCAAAAATGATATTTTTTGTCCTTTAAATTTCATTGGTTTGTCTTGTAAAATTTCTCATCATTAGGATTGATTATTATCACTTTGTTAGATTCTACACCAAGTTTGGTAATTTACTAAAATTACTTAGATTATCTCTTACTCATTTAAATTAAACTTACTAAACTAACCTAGTTTATATGTATTAATAATTACCTAAGAATATTGTCAAAATAGATTCTACATGTATTTGGTGATGCTCCTACATCACCTTTACTATCCTCCAACATACCCCTTTTGTCACTCACTCTTCACACTCTCTCACTATACACTTCTTAGTCTTGGCTATGCCTAGATGACTTTCTCTTCTTTAATACTTTCAAAAACACTATTCTAGATCTTATATCCACCTATCCAACCTTAATTCAACCCAATAAATCTAATTTCAAAGGCCTCCATGTTACTTTACAATTTATTTCACTTTTGCCCTTCAAGGGCTATTTGGCCTAATAGGCACAATATAAATTCTTGACCCTTCAACACCTCACTCCTAATGTACTTTAACTCCCCACTGAGCTCTCTCAACCTAGGTCAATGCCCATTAATATTTATATTACTTTCTAGGCCTATCCCTTAAGGATGTTAGGCCTCTTATAAATAATCTTTGACAATTGATCTTTGATAATATTACAAACCTATTATAGCCTCTAAATCAAATTGAACACTTAAATATAATTTCATGAAAAAGTGGATGAGTAAAGGGAGAGATAGTGTTTCAATATGTGAAAAAAATAATTAATTTATATTCAACCATACAAAGATTAGCAATAAGATGAACCAAAAAATATTAGTTCCAAATAAAGTGCCAATATGTAAATACCTCATCTTGACCAAAAACTAGTACTACCAAAACGTCTGAGGTGGGGCAAATAACATCTAGGACAAAGTTATTAACCTCCCATTAGGCTTGATCGACAAGCTAACCATGTTATAGAAGAGAAATCATCATAGGAAGGTTATACAACACTAGAAGGATCCACTAGCTTCAATGTCACACAAAGGAAATAAGAACCTAAGTGATAATCAATGTGATCACCATTACACAAGCTCACACAATGATTTATAATACTAAACAAAATAATATTTTTTTGTGTAGTCTACATTAGTTCCCACACAAGTGGATGACATTGATCTAAATGTTAATTGTTTGGGTACCAATATTGCTACCATAGACATTTTTGATGACAAGGGTGGTTTTTTTACACCAAGTTTTGGGTTAAGGGGTAATCTCTTAATGTCATCATTGATAATGGGAGACTATATAACATAATTACACTAACTATATCCCAAAGACTATCTCTATTATTAAATCACATCCCTAACCAACTACTCTTTATGATGGTTCTAATAGGGGAAGGATGTAAAGGTTAATCAACTTTACATTTCCAAGTGTGTATTCAAACCCATGGATTTCAAAGTCATAAGTGACATTGCACAATTAGAGGTGTGTAAGAGTATGTTTTGAAGATTGTATGTGCATGATGGTTATGCTACATATCAAGCCAAGCCATGGTGGTAGACTGTTCATGTCAAAGCTCACCTTATCAACATCTTAGATTTACTTCCAAAGACTAAACTCATATTAGTATTCACAAATCAATGTTATAAGATCATTTTGTAAATGTAAAAATTTGTGATTCTAAAAATTTATCCAAAAGCACATGCATAATTGGGAAAATGAGCATTGATAGTATGCCATGCCACTCAATCATTATATCAATAATAGATTGACAAGTTAATATAATAATATGGATAATTATTTCAAGATCTAAAGGCTTTACACACACATTATGAATAGTAAAACATGAGATTAATTTGTTTCTTGGATCCCTTGTTACAAATATTCTAGAGCACTATAGGTCCATTTGTGAAAATGATGAAGTTTCATGCCAGATCCAAGAGCTCCTTGATCAAGGAAAAATTAGGCCAAGATTTTTTCCTTATGTTTTCTTGGTAGTCCCAATGCCAAATAAAATTGTTATAAGACTCTTCTAAAAGGACTATCATGTGCTCAACAATATAAGGGTGCAAAATTGGTACCCACTAGTATGCATTGATAAAAAAATTCACTAGATTTGAGCTATGCAATAATTCACCAAGATTGATCAAATTTCAAGTTATCATCAAGGACTAGTCTAATTATCATATCTGAATGAAGGTAAATTGTAACATGAGTAGAATATGAAATTTTCATGAAATGCTCACATTTTTTATCATTCAACACTACACTAACTTGGTCTCCCTCAAAAATTTTGAAACTTTTGTTGAATGATCAATATTCTCGTCAAAATTTTTGCTGAAAATGAAAATATCATCTAATACACAATGGCAAAGGAACCAATAAAAGGATTCATTATCTCATTCATATACATAAAGGTAGCTTGTGCATTGCATATCCAAAAAGGTAAAGCCAACCATTCATATAACCTTGCCTTATTTTGAATGTTGTCATCCAAATGTCCTCTTATTTAACCCTCAATTGGTGACATTCAATTTTAAATCCATCTTAGTAAGTTTTTTGGCATGTTGAAGTTGATCAAGAAGATAATTAATCTGTAGAACATGGTACCTATTATTAATGGTTATAATGTTAAGTACTCTATAATCAACACACATTATATATGAACCATGTTTCTTAAGTACTAAAAAAATATAAGAACCACATGAAGAAGTATTAGGATATACATCTTGACTAATTAAATACTATAACTCTTGTTTTATCTCATTGACATCCATCAAGGACTGCCTATACAACCTATGATTTGGAGGTAGATTATTTAGTATCAATTGAACTTTGTGACCAATAGGTCTCACCATTGACAACCCCAAGGGTTTATGGAAGACTTCTTGAATTGTTACACTAATTCTCCCATATTCTTTTGTTATTTTTTAATAAACATGATACAATAAGTTTTGTGTTCACCCACTTCTTGATCTTGAATATAACTCAAAATAAGTAAAGTAAACTTCTCACTTGCATTAACAAGCATTTTAGCTTTATAGGTATTTACCAAAGATATATTATAATAACCATTATAGGATAAAATGATGTAGCTCTTGCCTTTTTTTATAAAATGGTATTGATTGGTTGTCCTCATGAAGATAACATCCTTGATATACAAATAAGGGATACCAAATACTACACCACACACATCAAGGGTCACAATGTCCACTATAACTTCATCAATGAAATGTGAATTAACACCAAACTTAATTTTACATTACTTAGTTACCTTGATGTTTACACTTTTATTCACTAAACCCAAAGCATACAATCTTAGATGATTGTAATTCTGTATCCTCAATTTGACAACTAACTCCTTACTTTTTTTTGGTGAACAAGTATCACAAAGATCATCCATTTTTTTTTCATCTAAATTTTAATATGGAAAATATTAGAAATTTTACTTTTTCTTAGCATTACTAATAGCCAAACACACCTCTTTATTTACAAAAGTACAAAATAAACTCTCATCCACAACATAACTACAACCAATGTCTTCACCTTTGAGTGTGCTCATGGCCTTATTCTTTTTGTTTTTCTAAAACAAATGCAATTTTGGATGTAACTTTAATAACTTTCCTCAAAATATCTATCAACATTACAAATCCCTCAATGCCTTGTAATATCCTTCTTAGAAACAAATGTAGCATTACATTGTCCTTTTCCTTTACCCTTATGCTTAAAACCACTTGTTTCTTTGGAGTGATTTGAGAGGTAGATGTAGCCTTATTTTTCTTTTACATATTAAAGTAGTGAGCTTAAAAACAAGCCTCATTTACACTCGTACAATAGGCCAAGAGGATAGGTCTCCTAAAAAGGCTATGAAACCCACCAACATACTTCATAAAGATGTCATGGTCCACTATATATTTTCCCATTTGGATAGTCTTCCTATGGACCTCACTTGTGTACTCCTACTTGCTTGGGCCTTAATTTTACCTAAGATATCTACCATACATGGACCTCTCTTCCTTATAATAAATAATATAAATTTACTTCTTGATTAGTATTTTAAAATCACCCCACTTAGTAATAGGAGGAAGCTTATTAATAACCAAGGTATGAACATAACTTTCAAATTAAGTTAAATCATGAATGGTTAATTTTAACCTTGTAAAAGAAATTTGTTTACTCTCATTGATCTAATGTAAACTAAAACATTCTTCTAGTTGGGATAGATAATGATCTAGCCTCTCCATGCTTATATGTTTGTCATATGGCTAAATCTTTATCTTTGCCTCAGCCTTGAAATAAGGTGGATCTTAGTTTGCATGGGGTTTTTATTCCATATTTTCATGATTGGGAGCATCCTCCTTACTTGATTTCAATGTCTCTATAAAAACACCAAGTTTCTCCATGAGAATACCCACAATTGGTTTATAATTCATTTGAACAACCTCAAGTTTACAAATAATATATTAAATATCTTTTCGATTGACATTAGACACAATAGGATTTGGGGCACTTGTATATGTAATAAAAGTTTTTACTAATGTCTCAAAAATATATTTGAAAAATAATTTGAAAATAGGTTTGACAACATGTTATTTTTGTGTATCTAATGTTGTTTGCAACCTACAAATCCATTTTCAATAAACATAGTGATAATGATAAAAGGCATAAATAATGACTTGAATTGGACTCAACATTCTTCAAGTAAAGTAGCTTTGTGTGAATTTCAAAGTAGAATAGAAAGGGACAAAATTATATCTATGTAATGTGTGGATACCATGACATAGATGCAAAAATAACTGAAAACAAAATAATTATTAACACAATCTGTGTTAGGCTCAACTAATAATGTTGGAAAAATAAAATACTTAGTTTGATAGGTCTTTGCACTTGAACCACATTTAAACAAGGCAATTAATAAATGTCTGGATATTTATTTCTTCATAATATGACAATACATTCTTATTTCTCATTTATGTAATCATCTTTTCAATGTATAATCAAAATATGCATAAAGGCCAAAATATGCATTTACAATCATCAAACACAAAAAGGACAAAAGTAACATCAATCTTAATCTTATTTATAGAACATACAAGTGAGATGACTTCTAGTTAAGGATTTTTTATTAGGAATATCCATTAACTAATGCATCATGAGTCTATTATTTTCTCAGACATACCCATTTTATCATTTACTCTTCACACTCTCTCACTATACATTCTTTAGTCTTGGTTATGCCTAGATGCCTTCCTCTTCTTTAATGCTTTCAGTAACACTTCCTTTATCTCTTATATCAACCTATCCAAACTTCATTCAAACCAATCAATATACTTTCAAATTCCTCCATACTCCTTTACACTTCTTACACTTTTGTGCTTCAACATCTATTTGGCCTAATACACATTCTTGAGATTTATTTCTAACCATTCAAAACCTCACTCCTTTAACACCTTCAACACCTCACTCCTAACATACTTCAACTCCCCATTGAGGTCTCTAGACCTCAGTCAACTCCCATTAATAGTTATTTTTCTTTCTAGGCCTATCCCTTAAGGGTGTTAAGCCTCCTAAAATAAATCTTGACAACTAATCTTTGATAGTATCACAAACCTATTCTAGCCTCTAAATCATGTAACACTTAAAATATAATATCATACAAAGTGGGTGAAAAAAGGGATAGAGAGTTTTATAAGGTGTGAAAAAGCCAATTAATTTCCATTCAACCATATAAATATTAACAATTAGTTCAATAAAAAAATATTAGTTCCAAATAAAGTGCCAATATGAAAATACCTCATCTTAACCGAAAACTAGCACTACCAACATGTTTAGGGAGAGAAAATAACATCTAGGACCATGTTATTGGCCTCCAATTAGGCTCGATCTATAAGCTAACCAACCATTCTGGCCTCAACAATGCCCTTCCCAATATAATAAAAATGCATTTTTAGTCTAAGTTCAAACATACATAATAAATAATTTAAGTCATTAATGTAAAATATCATATCCTTCCCCTACCTTCTTAATCCCTCTAATCATGCCTTGAAGCACTCAAGTGGAACCTTGAAGAATAATTCATTGGACAAGTTGTATTCATGGTTCTAACAATTCAATTTTTTGACATTGAATAGGCAACTTCTTGAGATCCAACTACCATTTCTACCTTCGAGATGTCCATGTCATATAGGAAAAATCAAAGGCTTTCCCCTTAGACTTAGAGTTGACTTAGGACCAAAATTTACCTTGCAATTATCTAGTGATATCAACATCAACATGTATGTGAATTATACCTTCTTGGCCATAACTACCTATGGTTACATTTATAAATACATTAGATTAAAAACTAACCCCATGATTATCAATTTAACACAAAATGTGTTTTCATGGTCAAATTAGATATTATTATACAAACCTTGTACACTAGAGTGTGCATTGCCCACCTAACAAGTAACATTCCCAAAAAAATCTTAGATCCTATGATCTTTCTCATAAACAAAGATAGAGTTACTGTCTTCAATAATAGACTAAGGAATTTCCATAAGTAAAATGAACATTCTTTCTACAATTGAATTGCAGTGGAGTAAATGGTTTCAGTCATAGTTGTCATGGCATATAAATAATATAATAATTAACACAGGTGAATTTGAGACATTTGTTGATCTCTCTTTATTATTTAAGCTCCTTCATAGGATTTGTGTTGAGATTTGTCTAAAACTATTCAAAGTTTACTACCCTTCAGTTATAAACTATCTTATTTTTGTCTTCAGTGGTTATGTTGAAGAATTGGTTCAAATTATTCATCACTAGAAAATATACTTAAGAAATTATGGGTGAGACCATGTTGAGAAGCATTTTAGTTTAATAATTTTGTCTAAATTAAAACATCTATATATAGGGGTGGCTCATAATTTAAATGGATTAATGCATCTAGAGCTAGGCATGTTTCATACATCATTAAGTATGATAACTTGTTACAATCTCAAGAAAACATGAACTTATAATATATTTCTAAATTGTCATAACATTTAAGTTTTATAGCTAAATAATTATATTGATTTATCTTAATGAAAAAAAATCATTATGACCAAGTCAAGGAGAAAAATAATGGAGAATTTGGGGCCAGAAAGATAATGTTCTTGTGCCATATGTTCCACAACATATTCTAAAGAGGTGGTAAAAAAATAATAAATGATCAACCATTTATGTACTTTTCTCAAACCCCTTCCATGATGGCATATTATACCTCATTATACATGCACCAAGATGGGACATCTTGGGAGTAGGGATCACTTGTATACTTCCATCAATGACCTTAATTAACTTATTTATAGGAGGTTTGAAGTATGATTTCTAGTACACACACCAAATTGTAATTATAATAGCCATAACTACCTTGTTTCAATAAATTTTTCTTTTCATTTTTGTATCAACGATGCTTTATACATGAACCCTCTCATATTTTTTGATATGCTGACATACAATGTCCATTTCCTTTAGTGACGTAATATTCAACTACATAAAATCATAGTAAATCTCCATTACGTCCATAACAAAATTGAAACATATTATTATGGAGTTATTTTTTATAAAAAATTGCACTACTTAGATGTGTCATAGGGAATTGAACTAATCTTTAACTTTTTAAGATCAATTTTTTTTTAGCTTAGTAATGAAATTATTATCAAGGACATTTTGAAATAGCATTATAGGTGTATTCCTAGTATTTAAGATGTGGATATTCTATAGCAAGAGCAATCCTAGTTTTTAATATGTGGCCTCTTCTTCTACTTTAGGTTGGCTCAGCATCCCACCAAAAAATTATCGATCATGGGTATATTTATGTTAGTTACAAATTCCTATGAAATTGAGTGGTGTTAATAGAAACTAATTTTACCCAAACCTCACATTGAGTTGGTTGATTACCAAGTTTACCTTATGGGGAATACTTCACTTGGAAGTTGAAGGACCCAATTTCTACCCAAATATCCTTGTCAAATCTTGTATTCCTCATAGGAGAATACCATAAGAGCTCCTCAAAGAGCTTTTTCTTATCTTGTCCTACTGATCCCCCAATATTACCTTAGCCTACATCCATAATAAAATGTATACATATCCTTAGGTAATCCCAATAATGATTAAAAGGTAGATGAAGATAGGAAATGAGTTTACTAAAATTGGTTGATTAATCATTTTATCTAGATTATAAATTTTCTAATTAACAAAACATGTTGCATGTTTGTCATTCTTTGCAGTTGTAATAATAAATAAATCATTATTAAAATAATCCTCCTTATATTTCTCAAATATTTTGATTTTATATATATTATGAGGATAGAGGAGATATAGAATAGAATAGAAATTTTCTAATTAACCAACAAGGTGGCTCCTTTTCTACAACCAAACAATGGCACAATTTTATAGTCTATGATATTTATGGCTAATGCAAATTTACTTATATCTGACTAGATAACATCCTTATGGAAGTCACAAGGAGCATCACTTTAGCTACCAATAATCTCCATAATAAAGTTCTAAAACATGAAAAATATATTATTTTTAAGGAGTTGGTTGAGGATAATTTCCATTCTTGGACATGATAATGGAATTTGAACTAGCCTCTAAATTTTGAAGACCAATTTTTTTTCACCTTGGTGGTGTACTTATCATTAAGAAGTGAAATTTTCAACCTTTATATTAATGTGGAAAATGGAAAGAGAAATCCTAGTTGCATTATGCACCCTCTTTTGGTAATTTGGACTATTTTATGCTCCCATGAAATATCCATCATATACATTATTGTTAATCAACAACCTATATTGTTATAATATATCATACCATGAAAGTTATTTTTTTAAAATAATTCATACTTTGTAAAATTGATAGTGTAACTATAAACTACTTGTATCTAGCCCCTCCACATTGAGTGTATTGATGTAGTACTCAAAATCACTACCTTTTAAAGCATGTATTTTTTATGATTTTATTAATGCATTACCATGTACATTGAAATCAAGCCCACAAGAATAATATAAGTCTTTGCCTTGAAGGGTAAATCACCAAATTTTTATCTCATGTTGTAAATATTTGAAAGCCTAGTTCCTCACCAAAACATGATCAAAATATGTTTCAAACTAACATAAATTCTTAAGCTTTAACCTTTTATAGTTTACACACATTTCATATAATTGATCATGTGAATAAATCTAAAATTCAGATGTCTCAAAATGGATACCTAAAGTCTATTCTATATCATCTTGATAGATTAGTCAAATTCATTAGAGGAAATAATCCTAGTAACCTTAGACATGCATCCAAGGGTATCACCACAGTCCAATATATCTCAATTTATCAAAATATAATGGATTCCTTTACCCTAATATTCAAAATATATAACCCTTCCATGTCTCCCTTTATATTGAAAGTATCAAGCTTAGTAACTATATAATAGACTCTAGATACTTTGATAATTTAATGTCTGCTAAAGTTGTTCACACACTTAGGCTTACATGTATAAAGAATTTTGGTTGATGTTTTTTTATGGGGACCAAGATAGTATATTTTATTGGGAAGATTAAATATGCCTAGGTACCTTTGGCTACTTATCTTCAAAAGAGAATCAAAATGACTAACTGCTAATGGTAGACATTCCTATAACTTATTGAATGTTATTGAATAAAATATTTTGTAGAGATGTAGGAGGCAAAATATAAATGGATTGGTTTCAAGCTGTGATTATGATGAAAGGGATAAAAATGACTAAAACCTAAGCTCAAATCACATACATAGTATGAAAATTAGATGATCCTCTTGATGATATTTTATATGAAGAGACATGACACAATAAATATATGATGATGATAGAGGAGACCTAGATATTCCCAAACTCATTGAAGCTTATATCAATAATACATGGGTGGTATAGTTTGATGGTAGCCATTTCCTTATTGGTGTAGGTGCTAGAGTTGTTTTTATTTCCCCTACTAATGAATTATTTCCTTTTTCTTACAAGTTACTATTCTAGTGCACAAACAACATAGTAAAATATGAAGTTTTTCAAGTTTTATATTATATGGGTATAAGGAATATAAGGGTTCAAGGTGATGCTTAACTAATTATCAAACAAGTGTGAAATCAATATCAAGTGAAAAATGACCATTTGAGGAACTTTTGGAACAAACTGTGGGATTGCATTGAAGTTTTCAAGGCCTTCTCTATAGTTGTCCTACCTAGAGAAAATAATTCCAAGGCTGATGCCTTAGATGTATTTACCTCTTTTATAATTCTTCACTTAAGGATTGACGAGTAAAATTACACCATAGAACTTATCTATGGACCAAATGTACCCAATAATTTAGAGCATTGACATGTGTTTAATAATGATGAATAGATCATAAGTTTCCTTGAAAACACTAGTAACTTCAAGAATATATACTTCCAAGGGAGATATATAGTGTATAGAGAATATCATTCTTATGCCAATAAATAAAAAGTTAAAAGTAATGTTGAAGTTAGGGTCATAATTAAAACTAAAGATGAAGTCCAAGATGGAAAAGAGGATGATAGGGATATAGAACTCAAGGGAAATAATATTCTTAAAGGTTTTGTCTCACTTGAAAAATTGCTCTATAATCATGACATGTACTTCAAAAAGAGAATTCAAGAGGAACCAAATGGATATCTCAAATACGAAAAAGTAAACATCAATAGTAAATAAGGATATATATCTATGAACATTGGAAAATGTTGCTATAAATAAGAAAGATAGGGATTTATGAGTCTTTTCAACTTGTACTCCAATATTTTCACTTGGTGATATGCCAACTTGAAGTTTCTTAGACCTAAAGAGATGAGGTTTAATATATCGTTAAGACCTGGTGTTAACTTTTGTAAGAAAAAGAAAAGGCTTTAAAATACCAAGATCATTGGTAAGATCTATGAAGAAATAAAGAATATTTCAAATTTTGTGATCATTTTACCAATGTGTCAATTAATCTGGGTAGCAAATATTATACCTATGAGAAATAAGAGTTGAGAAATTAAAATCCTTCTTGATTTACATAATATAAATTAGACATATGTCAAATAAAACTATCTATTTCATAAAATAGATCAAGTTTTATAAGTATTAGCTTAGTATAAAATGATTCTATGCTTGAAAATTTATTTGGATACAATCATGTAGAAATGATTCCTAAAGGTCAACACAAGATTGTGTTCACAACTTCATGGGGTACCATTTCATATAAGATAATTATTTTTATACTTATGTCTAATGATACCACATTTCATATGGGTATAAACCTATATTTGAGTGACATGAAGAAAAAAATCGCAATGGTATATCTCAAAGATCTCACATTGTTTTCAAAAAAGTGAGAAGATCATTATGAGCACCTGAAGATGGATTTTAAAAGGTGACAAGCTAAAGGAATATCATTGAATCCAAATAATTCCATATTAGAAATTATTGAATATAAGCCATATAATTTTAAATGAAATAAGTAAGATTCATTCTGAAATAGTAAAGGCAATTCAACAACTATCTTTCCTACCAGGAAGGCCTAGAACACACTCCTCAATAAGGTGAATTTATTGCAAATATTTATAACTAATTTTTATGAAATTATAGACACATCTCATACATGATGAGAGGTAATATGTCTTTAAAATTTAGTGGTGATGGTAAAAAATATTTTTATAGATTAAAAATACTATGCTAGTGTGACTAGACTTTAAGAAAGACTTCATTGTGTATAGCTACTATTCTTAACATATGTTGTCAAAAAAAATCATGAAAAATAATGAAGAGGGTATAAAATAATCTATTGAATTCATGAGATATTATTTGAATGTCCACAAGATCAAGTATTCTCCCATCAAAAAATAAGCTTTTGTTAAGGTTAAAGGTATGAAATATTTTAGATTCTACATCTTGAATTCTTACACATAGGTGATGGTACCATACATAATAGTCAAGAATATGTTTACGTAATAATAGATTGGTTCAAAAATGAGTGGATGTATTACCAAAGTGCAAGAATATGACTTAAAAATCAAGTCCACTAAGTGAGACAAAGGTAGAGGTTTATGTCAACTAATTGTAAAGGGAGTCAATGATTAGAAGAAGGCTGGACAAAAGGCCTTACCAAAGAATATTTTAAAGACATTTCAATGGTATTATTTAATGTCTCTATTGATGAATGTTACTAAAATATTTCCTTATTCTTGACCCATGGAGAGTGCCCAAGGCATCTAAATGTTAAAGATAAAAGAGAGGTTAAATTGAGAGCTGATAGGTATGTAATCTATGATAATACTCGTTTTAAGAAAGGTTTATATGTTTTCTTGTTGAGATGTGTTGATAAGGAACAACATAAGAGATTACTAGAATATTTCAATAATTAGGGATGTGTTGGTCACTTTTATTTTCTTGACATGACATTTAATAATCTAAGAGCTCACCAATACTAGCCTATAATTCAAAAACTCTCAAGAATAGGACTCAATGTGTAAATTATGATATAATTTTGTTGGAAGAATGAAACTTTCCACACTTCCCTTCAAACTTGTAGTAATATAATATCCATTTTAATAATGGGGTTTAAATTTCATCAGTACATTAAATATACATTCCAATGTAAGTCACACTCATGTCCTCAACACAATGGACTATTTCACAAAGTTTTTTGAGGTTATTCCTATAAAGAAGACTACATTTGAAGAGATGCAATTTCATTAAAGAGAACATTCTATTTAGATTTTGAGTACAATTTTTTTATATAAATAATGCTTCACATTTATCTTCTTTTGAACTTATGGTTTCGTAATATGGTTATGTGATATCCTTATTTCACTCTTCATATTACCACCCCTAAGGAAATGATAAAGTAAAATGAAGTAAAAATAATGTTGTTACTATCATCCAAAAAATAATGAATGAAAATTAAAATAATTGTGTTTAGTCTATTCCTATAAAAAATACTACATATAAAGATATGTAATTTCATTAAAGAGAACATTCTATATAGATTTTGAGTACCAAAATTTTTGATAAACAATGCTTCCAATTTATCTTATTTCAAACTTATGGTTTCCTACTATGGTTATGTAATATAATTATTTCACTCTTTAGATTACTACCACCAAGTAAATTATAAATTAAAATAAAGTAATATCAATGTTGTTACCATCATCTGAAAACTAATGGATGAAAATTAAAATAATTGGAATAAAAGGTTAGATGATACATTGTGAGAAAACTGCACCACTTTGAAAAGAGTCGTTGGCATTTCACCATTTAAGTATTTTATGGTATAGATGTTGTAGTTCCCATTTATTTGGAGTTATTTATTTTTTAATTGGTGATAGTTATATAAGACAAGAATTTAATAACTACTCTAGATAAAATAATCATGTACTTAATAAAGTTGGAGGAAGAGAGAATTGTGGTTGTATATTGGATCCTAGAATCCCAAAACAAAGTGAAGAATCTCTTTGATAAGAAGGATAGAGAAATAGACTTTTAGATTATTGAATTGGTTATCCTTTAGGATAAGAGTGGAAAATTTTACTTCCTATGGATGGGCTTTTCCAAATTCTATCCTTTTTGTAGAGATGATACATATTATTTGTCTTATGGATACAGAACTCATCTCCCATTTCCTTGTAGTGGGAAATATCTTTAAAAGTTAAAGTAATGAGAGTAGGTTGTGGTTTAGTTCATAGTAGGGTTCCTAGTGAATGGATGCCTTTGGCCATGCAACCAAAGTCATACAACTCAAAACAACATACAATCTATGTTTATTCAATGAAATAATGCCTTAATGACATCTACATTCACAGGGACTCTCTACAACTACTCTATCCATGTTTGACTCTAAATATAAGACTTTAATTCTCTATTATAGTGGCTCTATAACAAAGAGGGTATCTAATTAATCATAAACTCTAATTATGTGATGCTTAATTAGGGTGCACACATACAAAATACCAATTTAGAATTCTATTTGTAGACATTTAGCACAAATAATACACTATATTTTCTGATTTAAAGACATTACAATGTTTAAACCAATAGAAAAACTATAAATTATATGCATCAAACGTTTTAGAGTGTAAACATGGAGAAAATGATAACCAATGTAGTCTAATATCTGACTGGTTCATTTATAATTGATTGCTTTTCTATTTTTTCTTGTAATTATCTTTTTTCCCTTTTTGCATCGCATTTTTATCCTCCTCTCTTATCCCCACTTCATGATATTATTTCCTTGACCCATTATGATACATACCATGTCTCTTCACATTCCTGTAAGTCCATAAAACACTCTAATCCCATGCAGTTTTTTTTTAAACCATTACATGTTGTTACCTATTCTATGTGTATTTTGTTATTGTTGATTCATTATTTAAATGTTGTTCCCAACTATTTATTTTTTATTTTTATTTATTTTATGGTTGATGAAAGATTGTTTGAACCCTTAGATGATCCTCCTTCAGACACTCAAGGTTTTTAAAATGTGAAATCCTAATCACACGGATGAAATAAGTGGTAAAACAACTCTTTTGACCATGAAGCATAATGACCATGGCATTTTCTTGTAACACACTAAGTAATTATAGTTTTTTTCAATCTTTATCTTTCACTTATAGCTCCTCCTTTTTGGTTTTAATTATATCCTCTTCTTATTATCTCTCATTAATCCTCTTTTATGAATCTAGACCCACCATAGTCTATCCTCCTCTACTAAAGGTTTATCCTATTTTCTCTCAATATTCATGTGGGATAAAACACACCCTCATCTAGCCACATCCACCCAAATTATCCTTCTATCATATTTATTTCTCTTAGGGGATGAAACACACCATTGAATGACCACCTCCTCCTAAAGTCTTATTAGCTTTATTTACTCACTATCCAACCTATTATTGGATCCTTCATTCTTCACTCTTAGCTATTTATAACTCTTCTTCTCTCATGGTTGTCATCTCATCTCTTTCCACCATATTTATTATGCCTTATTCATTTATAAGATTCTTCTTCTTCCTTCACATATTATTCACATGCTCTAATTGATATGCAAATCAATTGTTCATCCTCTCTTTTTTGAGTGCATAAATTTGCACATCTTGTTTCACCTCTTTTCCTTGGAAGGCCTCTATTAATGTCTCCTTTATCTCTATCTCTTCACTTTCACATAAAATATAGTCCCCATATGTGCTTCATCGATCTTCACAATTTCATTGGTTGATATAATAATAGCTTTGGATTCTTTTCATCTTCTTCATTTTTATTAGTTGATTCAGGAACTAATTACTCTTCTTCATTTCTCATCCTCTTTATATCACCTCTAGGATGATTTATTTATCAACGTTTATCCTCTTCCATGACATATTCAAATAACTTTTCAATCTCTTTATCTTTATAGGGACAATGCATACCTTCACTCATAATAGTTTCTTCTCCAATACCTATGTGGGATGCTACCACATATGCAACATCACTTCTATTATTCATTATTCTTGGTAGAAACAAGTCCACCATCTCTATCTCTATCTTTTTTAGAACTTCACATTGAATAAACAAATTAATGGAATCAATAGTTCTCACAAATACTTTTTTCAACTCTTCATCATTCCTCAAAGGTATACCCAATGCTTCTCTAATTTTAACATTTTCCTCACAAATTTATCTCTCATGATGGACTCCCAAAGGCCCATTCTCAAAAACCTCCATGGTTTTCCTCTCCTTATTCTTCTTTCTATTTCCTTCTTCTTCAGATGGTTGGTCTTCAACCATAATCTCCTTATGTGCATTAACTTACATATCAACAATCTCTATTATTTTCTTCATGGAAATATGCAACTCCTTATGGTTTCCTTATTCATTCACATCTATTAATTCCTTCAAGGAAACATGTATCATTCTTTGGTTTTTCTCAACCCTTATTCCTTCCAAACTAGAAAAGAAAAATGCATTGCCTACTAAGGAAAATTTTGAATTTTCCCACTTATGGGATATCATAAACTCAATCCCATCATCAAACAATGGGTCTCCTTATTCTAGTTCAACAAATATCACATTTATATCCTCTTGCATGATGATTCCATCCTTTATGTACTATGCAAAAACCTCTTTCTATTTGTTATTTTGAAAATAAGATTTGAGTTTCTCACATGGAAACCTCACTCTCTTGTTTCCTTTCAAGACAAACTTATTCTCCTCACTTTTATCTTTCTCTTTGCTACTTATCAAAGTAAACTTGAACTACTCACATGAAAACTTCCTTCTCGTATTAAATTTTATGTAAATGTTATTTTTATTCTCTTTTGTCTCAAACTACAAGACATGAATCGTATCAAATCATTCCACTTTAATTTTTGAGTGCACAATATTACCCATAAAGTTATAAACAATATGTTCCCAACTTCTTACCTTATTATTTCCTCTCCCTTATCTCCTCTCTAGGAGATCTCTCCAATACACAACTGTAACTCCACATAATATATTTTTGTAATCTATACCCTCATGGGGTTTTAAATACACTTTTCTTAAAAATACATTTATAAATCCATTATCCAATTCATGAGCACATTTGGGCTCTCTTTAACAAAAAAAATATTAATAGTGGGCTTACCTCTTTTCTTCAGCTTGACCTTTATCAATCTTTTTCTTCTATTGGGATATTTTTCTGGACCTGGTTGGTCTCTCTCCAAAGCATCTAACCTTTATTGTAGGGACAATAACCTTATCATCATTTCTTCTTCATCCTCTATACTCACAGATGAAACATATTCACTTTTTTCACCTTCTATCATGTCCAATATTTCTTGGACTCCCTTCAATATATCAACCAAGTCTTTTACCTCTAGTGCCCTTATTCCTTTATGTCCCATATCTTCCTCAAAATGAAGGCCTATATTTCAAAAATAGACTCAAAAAATAGTATATCTCACTTCTTCAACACTTGCATAACTTCTTTCACACCTGCAATAAACTTCTCCTCTCTCTAATGCAAGCTCCTTTTTCACACGTTACTTTTCATAGCTTGTAATTGACTCATACAAGAGCCTCACACACCCAACTCAAAAAGGAAAGTTCTTGATGTGATACCAAATGGTGAAATCATAGAGAGTATATATAATTAAGGATAACCTTTAATTATGTGATGCCTAGTTTTAGCACACACACACATAAAGAGCAACTTAAATTTCTATTTACAGACATTTACCATAAAGAGTACACTATATTCCTTGATTTAAAGACATTAAAATTTTTAAAATAATAAACGCATTATCAAATATGCGCCCTACATGTTTTGGAGATAAAACATTGAGGAAAACATCACCAACATAGTCCAACATCTGACTGGTTCCTCTATATCTTATTACTTTTCTATTTATTTTCTTATAGCTCCTATTTTCCCCCTTTTGCATCATGTTTTTATCCTCCTCTCTTCTCCCCACTTCATGATATTATTTACATTACCCTTTATAACATGTACCATGTCTCTTCACATTCATTTCAATCCATAAAACTTTCCAAACCCATGCATTTTTCTTCAAAAATTATTAATTTTCATTTGTTGTTGTGTTGTTTCTGTTACTATCAATTCATCATCAAATTTTTATTTCCAGTTGTTTATTTTTTAATTTTTTAGGTTGGTGAAATATTATTCAAACCCTTGAATTCTCTTATATCATGCAAACTTTTCAACTTCTCTCTGATACCTCTCTTTTTGACCTCTATTTTTGCCCTTGTTAGGTTTGTAGCTTCTCTACTTTGATGTCGGATCTTGATTTGTAAGTTTAAATCTCTAGGTGTTTCCTCAATCCTTCCAATGCCAACCTATTGATAATTTAATGTTGACCTTTCTAATTTGACACATGTTTTATATCTTGAACTCTCATATATCCCACCTAAAAAATTCCTTTAGCAGTATTATGAATTCACTTTATTAATTTTTACCACTTTTCCCTTTTTGAAACTTTTCTTGTAATTGCTTATGATTCTCAAAAGATATTTTTGTAACAATGTCTACACAATTGGGTTAACTATTTGATGGTGACCACTCGGTAAATGTTCTCTTCTAGAGTTTTCCAATGAGACCTTAAATGCCTAAATTGGTGCTTTAACATGAAATCTGTGACCATTCAAATATCTTCATGTTATTCCATTATTGTGACCAAATTTTAAATTGTGATCATAGGTTGCATGTGATTGTGCCAAGTGCCAAGATCCTGTATCTCCTGGATAATAGGCTCTAAAGCCTTTTTCATGGTCTTCAAAGACTTCATGGACCCATAGATTTATTAAATCCATTTTATGGTCCCTCATGCCTTTTCCCCTTTTCATCACTGTCTCTATTTATTTTTATGGACCCATTAATCAATTAAATTCATTTAAGGATTGTAATAAATTTGCAATACACTATGGTTATTACTATATCTTATGACCCTCAATGATTATGGCACATGTTGTAATTTGGGTTCTTAGAGTCATATGATTATTTTGTGGATTGTTGCAAACCCATTGGAGTTATAAACTCAAATTTGAAATTGGTCACACGTCTGCCCATGGTACATATCATGAATTAGACTTATGAACACACCAAGGCCTCATGACTAATTGTGACAATGACACCAGACCTCCATGGTCTTTATGAACTTTCATGGTCTTGTGTATGAATCCCAAGGGTCTTTTGGACCTATTAGACTTTATAAACCAATGTATATTTTATCAAGTCTAGAAAGAAGCCTTAATTACAAAAAAGTATATATGTAGACTTATAAACTTAGGGAAATAATGTGGACCGTGATACATATATATAATCCCAAGGGTCTTGTGGACCTATTAGACTTTGTAAACCAATGTATATTTTATCGAGTTTATAAAGAAGCCTTAATTACAAAAAAGAATAAATGTAGACTTATAAACTTAGGGAAATAATGTGGACTTAGAAACTTAAGAAATAATGTACACTTGGCCTCCAACATTGAAACTTAAAGTTGTGAGGGAAAAAATATGAGACCACCAATACAAATAAACTTAGAATTGAGACATTGGAATGTGACCATGTGACCTTGAGTGTGATCCATGTGATCCTTGGGACCTCAAAAACTACTGCAAATCCATGAACCAAAATTAGATCTCAGGATGTGACCATAGAACCCTATTGATTTGATAACTTTGCATTAAAAATATTTTTTGAAACTACACCAACTTGTAACTATTTTTAGTGATGTAGGATTACCCTTACACCTTGGATGCTCTTGCATAGAACACTTTAGGTAGTTAAAAAATTTAATCTTGCTCACATAGATGAAATAAATGGAAAAAATACTCTTTTAACCACTAAGATTGATGATTATGGTATTCCCTTCTAGCACACCAAATATTTCATCTATTTTTCTCTCTCTTACACTTCCAATTTGTGGGCTTATAATCCATCCTCTTTTACTAATATTCACTTTCTTCCCTTATGTGGAAATGGATTGACCATAGTTCCACCACATCCACAAATTATTTATTTATTCTTAACCACTATTTGGGCATATTTTGTCTACTTACACTAAATGATTTAATCCCCATCTTCATGTGGGATCGATCTCATCTTTATCCAACCATGTCTACAAATATTTTCTTTCTTGGATCATATTTTTTCTAGTGGGCTTGAAACCATGGCTATCTTTTGACCACCTACATCTAAATACTTCTTGTCTTTATCCATTCACTATCTAACCTACTATTAGATTCTTCCTTATATCACACTTCTCTATTTTCAGCTCTTCTTTTCTAATAGATGTCATCTCATCCTTTGATTTCCTTTGTGACATCACCATTATGCTTGTAACTCTTTTATTCATTATAGTCCTCAAATATACTACTTATTTCTCTATTTTTTCACATGATCTAGTTGAAGTAAAAATTAGTTTTTCCTCTTCACATTCTTAAGTGAATAATTTTGCACTTATGGCATCACCTCTTCACCTTGAAAGCCTTTTTGAATGCTTTATTTCTATTCATTTTTGCATGTCAACACAGACCATAGCCACAAATTAGCTTAATAACATGAGAATTTATAGCGCCCATAGGTGCTCCATCCTTATTCATGTTATAATCTTGATTTCCTCCAAGATCAGGCTTATCAAAACCTTTATCATTTTGCCTAATTATCATAACAATGATTAGTTTTTCTAATGACAACACCTCTTTCTATTTTTCTTTGTTTCTTATCCTATTTTCATTAGCACAATGTTGATTTCATTCTCCCTCTTTCTCTTCTTTTTCTTCTATGTCATGATAATGACATTTTTCACTTATCCAATCTCCTTTGTGATTCTTCTCTCCCACATCAAATTTATTTAAGTGAAATATCTCTTTTTCCACTTCTTCATGTTGTCTCTTATGCATATGAGCACATTGAATCAAACTAAAATTTATCCTCTTCTTTGCTATCTTCATCATTATTAGACATACACTCAAATCACCCACATTAAGGGAATCAATAGATCCTACAAATATAGTTTTATCACTTATTCATGCCTGGAAGACACATTGTCTAACTCTTCTCTATTGCTCACACTTTCCTTTTGGATTTCATTCACATGATGGACTTCCAAAGATCCATTATCAAAAATATCTAATACTATTTTTACATCATTCTTCAAACTATTTTATTCCTCTATAGTGGTCTTCAACTACACACTCCTTATGTGCATTCACTTGCACTTCCTTTACCTTTATTATTTTATTCATAAAAAACCTGAGCTTCTTCTTTATAAAAGAGAAATATCAATTTTATTACATTTATCCTTTAATGATGACAACCTCTTCCCAGTTAAAGGATTCTATAATTTCTTTCCCATCATCAAATAATGGGTTACTTATTTTTGTGAATAATTTATTACTTCCAAATCCTCTTCCATGAATATTTCTTCCTTTAAGGGCTACTCAAAAATTTCTCTTTGATGCTCTTGAAAACATACTTGGAATTCTCACTTGTAGATCTCATTTTTTGAATTATTTTCAAAGAAACCTTATTCTATTCACTCACATCTTTGAGCTACTCATTTGGAAACATCATTTTCCAATTACCTAAAGGCAATATTCTTCACTTCTATCTCAAGTCTCAATGTTTGGAGCTTCTTCCTCCATTCTCTCTACAATTTTGTATGCACAACATGATCCATAAAATTAGAAACCATATTTTTTAAACAACTCAGCTTCTTCTTTCCTTTCTCTTGGCTCTTATTTTGGAGGTCTCTCTAATACAAAATTTCATGTAAACATGACTTCTGTCATATAATTTTTAACCTCACATGATCTACAATGTTTTCATCTTCAGAGAAATTCTAACTCAAAAAGCCATTTCATGAGCTTCACTAGGTCTCTTTACTATAAAACAAAACAATATTTCAAGTGGACTTAACTCTTTCTTTCACCTTCACCTTTGTTGGTCTATTTATTTTGTTTGTGACAATCTTACCCTCTGTCAAATGTAGGCTTATGTTTCACAACTTGGTACCAATATAAGCAATGATTATTTTTTAAAACCTTTAATAAATCCATTTCCCACAACTCTCTCCTCTTAAAATAATTTCTCTTACCTGTAACAAATATGAGATTATTATTCACAACTTGTAGTTAACTAAAAGAAAAGAGTCTCACAATTTTCTCACATTTAAAACAAACTCATGTGACTATTTTGAGACAACCTAGTACAATTCATGGTAAGGATTCATAATGAAGGTGTTCCCTTGGCCATGCAGTCAAAGTCACATAATGTAAAACAATATGTAATCTCTATTTATTTAATGAAATAAAACCTTAATAACATCTTCATGCATAGTGACTATTTGCACCTAATCTATCCCCAGCTATCTCTAACTTTGAGCCTCTATGGGCTTTAAATTCACTACCTGTTATATACTATATAATTCTTCTCTTTTTGATCTCTATTATGGCCCTTTTATGATCTGTAACCCTTCTATTTTAATCTTCGTTCTCTACTTGTAAGCTTAAAGCTCTACTTTTTACTAAGATCTTCCTTCATCAACCCTTTTAATATTGACCTCCTGATCTTTTGATGTTAACCTTTCCAATGTGACCCTTAGTTGATTTATTTATGTCCCATATATACTACCTATAAATCACATTTAATGATTTCATGATATCCTTTCACCACTTTTATCACTTTTTACTTTCTTTAACTTTCCTTATAATTGTCAATGATTGTTAGAATATATTTTTGTAATATTTACTACATGGTCATGTTAAATTTTGTGTGACCACTAACTATAATTTCTCTTTTATAGCTTTCTAATGAGACCTTAAACACCTAAATTGGTGATTTGATGTGAAATTTGTGACCATCCAAAGATCTATATGTTTTTCTTTCATCGTTGTGACCAAATCTAAAACTATGATTGTAGGCTCCACATGAAAAGTGCCATGTGTCAAGATCATGGGTACCTACATAACCAGTTCCTAAGACTTTCTCATGGTCTTCAAAGTATCTATGAACTCTTAGATTTATTAAATTCACCTTATGGTCCCTCATGCTTTACTACTTTTCATTGTGGCCTCTCTTTATTTTTGCTAACCTGTGAATCATTTAAATCCATTGAAAGATTCTAATACATTCATGTTATACTTTGGCTAGTAATATATCTTGTGACCCTCATGATTAGGACACATGTTGAAATCTCAGGGTCCCAAATTCATGTAATTTCTATATGAATTGTCGTAGACCCATTTGAGTTATGAACTCTAATTTGAAACTGGTCATGTACCCATGACCCTGCCATGAATTAGAATTACAAAAAAGATAAGGCCTAAATGAATAATTATGAATATAATTTATTTTTATCTATACCCATTAGACATTATAAACTAGTGCATATCTTATAGGGTTTAGAAAGAGTGTTTAGTTATGAACAAGAATGTAGAAAATATAAATTCCCCTGTGGACTTAAAAACTTAGTAATATAATGTGGCCACTGACACAAATATCAAATAGTCCCTATGTAATAAATAACTTATAAAATTATGTGTGTGTAGCTCCCAACAACATAACTTATAGTTGTGAGCGAATATACATGTGACCACCAATACAAACCAACTTGGATTTGATGCAATCGATGTGATCCATATGATTTTAGAAAACTATTGTAACTCCAACTAAACCAAAATTGGATATTTTATGAACCAAAAACCATTTTAAACTAATAAATATTCCCTAATAATTTTAATTGAAATTATGCCAACTCCTACCTTTTTTTCAATTCAAGATTGCTCGTACACCTAGGATGTTCTTACATCAAGTTTTTCCCCACATGTATATAAGTGAGTTAGGATTTTGGTTTGTTTCTATTTTTTGTTTTTATTTTATCACTCTTTACTCATTTCATTATGTTAAATTCCTTGTGGAATCACTTATTACTCTATATTCCAATGGATAAGGCACGATTTTAGAACTATGTGATTCTAGAGTTTGACCTATATCGTTTCCAATTAAGGCTTTTCCTTAATGGCACTAATCTAGAACCATATCATTACCATTAGGTATTTTCCATTATTTTAACCTTATTCAAATATTATTAATCACCCAAAACACTAATATTCAAATCCCCTCAATGCATAGAGCATTTTATTGCAATTATCTAAAAATTTAATCTAGTTTCAAGCATTTTAGTGTATTTTAGGTTTTTGGTGTGTTTCAAGCACTTTAAATATTAAATTAGACTACATATCCTCTTAGGATAGTTTCAAGGGGTGGATATAATAAATTTATGAACATGATAGCGTATTATTTACATTCACCTAAAAAAAATATTCATTCTGACTATGCCTATCAAAACCTCATAAGCTTAAGGAAGTTGCCTTCTGCATAATTAAGCCTCTAAAAAATGAAACACAAACACATGAGATTTAAATCCATGTCCACTTTGGAGATAAGAATACTATAATTTGGTGATTCAAGGAGTGGTCATATATATTTGGAAGAGTATTAGAATAAAATGAAAAAATATAAATGTTCGATCATTGGTTAACACATATATGATAGTGGGATTTTGCAAGCTATTAGTTTCTTAACTTCAGTGTAGTGTATAAAATCGGTCTTCACATATGCAAAATTTTAAAAACCCAATCATCAGAGAAGACTATAAAACACAAGGTTTATAAATTTCTAAACTTGGTGGTCATTCTTTGAATGTCACCTTTGGGATTCCTTCCCAACAAACATTTCTTCTATTCTTACATTCACTCTTCACTTCTTCAATTTTTACTCATTTAATTGTATTGAAAATTAAAAAAAGGTAAAACATTAATAACCATAGAATATTAAAAAATTACAAAGGGAAAATAGATTATGCTTTAATTGTTAATACTTTCCTTGAGAAAGATGCCCACTTTCAGGGTTCACTCCCTCTGTAGTTTACACAACAATACTTTGTTCTTCCTCCTTGATTTATTTAATTTAAATTTTTTGAACTTAGTTATAACACTAAATATACTATCATATTTCAAAATCATTGTAGTTGAAATTCAAGTTCATAACCTTTGTCATTTCATTAATAGTTTTGCATAAGTTGAGATTTTTTTTATCGAGTTTGCAAAGAGCACTCTATATGTTGCTTAGCTTGTTCATTGTATTTAGCTCTCTTGAAATGCATTCTGAGAGTAGTAATTTCTCATCAAAATGAGACATAGCTTGATTTAGGAGGATTCGGTTCATTATATCTTACTGAATATTACCATTATTTCACATCTAAGCTTGTGTTAACATCAATAATGTTGGGAGTAGGTTCCATAGCTACATGTAAATTTGTTATATCCAATTCAAATTATGCATTAACACATAGTTATTATAGTTTTAATATTATATCACTAAACTCATTTGTAATTATATCTAGTGATGTCATCACACTCTTTGGGGTATGCGCATAGAGTTGGTGGATAATTTCATGGACACTTCTCATAATGTGATTACATTATTTAATAATTTTAGTGTGTTATTTAAACAACATGATCACATTATTTAAATTATGGCTCGGTAATTACTTGAAATAATGTGATTATGATATTAAATAACATGATCATATTATTTTAAATAGATAATGTCATTGTGTTAATAATGTGATTGTGTTCCTTGTGTCACCCAAAAAAAATTAAACCAAACACAAAAATTACTCATTTTCATTCATGATCTATCTTTTCCCTCATTCTCTTCCACTTTACGATCATGTTTTTCCCTAGTGAGGCCAAACCTTACCCTAATTCATCCCAAGAAGCTGATAATTGATGATGTTACCATGTAGAAGAGGTAAGTGTTAAACATCTATTCATTGTTTATTAATTTTAGTAACTTTTTTTATTTTCATTATTTAATTGATAATTTATTTATTTTTAATATCCCATCCTACTAACTATATTATGACTTTGTCCTCTATAACATTTTGAACTATTTTAATTTTAGTGAGTTTCAAGGCCAAGGGAAAGGTTTTGTATAAGATCTACCAGGTGCACATCATGTGCCTAATCAGCCTACAAAGATCCATATCCAAAATCCACTTGAACCCAAAATATCCTCAATAGTTCAATAGTTCATAGAGATTAACACTCTACATATACTTAGTTCATTCACTGATACACTCATTCAACATATGAGTAGGCTCTATGAGACTGACGATATAGACACACCACCTAATGTGCATACTTAACCCTACCCTTGCAGATCTTGTGGAGCTATATGCATTGGACCTTATGATGATGATGATGTTAGTGGTTTAGATGGCTTGATAACATACTTAAGAGTGATGAGTTTTTGGCATGTATATTTGGTGTTTATATATCATCCACTACACAAATACAAGTATATTTTATATAAATGTCATGTTAAATCTATGTTATAATTGTAAATTTGATTTAGCTAAAAATTAATTTACATAGAAATTGAATAATACATATGTTATTTTTTATGTCCCAAGAGGTGAGGGTGCCTTCATCATCACAGTCAACATTTGTAATATTTGATTTGAAGAAGCCATTGTTTACATTTTTAGATCTAGCTACTAGCCCATCCACTACTGCATTTATCTATGACACCTTTTACTTATATAGAGGTAAAATTTTGAGTTAATCTTATGATCTATGTAAATTTAGTCTATGTATATGTACCTTCTAAGTTTAAGTTAAATTTATTTATAAATTATTTTAAAATTCAAGTAAAGTGTTATGAAATACACTCTTGGTTTCATAAAGGAGAAAAACTTGCCACATATATCTTTGATACTTTATAGAAAAGTAAGTAAGACCTTGTTTACATCATGTTGGTGACTCAAGTAGGCACTTCTCCATCATTGTGAGCAAAGACAAACATATGCATTACTACTACAATGTCATCTACACAAGAACTGGTAGAGGTATATCTTAACTTGTAATTTTAAATTGTAAAAATAGACTTTTTTAAATAATTTTACTACATACTTGGGGTAAATATAAATTATGTGAATATTTTATGTATGCTAGGTTGTCGCATGATATCTGATAGTCCTATTCAAATGATTAGTAGGGAAATTTATCATGTTTTTTACCTATTTCAAACACCTATTCAAACATTTGAGCCTGATAGTGACTTATTGGAGCATAAAAAAAAATTGATCCTAACCATGAGCTTGCAGTAAGTGCATGTTTAAATTATTTTTTATTCTAATTTAAAATTAATTTCTCAACAAGTGGTTTAATGTATTTTATGTTAATTTTGAAATAATAATTGTATTTGAATAGGTTCAATTGTAGTGAGCTATGAGTGTAGGACCCATAGTCAAACCTTGGAATAATCCAAGGCATTAGAGAGATCTCTATCTACCAACAAGATATCCTAGAGAGAGTCTTCTTCAAGGAAGGCAAAGAGAGGGAGGATATTTTATGATTAGGATGTCCTACATGAGAAGTGATTTTTTGTATGCCTATATTTCAACATACATATTTCTAGAATTATATATGTGTATATGGCATTCACCTAACATTATATACTATGTTGGTATATGTTGTAATTTTATGTATGCCTATCATGGCAATCTATGTATATTATTGACATTGTACATGTGCCTATATGATTTTTTTGGATTTTTCATCTAAATTATGTTAATATATCTAATTTATATTTAGTTTTAATTTTAAAATATTATTGTATAGTGTTGTTTTGATCTTCTAAATATTATCTATCAGATCTCATATTTAATGTTGTACACAAATGATGATTAAAAAAATGTTCTTTTAAATGCTATAAATATATGATCTTCCATATTTTTTAAATTAAAGTTTTTATTTGATTGTGTGTAGTGGAAATAACTAATGACACTCTTATCTATTTTTCATTTGTCATCACCCATTTACAACTTTTCACTTGATCATTAAAATGCAATTTGATATCACTTAAGGCCCATACCCAGTCATGTTCATACTTGTATAATGCAGAGATTAAATTATACCTAACCTTGAATATAATCTCTTTATTATGATAAAAGTAAACCAAAATTACTTGAAATATAATATTCACTCATGAGACAATATCTTTGGCCAAAACCCTTTATAATCCCTAATACCTCCTAATGCATAGTTTACTCTTCCATGTTTAATAATTCTGTGAAAGTTTTATTCATATGTTATAATATCATGAAGAATTAAAACCTATATTATCTACTCTTCTAAAATCTATTCAAAATCCACTCTCAAATAATCTTCTTTTAAACTAATCAATTTCTCATTAGGTTTGCTCTTAATTAGTCACTAATCTTTTATATCTTCTCTCCTTCCTTTGAATAATTATTCTTTAAGACAATTTCTATAGGTCTTAGTAAAAATTTAGGATTTATGTAGGTTTCAAAACTTAAAATAAATCAACCAAGTATATGTCTTTAAGATATTGAGCTTTCATTCTCAAATTCTATCTTTTTAAGTTTCTAGGTCTCTAGACCTAGTTGTTGTTCCAATAGGTCAATTTATGAAAATAGATTTATAGCTCTTAAAAATTATATTTATAGTATTATTTTTTAAATTATAACACTTTCAAAACCTTACCCAAATTTATATAACTCAAATCAACCAAAAAATTGTCTTATCTTATGCACAACTTTCTCAAAAAAGGTCTTCTATTGTTATACAAACAAATAGTCCTATGTACCTACAATTCAAAACCTCTTATCAACCTAGTGATATTTGTACTAATTTATTAGATCCATTCCCCATATTATTATAAATTTTTATACCTTATTTTTTAATTTTATGATTTTTAGAGTGTTTTACTCATGAAACCCATACTTCGGATTTACTCAAAAAATTTGCAAGATGAGAGCTAATTATTGGTAGTTCATAGAGGTCATTGGGATTTTATATGATATAAATAATGTATATAGGTATTAAATAACCTATTAAACTATTAAAATACTCCAATTGATTCATATAACAATTTTCACATGTAAAGAAGCCTCTAAAATTGATTGTAATAGTAAAAATATAGAATTCCTAAGGGTTTCATGAATATAACTGAGATTTAAGCTTGAATTCCATATGAAATAATTATAATCATATTATAAAAGTATAATACAATGGAAAACATGTAATAATACTAAAAAATATTTATTATGTAGAATGAGAAAACATTTACACAGTCTTCCTTCATTGAGACAGACCTACAACATATGTTCTAACCTCTTCAAAAAAGATATTTTTGGTCTTTTTAAGATCTTCGGTTGGTATTGTATAATTCATCCTCTTTAGGAGTGATTATTATCACTTTTTTACATTCTAAACTAGGATTTGTAGTTTACTAAAATTAATCATATTCTCTCTTACTTGTTCAAATTAAACTTACTAAACTAACCTAGTTTATAGGTCTTAATAATTACCTAGGAATATTGTCAACATATATACTACATGTATTTGGTGATGCTCATGCATCACCTTTACCATCCTCCAACCTACCCCTTTTGTCATTCACTCTTCACCTCTTTCACTATACATTCCTTAGGCTTGGCTATGCCTATATTCCTTCCTCTTCTTTAATAATTTCAATAACACTTCCTCTAGATCTTACATCCACCTATCCAACCTTAATTCAATCCACTCAATCTACTTTCAAATGCCTCCACACTACTTTACACTTTATTTCACTTTTGACCCTTAAGGGATATTTGACTTGATGGCCTAATACACATTCTTGAGACTAGTTTCTGACCTTTCAACACCTCACTCCTTCATTATCTTTAACACCTTACTCATGATGTACTTCAACTCCCTATTAAGGTCTCTAGACCAAATTCAATTCCCATTAATAGTTCCATTTCTTTATAGGCCTATCCCTTAAGGGTGTTAGGCCTCTTACAACTAATATTTAATAGTTGATTTTTGATAATATCACAAACCTATTCTATCCTCTAAATCACCTTGAACACTTAAAATACAATTTCATGCAAAACTAGGTGATAAAAGTGAGAGAGAGAGTGTTGCAAGAGGTGAAAAAAATTAATTTCCATTCAATCATACAAAGATTAATAATAAGTTTAAGAAAAAAATATTAGTTCCAAATAAAGTGCCAATATGTAAATACCTCATATAAACCAAAAAATAGTACTACCAACATGTTATATGGGTTAGATAACATCTAGGACCATGTTATTGGCCTCCCATTGGCTCGATTGATAAGCTAACCACCCATTATGACATCAAGAATTCCCTTCCCAATATAATAAAAATGCAGTTTTTAGTCTAAGTTCAGACATACATAAAATAAACTTGTAATTCATTTATGTGAACTATCATATCCTTCCCATACCTCTTTAATCCCTCTAATCACACCTTGAATCACTTAGGTAGCACCTTCAAGAATAATTTGTGGACAAATTATAGTGATGGGTCCAAAAATATAACTTTTAAACATTGAATAGGCAACTTCATGAGCTCCAACTTTCATTTCTGCCTCTAAGACCTACATGTCATATAGGCCAAGTTAAAGTCTTTCCCCTTATACTCAAGGTTGAATTAGGACCAAAATTGACCTAGTAATTATCTGGTGATTAATATCAAAATGTATCTGAGTTATACCTTCTTTGCCACAACTACCTGGTGGTTGCATTTATAAATAATTAAATTAAAAATAACCCATGATTATCACTTCAACATAATTTTTTTTATCATAATCAAAATAGATATTAGTGTATAACCCTTGTACACTAGAGTGTACATTGCCCACCTGACAATTAATATTCCCCCAAAAATCTTAGATCCCATGATCTTGCTCATAAACAAAGATAAACTTACTATCTTCAACAAAAGACTAAGGAATTTTTTAAAGTAAAATGAACTTTATTTCTACAATTAAATTTCAGTGTAGTAAATGGTTTCATTCATAGTTGTCATGTCATATAACCAATAGAATAATTAACACAAGTAAATGTGAAACATTTGTTCATATCCCTTCAATATTTAAGCTCCTTCACAGGATTTATGTCGATATTTGTCTAAAACCATTCAAAGTTTAATACCCTTCAATTACAAACTATCTTATTTTTATCTTTAGTGGGTATGTTGAGGAATTGGTTCCAATGCTTAGTCATTAGAAAATATACTTGATAAATAATGTATGAGACCATGTTGAGAAGCATTTTAGCTTGTGAATTTGTCTGAATTAAAAAACCTATTTATAGGGGTGGCTCATAATTTAAATGGATCAATACATCTAGATCTAGTCATGTTTCATACATCATTGAGTATGATAACTTGTTACAATCACAAGAAAGCATGAACTTATAAAATATTTCCAAAGTGTTGGAGTAATTAAGTTTTTTATCTAAATAATTCTATTGATTTCTCTTAATTAGAAAAAATTGGTGTGACTAATTTGAGGAGAAAAATAATGCATAATTTGGGGCCAGGAAGATAATGTTCTTGTACCATATGTTCAATAAAATATTCTAAAGGGGTGGTAATAACATAAGAAATGATCACCAGTTTATTTACTTTTCTCAAACCCTTTCCATGTTGGCATATAACACCTCATTATGTGTGAAATAAGATAGGATGTCATGGTAGGAGGTCCTACTTGTATAATTCCATCAATGACCTAAATTAATTAATTTATAGGAGGTTTGAAGTATGGTTTCTAGTACATGCACCAAAGTGTAATTATAATAGCCATATCTACCTTGTTTCAATAAAATTATACTTTCATTTTTGTATCAACAATGCCTTATAGACGAACCCTCTCGTATATTTTATATGCCTACATATAATGTCCATATCCTTTAGTGATGTAATATTCAACTACTTGAAAGCATTATAAATCTCCATTACATCCAAAACAAAATTGAAACATCATATTCTTGAGGAGCTATTCTTTATAACAAATTTCACTACTTAGATGTGCCATGGGGATTTAAAGTAATCTTTAACTTCTCAAGATCAAAGTTTTTTAGTTTAGTAATGAACTTATTGTGAAGGAAA